>JAHWFO010027470.1:684994-782494 GCA_023313115.1 Rhysida immarginata
CCTATGCTTGGAGACGTATCTCCAGTTAATAATTATTATTATTCACTAAAGAATGGAAATAAAAAAGCATGTAAAATTGGCTTGTCTCTTTTGCTTACAAAATACTTATATTTCCTTCTTTCTTCAACCTTATTGATCTTAATCGAGTGAGTTTAATTTCTTGAAATCTTCTTTTGTCGAGTATCCATAAATGGTGTATATCCGTATCAGATTGCTTCGATCTGTAAAATGGCGCAAATAGGGAGTCTTACTGACTGACTTCTTCTCTAATTTAATTGTATTCTGAAAGAAGCAAACAGTGCAGTTACTACTGGGTTTGCATTTGGAAATAGCGTTTTGGAGGAAGTGTAAGCCTCTGTTACTATATAGAACTGCTATAAATGATTCATTCGATTTAACAAAAAAAAAAAAATAAAGTATTTTCCAAAGTACTGGGTGGCCCATTAATCATTTTCTCATAAAAAATTGAATAAAACTTTTGTTTGTTAATTAGTTAATTTATTGCTTATGAGTATAAAATGGGAGTATTTTGGCTATTAACGAGAAATGATATCACTTAAGTATATAACCTCCACTTCATTTTCCGTTTCGCATACACGAGCTTTTTCTAAGGTATTTTTACAGTGATCGTGACGCAGATAGTAACCATATCCAGTTTGTGTTTGTCTGAAATGTTACTGTTCCGGACATGAAACATAAGGTCCATGGGTTAATTTTTCAAGAGCACAGAAATTATGGAAGTTAAAAATAACCTACCTGGAAGTCTTCGAACGTTCGGATATCAGAAAATGTCAAATTATGATATTCCATTTTGCAATCTAGCAAACGTCAACCCTTAAACCTGAGGCTATCTGAAAATTGAGATCTGCTCAAGAAATTGCAGCAATACCATCGAAAATAACCCGCCGGATGATTATTTCAGAAATAGACTACAAAAGAGTATCACGAATGAAGATTTTCAAAATAAGGGAAAGCAAACTGTAATTTTTTTGTAAATTATATATATTGGGGATGGAAATATTAATTATATAAAGCCCCTTTGTTTGTTTATTTCGTCTGTTTTCGGGGATAGTCTTGTCAGTCATTATAGTTCTCTCAAAATCTAATTTATGTGATGTGTTCTCTAAGACTGCAATGCATTTATAGTATGAAAAGTTTATTTGCTTATAATTCTTATAAAGGGGATTTGTAAAAATCAAGCTTTTACAAACAATTTACGTATATAGTTACAAATAAATATTTCACAGTAAATAGAATTTCTATTATAAATTAAAAACGTTTTTTATATCTTTCTTATATCGCTATGTGATCCCCAGGATTTCTTTTTCGTATCTTTCTTATAAGAATTTTCTAACTATTGCACATGTATTCAGAATGATACTCTTCTCCATCAGATGTTAAGTATTTATATAGTCAATATCAGTCTTTCCACAGTCTATTTTGAACTGGTTAGAAACGATACTGTTCACAAAAACAACAACTGAAACAATTGTTTCGTTTCTTAAAATGTACAGCTTCTGTAGATCTATTCATACATTATAATATTTTTTTAGTTTCTTGTATCGGTTCTCTTAATGTTTTCGTCCAATTTTATACCAATGTTTATAATGTAGCCACAGCCTTCACTGTTGTCAATTATTAAAATGTCTGGTTTGCTGTTTTGGGTAAAATTATCAGTTACTATTGTCTGGTCCCAGTTCTATTACTATTGTAGCATTCCAAATGGAATAAATGCAGAAAATCAATACTTGAATAAACGATAGAAAAGAAGAAAACAAATAAATATACAAACAAGTACAAAGAGGAAAAGGTTATGAAACCTGTAAAAGATATTAAAACTTTTTTTAGTTATGACGAGTTAAAATAGTCTTTAACTTCTCTACTAGAATATTATCTGCAGTGCAATCTAATGAAGAACACCTACAAGCAAGTAGGTATAGGAAGGGCATTTCACAAAAAAAATTATTATGTGGAAAAGCTGCACTTATAAGTAACAACAGTTTCTGCTTCAGTTTTTTATAGCCGAGTTTGTCTATAATCATTAGCAGAAGCACCATTGTATAGCCGGATGATCCGTAGATCGAAGAGCATTGATTAATTAAACAAAGTAAGCAGTTTAATTCGCGATCATTGGGAATTAATGGAATGCTAAATGTACTTCTAATAATTTGATTGCAGGCCACAGATAACATTTGCAAATTAACTTCTATTATCAGGTTCAAAATACTATTAAGTTATACGAAAATAATGCCGATTTTTGTGTTATACAACTTTGTTCACTCGATCTTGAAATAAATCTTTTGTTTGAACATGCTTGTGTCTACCATTTAAAGAGGTGATTTCGCAGCTATTTTATTGAATTTATGCTTTATTGTTAATTTGCTTTCCATTTAAGATTAATGAATTTACTAGTGGAAAAGAAGCAAATGCGAACGATATTACTGTACGAGTTCAAACTTGTGTAATGAAGAAACACATTTGGCTAGGGAACCGTCAACGAACATATAGTGCAATGTCGGTTCGAAAAATTTCATCATGAAGGTAAGAGACTTTATGAAAGTGTGTTCTTTGCTTCTTTTGTGCAATAACGTGATCGTATTGTAACATGCGACGAAAAATGATTCCTTCATGACAACCGGCGAACTACTGGTTGGTAGTTCATCTATAGAACCTGCTCCAATGACACAGCGTAATTACTTTATGAATGTTTCTCTATTAGACAATGAAGACTATAGTAAAACTCCATCTAACCTCTCCCTAACTGCGCTTGTTCGGCTTTCTCACCCTGCGTATGATTACATTGTTACTTACTTTTAAGGACCATTAAACATATATGAATTGCATTTCTTTATAAAGAAAACAAAATAAAGCGCTTGCAGCACGATGTCGCGTTGTAATTAGGCTTCGACCAATCGCAGTTAGGGAGAGGATAGCTGGAGTTTTACTATACATGGGATCATTAGTTCAGTCTGTCGAACACCATCTCCACGCACTGCCTTCTACTTTAGCTTCGTGGCTGTTTTTAAAAACCAAGGTACAACGAAGATGGGAAGATTTCTTCAGGAAGATTGGAATTAGTCACGCCAGGGTCCGTCATTGTCATTTCTTATGTTACAAGAGATCCTGAGACTCCTCCGTAATTCCATCCACAAGGAGGAGTTTGTTGCCGATATCCGGCAGGTGAAAGCGAGATCAGTGCTCTGATGATCCGCAAAACTCATCTGGGTATCTGTCGTCCGGCATATACAGGGTGTTTCAAAAGGTATAATCCAAACTTCACGCACAGGTAGGAGGCATGAAGGTGAACAGATTCTGTTAATACATGAGAGGGCGGAACTCAACCATGTAGTCCTGAATTCATCTATTTTTACCCTTTTATCTGCACTTTTTAACTCCCCGCTCTTGATGTTTTTTCTTTCGTTTCTCATCATTTCCGATCGAATGATATTTCACAAGCCATATTGCCTAATTCTAAAGACCAAGTGACTGCTACCTTCACAACTCCGACCCCTCTGGAACAATTTGGTGTAAACTTCATAGTAATGTAGATCTTGCCTAGAGGAATCTGTATATTGAATTTCACTCCTTTACGTACCTAAATACCACAAAGACTTTTTGGTCCCCTCTAACCCCCGAAACTCCGACCCCAGTGGGCCAATCAAAACCAAACTATATAGTGAAGGTGGATGCGGATATGCCCATAATAAGCTATGCTCCGCATTTCAACATTCTTCTTCAAAATATGCAGAAATTATGAAGGGGACAGACAGACAGACAGACAGACGGACATTGTAAAACCAATAAGTGGCTCCATTCTTCCGCTACTTAATAATGTAGCATTGCTGTTACTGCTTTCCCATAGCAGATGTGGAACATTAGTGAGTATATACGGCGTATATGCACAGTTTCACGCGGAAACTAAGATTTTAATGTTTGGCATCCGTGAAGAACAATGAATGTCATATATGTCGTATAAGACATGTGATTTGACAGCTTGGAAAAGGACATAATTATCGTCTATAAGGAGAGCAGATGGTGATAGCATTTCGGAAACAACAAACTTTGTGAAATGTTCTCATACTGCAGTAGTGAAAGGGCATCGAGATGATCATTACATAAATGCAACAGCAGGCCCGTTCTTAGGCATACGCTGACTACGCATCCGCGTAGGGCCCCGAACGTGAGGGGGCCCCCGTGAGGCGCCCTCGATCCCCCGTTCGCCCAGTGGAAACAGTTCAAATTGGCTAAATTGTAGCATCGAACTACTCCGAGGGGGCGAAAAAGAGACGCAGGGAGATGACCTCGTAACGTAACAGGAAAACGTCTCCTTGGTCTAATTTCCACGCATTTTCGCAGAGCTTCCAGGGGGGGCTGCGCCCCCCCTGGAACCCCCCCCCCCCGACCCCCGATCGTCATCATCTCTCCAGATCTGAGCGTACTCGAAAATTATGGGATAGAGATATCAGACAAATGAATCCTCCCTCAAGAAACGTAAATCAACTCCGGAATGCGCTACAGTCTGGTACTACTGCAGTCCCCATGGCCCCAAGTATCTGTAAAAACCTTCCAGCATCTTATGGTATCCCTCCGACGGCGGTTGCCTACCTAAATGCTGGTAAACTAAATTGCTGATCATAATAATGTGACTGAATATTACATATGGCTGCGTTCATAAACATATGCGTTCTTACTTATTGTTACTGTAATTAGGAGCATTTGTGTCGTTTTTGTGCATGTATAAAATGAGAAAAACAAATTGAAAATCCCAGCACTTGTAAAGAGAGTGCGATTTGATTTCTGGAGACAAAATATGCAGACTATAACAAGGGAACTATTTAAAACTTGTATCTAATAGTTTTACAGCAAATTGAAATAGTTTACTCAACTGAATATACTATTGATGCTTGCAAAATAAGAAATAGCACTATTTTGTTTCTTTCAAAATAAACCGCGAAAACGAAAAAAAATTGAGCGTACATAGCCATACAAACACTTAAGCATAAGATGTCAGCTTAAAGTGTAACGGTCCGGATAATCAACTTTTTAGCGACGGATGAATCGGAATTTGCAAAAGAAATTATATTGAAAGCATATGGTACTAGTGCGTTAGCATTTCGTTAAATTTTATCTTTATTTTCCGTAAGTATTAACGAATCATGAATTAGTATGAGCCTTGATATACTAAAATTGTACGGCAAAATTAAGGTTTTTATACTTAATAATACTGCTATAACTGCAATTCTTTGGCGACCGCCTTTAACGATTTTGCTTTCACCTTTCCGCCATATTTTTTTCCTTTTCATTTCCGCTACCACCACCGCGCAACGCCATTGTTTCCAAGAGTTCCTTGTACAGGTTCGAATTGTTCCCTTGTAAGTGAAATCCATCGTCAAATCAAGAAAGTTTCTAGTGAGATTATTGACCAACTAACAACAGTGCGGCGATGGTATAAAAATTTTATTGCAGGGAAACAGAATCGAGTGCGCATCTGTGGCCATCCATCCTACACTCTGGATTTGACTCTTATTAGTGATTTCCACTTTGTCACGAACCTGAAGAACATTTGGGAGGAAAACCCTCTGTGTGTGAAGGCGGCATGAAGGATGGAGTTAGTACGTTCCTGAATGGACTGGTGACGGAGGTGTATGAGAAGGAAATCCAAAAATCTGTCAAAAGTGTTACAATTAGCGCCTAAAATTTCAGCATATAGAAAAATAGTCTAATCTACAACCCTAGCGTCAATGAACTTCGGACACCTACAGAATTTTGGATAAGTACAACGAAACTAATTGTAAACAAATGAAAATTACTTTATTGAGTGCACAGAGCTTTAGTACAACTGCGATATAGCATTTTAACATAAAAAATAAACGAGAAAATTAAATAAGCGACTTTTTGTAATGTTCCGTTTTCAACACGTTGCAATGAACTGAGTGGCGTTTATTGCACATAACCACTGAGTGGCGTCACCTTTCCGACGAATGACGCTCCGAAGTCGTTGAGGCAGCTGGACACTAACTTCTGCGTTGTTTCTACTGGAATTTTGTCCCACTCTTCGGATATACACGCCCGCAACTGCTGCAGTGTTCGAGGCTTCCGCTGTCTGACTTTTCGCTTTAAAATGCGCCATACATTTTCAATGGGTGACAGATCTGGGCTGCAGGCAGGCCAGTCAAGCACCCTGAAACGCTGCTGTTGTAGCCAAGCCTTGGTGTTCCGAGCAGCATGAGGCTTCGCGTTGTCCAGCTGAAAGATGCTTGGTCTTCTATTGAACAACTTTTGGCGGGATGGACGCAGATGCTGTTGAAGAATGTTTATATAGGCAGCAGAGTTAATAGTGCCCTCGCAAAAGTGAAGCGATCCTGTCCCGGCTGCACTCATGCAGCCCCACACCATCAGCGATGCAGGCTTCTGAACTTTCCTCTGGTAACAGTCGGGATGATTACTTTCGTGCTTGGTCCTTAGCACCTTGCGACCGTTGTTGTTCTGACCCATGCTACCCGGCGACGCTTAGCTACAGTGCTCATAAATGGCTTCCTCTTTGTAGCGTATAAGTAATAGTTGCATCTTCTGATGTAACGGCGGACTGTGCTTTCGGATATGGGTATATGAAAATATTCTCGAGCCCAAACAGTCATTTCACTTATGGGAGCATGCCTGTTTTTCACAATGTAACGTCGAAATACTCGTAGGTCTCTAACATTCAATAATCGCTGCTTGCCTGGTGCAGTCCCTGGTTCTGTTTTCCCGATTTCTCTGAAACACTTGATGATCCCATTAACAGTAGAGAGTGGAACTGATAATTCATGGGCAATAGCTCGCTGGGATTTGTTATTCTGGAACTGTTGTATAATTTTTTGCCGTATAAACGTTCCTACTGGTTTTCCACGTCCCATGGTTCACAACAACACGAATACTGTGCTCTGTCGCGTGGACGGTGTTTTTAAAGCCTGATGCAAAGCATTCTGGGCGTTTCTACAGCCTTCAGGAAAGTTCTATATGCTGGCGACCCCTTGTGTACGAAGTTATTTGAAACCTGTTGACAACGCAATTTTACATAAATTTGAATAAATTATTTCACACCATTAAATCGATTCTAAATCGATGTTGATATTTTCACATATACTCAGTAAATCTATTTTTATTGGCCTGCAATCCTCTGTATGCACTTTCACTGTGTTTTTGGCCAAATTACTTGGTGTCCGAAGTTTATTGACGTTAGGTTTGTATGTATAGATATAATAAAGAGTTTTATTCAGAAATGTTTATTGTTTGTCTTATAATATCGGACATGATATTTGTATAATTTATTTTATATTCGCATCGTATGGTTCATTCTGCCTATGTGGGAAAGGTGAAGATATTGCGGGAAGGTGAAAATATATTGTGGGACGCAATATTTGGAAAATTAATATTTATAAAGGGTGATTGATGGATAATGACCAGTAAACGGTCGAAATGCACATCTAATTTTTTTTTATTAAAAAAATGGACAATCTGGACGAGAAGTTTTGTGTCTTCTCCTTTCTTTATAAAAGCTGAAACATTATGGGGATTTAGTGTATTTGGATTTGTAGAACCATTAGTAAAGTTTTTTAAAAGTAAAATATACAGATTTCAATTTATAATACGATTTTGTTCTTTTCTAAATAAAATGTTCTATTGGAGAAAAGTTTTTGCAGAAAGATTTTTCTGTAACCACTTGACTATCTTCCAGTTACCTTTCCTCATATGAGCTTCACCCATTTGACCATTGCCAAGTTGCCATGTACCGTTTCTAAAGCAATTAAGCGTCGTGAAACCGGTTAAGCGTCCAAGGCATTTATAAATGCAAACATATCGGATTAACGGAGAAGGAAAGTAATTTTTTATTCACTTATTAATTGATTTGCGGTGTAGAATAAAATCGAGCGATTCTGCTCTTAAAAAGACATTTATATAAATGAGCATTTAAACGAGTACCTAATATCGCAACACGTTCATATTCTTTCCATGTTAGAAATTTTGTTCCGTTGAAAATAAGATCTATTACTTTTTTCCCTTCCTTTTTCTTTTCCATATATCGCAACAGTATATTTCTTTGATCCTGAATGCCTTTTTTAAAATTTAATCTTATTTTTACTAACCATATGTCTGGAAAAATGGAATTATGCTCTTAAAATAACCAACATCTAATCTCCATTTACAACATAAGAATCCGTCATTCGCTAAATATGACGACATAGCTACGTAAAAGACGAATAAAATGTTCTAAATGGTCTGCTTCTTCTTTCATGAGGTGTCTTAACAGAACTGTGGTAACATATGACGTGGGGGTGTGCGCATGCGCAAAGCATCACGCATCCGACTCATTGAAAGCCGGGGTGCTGCACGAGAGCCAGTCTGTCGGTGTCATTGTCTCCGCGTGGCCTCGAGAATCTGCTGCACTTAGACGGAGCGTGCGCTCAATACAAGTCCACCCCGGACCGAGGAGCTCCCATCGCCGCCGCCGTTGCCGCTGCCGCTACCGCCAACAGCTACCTCCCCGCCTTCACACACTCTCTCTCTCGCTCGCTCGCTTTCCGTTAAACTACCAGTCGAAGTCGGCCTTTTCGGCTCCCAACCGAGTGAGTTTAAATGTTGCTAAGAAATCAATACTTTTCTCTCGTGTATATATTTTCCGTTTCCTCATTCATAACTTTTAAGAATCTCCTTTCCATTATTTACTAATGCTGCTTCAAAGGTTCTCTTTGTCTGCATTTGTGGAGTTCATGATAGTCATTAAAACTTTTAATTTCGGTATTCTTTCATACTTGTTTTGGTTTTTTTTAAATGTGATTTGATTTAGTTTTAAATGTGTTTAAACAATATTTTATTGAATTTTAGAAAACAAGTGAATTTAAAAAACAAAACAAACAGATAAACTTATAAATTTTCGTTTCATTTTCTTAAAGTGTACTAAATATTATAATAAATTATATATTAAATAATTTCGCTTTTATATCTTATTATCTTGAAATCACACTACAAGATAATTGATTAATAATGTTATTTTTAATAATAATAATAATTGTATATAACAAGCAATTCACAAAAACTGAACGATCAAACTCAGTCAGCAAGCATAATATTTGAAACAATTACGCAGTCGTTAACATTCAACTCCCATATATTTCATTGAATAAATACTGTAGAGGGAAAAAAACCGTAACCTTACAGAAAGTATACGAACACTTTGTTTTTCGACATTTCTCTCCATTCTTTCCTCTTCTTTAACAACATCTAGCTAAAATAATCTATACATTGTATGAAATTGGATTAATTCCATTTGATTGAATTGAGCCGAGTAAAGTGCATTAGAGATATGAAAAAAGCGAATAGAGACGGGAATCCTAAAAATAATAGTAGGGGATTTAAGTGGATGAAGGAGGATGGGGGGGAGAAAAAACCAGAAGACAAAGACAAGAAAAATACATTATTTGGGAAATAAAGAATGATAACAAGGCATCGACCGACGGATGAAAGCCAGAGGGGAAAACATCAGGCTTGGGATAAATAATTGAAAAAATAATTCCTACAAAAATGGTCGAATGTCAAGCTAATTTAAGATAATAAGCCCATTTTCCCATTAAGGTATTGATCATTCTTCGAACTTTTAACCCCCAACCACCCCTGCCATCCTCTTTCGTTGGCTAATCTTCGTGATCGTTAACAGCTATTGGAATTCCATTAACAATTTCTTCCCGAAAATGGCTTTTCCAGGTGGGAGAACAAAATTTGTGCTAAGAGCTTATAACTTAACCCCATCTAATGTAAAATAATAAAGAAACTTTTTTTTTTCTGAAACAGAGAATGGAAACGGGGAGAAAAAAAAACTTGTTTTTTTCCTCTACACTTTTATCTTTTACGAGATCGATAAGAGGGCAACGGATTGAACTTTGGGGAAACCTAGAGATTTTTTAGTTATTAGAGAATCAATGGCCCGAATGTCACAGATAAATATATCGGTAAATGGATGAACGGAGGGGTTAAATGATTGGAGGGAACAAAATAGTATAAAAAAACGAAAAAAAAGGTAATTGAAGTTCTATTAAGAAACGATTTCCAGTGAAAGGGGAAGGAAAAACAAAAAATTTAAAGGAAAGAGATCGAGAGCGATAAAAAAAAAACCCAGAAAAAATACAATACTAGGAAAGACTTCTATCCCCTCGCACACACACAGAAACACACATATCCACACATACAAATAAAGCTGTGTTCAATTTTGACCATAAAGCAAGAACCATTAGATTTTCATTCATCTCCAACTGGAGTCCCATCGATTCGGGCTTCGGTGTGGCGCTGGTCGTTTGTCCCTCTCGTATCGGATTCAATGAATGCTTTCCCATGTGCAGCTGAGATCATAAGGAAGGGAAAGGAACAACAGCAACAATACAAATACAATCAAAAGAGTAAGTAAAAGAAATAGAAGGATAAAGAGGTTGTTTGTATAATATCATTCGTTCCATTTCTTTCAACAAAGGCTGATTAATTTGCTCTTTTATTGTAAGTTCTACTGATTTTTTTTAATGTCTCATGGATATGATAGAGTGAATACAGTTTAAACTTAGTAAATGTAGTTTAATTTTTTTTCCATAATATCCTATCTACAAATTCATCTAATTTATTCAGCGTTAATTAAATCTAACTTGAAGGGCACTCTGAGTTAATGTAAATAACTTTAGCTTAACATCATTAATCGAATCTATAGCCTATACAACGTAACTTGCGTAACTTGCTTAAGCACTCTAACAAAATCAACATCATTTCATTAATTTTTCCTTACTCGCCGTATGTTCTTTCTAAACCTAAATTCAATTTTAGCACCCAATGTCCCAGTTTTTAAAAAAACTTTTCAAACGAAACTTGTATCTTTTAACTTTATCTATTTCAATCAATTTTCTAATCTAATTTTATTTCTCACTCCACAGACTTTTCATGTAATATAACAGCTTTGCAATCCTCTTCAATATGTAATATAGTAAAAGCTTTAACATCATAAACTAATCTAAATCATATAACCTAAATTAACTCAATTTTTTTATTTAGTCTTGTACTGTACATTAGTTATACAAGTTAACCAAACTGAGACGTTGAAGTGGAATTTATTATAATTTTCAGTGATATATAGAAGGAATATAAAATTATATTTTATTATAATCGTTTTACTAGTGAAAATGAAAAACGAAATTGAGAGGTGACGAGCTAAATACTCGTGGTTCCTGGTTCAATTCCAGGTTGCATTTTTCCTTTCGTTTCTCATCTGAAAATGTTTACCTTTATTTTCAGTATTTATTTATTACTTTGTAATAAGTTATAAAAGGTGGTCATTCGTTAAGTAGTTATCCGCACTATGGTTTCTTGTAATTTATTGTAAAATTATGCGATTTACTTCAACTTTATCATAATCTATATGATAATACCCGTTTACAGTAGATATTGAAAATGACATTTGGTTAATGCACATCAACTTAAAATAATTTGAATTAAGTATTTAGTGAATCACTCTGTATAAACTAACCTTAACGCAAATAATGGGTTGTTTATTATACATTAAAGCGTTGTTTGATTGCTTACGCTGAACACTAAAACTGTAGTTAAAATATTAGAAATGATAAAAATATTACTGAAATCAGCATTAAAACGTGAAACCAGGCCTCCCAACAAAAAAAGAAACCGACGTACTCGTCACTAAACTCAACACTTGTTAAAGTATGTAAAGCGTGTTATAGTTTTTATGCATTGTTAGCGAGAATAATAAATAAAATCTTGTAAACATTCCAAGAAGGAGCTTTAGCTGCAACAAAGCGCTAACATCACGTGCGCGTGCTCATGTCAACAACGCTTAAAAGAATATTCATTCTTGACGAATCGATTGCTATACGACATGCATTCTTGATATTCTTCACGGTCACTTTTCAGAATGTGCAATTGAAATGATCCACGGAAAAATCTTGAAAATATGTTACAGCCGAGCTAAGACCTTGATGATGATATTGTCGAAAACAGAATTTGAAAAAGTTAATCCGTACAAACGGAGGACGGCCGGACCGATAAACGTGCAGACAAAGCGTGCATTTTTATAGCCTAAACAGCTTTTTGCTAAAGCTCCTAATAAAAAAAATCTTGAAACATTCTATGAAGGAGCTTCAGCTGCGACAAAGCGATCGTCACGTGCACGTGCCCATATCAACAATGCTTAAAAGATAAACAGAAAGTAACAATCTACTTATCCTTGACGAATTGAGTGTTATATGACAAGCCATTATCTTGGTATTTTTGTGATCACTGTTTTAGCACGTGCAATCGACTTGAAGGGATCCACGGAAAAGGCTGAACAGTTGATACAACTGAGCTGAGACCTTGACGGTCATATTTCTGAAAACAGAATTTGAAAAAGTTAATCCGTTTTGAAGTTATCGTGCAAACGGGGAACGGCCGGCCGAATAAAGGTACACACCAAGCGTGCATTCTTATAAGCAGACAATCTGCATCACTCACAGCAGTCAGAGATTATGACGTAGAATCAGCTTTAATATTTTTTTAAAAAATACTATGCGTAATGTAATGAAGAAGGCTGAATATCCATGTTGATGTCTTAGACTATTGATAAACATATATTTGTAATTTCATATAAGTCCCTCATTGCGTGGCCGTCGATTTTGTGCTACAAACAGAATACTTCAAAGCTTACATAGTCATGAATAAAGTTTGTCAGGAGACAATTTGTGAGAATAATTTTCTCCTTTCATTAACAATAAAGATAGCCTACCTTCCGTTTAATAGAAGAAGTCTATTATAGCGAGTAATAAACACGAAGTAAAGAGGAAAGCCTTAATAATCTAATAAAATTGGAAAGGAAGTACAAAACCCCTTTAGCACATATTTGTTTACCACATAAGGACTGTTCGAAATGGCGAAGGCCCTTTTTTAATTTCTCCGAACACGAACGAACCCAATTTTCTCATTAATTGTGCATGAAGCATTGAGTAAATTAAACAAAAAAGAGCGCGTTCCTATTTTTAGCCGGCCCCTCCTCTCCTCCGCAGCTTTCGCTCGCGCTCTCCATTTTGCGCCTCTCAATCAAAGCTCCGCCTGATGTTGGCTTTGCCTGCGAGGCGTCAACTGGCTCTTTTTACGACCGAACTCCATTCGCAGGAGGCCCCCCACCACTACCACCGCGGCGGACTAGCTTCCGCGCAAGCCCCAGCGGAGATGGCTAAGCAAAGCAGGCAAGCGAATGAAAGCAAACCAATCCCGACCAAGTTCAATTGGTCGCTATGAAATCGCCATGTTTTATGGGGTTAAGGGTTTGAATGGGAAACCATCGATTTGAAAAGGAAGGCCGAAAAGCGTTACTTGTAAAATTAATTGAAGCCTTTTCATCCATAGAAAATTGCATTCATCATCTTTTAAAGGGTTCATCAAATGTGCATGTACATTTGCTACGCTTACAATTAACGTTTCACAAGCGGCTTTTTTATAGTTAGCATATTGTATATGTTTATTCACTCGTTTCCAAAAACTCTATAACTTAAACATCTCTTTGAAAATTGTGAAGTGAATTTAAAATAATCAAATCCAATGCATTATGATTAAATAAAAATAAATAAATAATAAATAAATTAATAAGTAGATTCGATTTTATTTAAAGAACTATCTTTTTCGTCGCGAGGATTCAATTAAACATTTTTTCTGTTTAAAATGTTCAGAATATTAGATATTGTACAGAAATGAAGCAGTTATGTGATATACATCATCTAACCTGTATTATACAGGGTTATTTAAAAAGAATGAACCGATTTCCATACCCTATTTCTAAGTCTTCAAGCAACTTCACGAAATGAATCGTATACCATTGCAAAGAGCGAGTTTTAAAGTTTTGAATATTAGCCAGCAGAGCATTCTGTAGCGTTCTCCCGCCCCACAGTTGTCAGTTGAGCGCTGCCCTCAGTTGCGTGCAGTGTTACAAACTTAACGGATTCTCATTTCACCTTGATTATGGCCAGTGCGGCAGGTCGTGGCCACATTGAGCACCTGTATGATAGGAAATTAGAGTAGAGGATAAGTAGAATAAGACAAACTGGTGATTTGCTTAAAACTGTATAGTATGTTTTCATAATAAAGTATAGCTTCATAAAATCGCTCCATTTTTTTGAATAACCCTGTATAATTAATAAATTACTACGATGCTTCATAGAAAACACCAAAGTGTGATTATTCTTTTTAATAACTTTGTTGTTCTTGGCTATTTGATAGATAATAATTTGATTGTCGCAGTATTTTTGAATAATTTCTCGACTAGTTGTTATACGTAACTTTCCGACGATCCAGTATTCAATGTTAAAAATGATTGACCCCCCCTCACTCCAAATACGAAGAAACTTAAAAGAATGAATACATGAAAAAGAGTGTTATTTTTGAATTATTATCATTTATTTTAATATCTAGTAGCTTTGGCTTCCATTAATCGACGGGGCTACAATTGCAGGACATTTAAAAAAAAGTGCTATCATGACCAGGGTTACCAGATTCGTTTGGTCTTAAGTCGCAAAACATCGACAAATGTCGCTCATATATATCCCCCAATGCGAAGTCGCCCAAATATCATGCGTTGGTGTTTAATAATGAAAATATACAATCGTAAAGTTTAAAATTTTTATTATACACAAATTTTAATTGTACAATTTATTCATTCAGCTGTTCATTGTTTTCATACATATTTTGATTGAATTTATTTAACATATTATTCGTAACCTGGAAGCTGATTCAACATGTATGATTCAGATGTAATAATATTGTCGGTAAATAACTTACTTTTACTAAGCTGTCCCTGGATGTGTGGTGAACAGATCAGATTGCTGAATGTGGAGTGTGTGAGTTAATTATGATGAGGGGGGGGGGTTCTAGAAATTAAGGCGTCGACTTAGGTCATTTTGCGCCTTTTCCACAAGTTATCTGTACGCAGCCCGGGACAAACACAAACATCCATGCCCACAGCGGTATTCGAACCCACAGCCAGGCGGATTCGAGAACTAGAAAGCCTATGCCCTAGCCCTCTCGGCCACCTGGCCGGCTAATTATGATGACGAAATATGGCAAAATTTCGCGAGGTTTAACAAACTTCGCGAGACGTTTAGGGATATAGGGATTTCCACATTTTACAAATACAGATAAAATGTTCCACAAAGAGTACGCAAATTGAAAATTTTTCATCATTAATTCGAACAGCTGAGGTAGGCGTACCATTAAAACCCTCATCTAATGACCCTGACCATCTAATGATTTATTCTGAAAATTTTTGTCGCAATTTATGAAATGTAGCCCAAATTGCGAAAACTAGCCCAATCTGGCAACCCTGATCATGCCTCATTTCTTCTAAAACTTCGTTAATCTTTGCAGTCATAATTTCTAGTGAATTAGTTATTAATTTAACATATTAAATAATATTACAGCTTATTAAGTACCGAAAGGTGCTTTATGCTATTTGTGTGGGGAAACGTGTCTGTCTGTAACTCCTCCGAGACTATGAAAGATTTTCAAAATCTGTTTTCGTCAGTCGATGAATATGGTTATGGCACGAACCAGTCACAAATATTATCTAAATCGGTTCATTGGCACGTGCACAAATGGTACCTCTATTTTCCCGCGAAGAAATTTTCAATGGGAAGAACATTAAGTAATATATCAAACAAATCGTAATGACGAGATAGAAGGGGTTATTCGTTACTATTTTCGTCAGTCGATAAATATGGTACATGGCACGAACCAATCACAAAAATTATCTAAATCCGTTCAATAGCACGTGCACAAATGGTACGTTCACGACCCCACCAAGCAATTTTTAATGGAGAGATATATTAAGTAATACGGGATTGAAGCGGATATAAATTACTATTTTCGGCAATTAATAAATATGGTTCCGGGAATGAACCATTGTGTAAATGGTTGAAATCGAAATAATGGCACGTGCTCTAATGGACCCTTTTGCCACCCTCAAATGTTTTCAATGATAAAATATGGCATGTAATATATCAAACGACTTGGATTGATGTGTCATGAATGAATATAACGTAAAATTAATGATAGTCGAAATTGGTTCCAAGGAACCTGGTTTAGTGGAACCATTATGACTCATTGGAACTTTCAATGCTAAAATATGGCATGTAATACATCAAACGACTTGGAATGATGTGTCATGAACGAATATAACGTAAAATTAATGATAGTCGAAATTGGTTCCAAGGAACCTGGTTTAGTGGAACCATTATGGCTCATTGGAACTTTCAATGCTAAAATAGGGCATGTAATATATCAAACGACTTGGAATGATGTGTCATGAATGAATATAACGTAAAATTAATGATAATCCAAATTGGTTCAAAGGTACGTGGTTAATGGATCATTATGGTCCATGAGAAATTTGCAATATTAACATAGGGCGGTTTAAAATATGGTTCCGCGAATGGTTTAGTTTAACCTTTCGGTACTTGGTTATGTCATTCCTTAATGGTTTATTAAACTATAAAGAATGAAAAAATCTACAACATTAAATTGGAATGAAATTTATTCAAGCGGCTCTATCATTTTTGATACACCATACTAACAGGTTTTTATTGCTTAGTCTTCTTGCGGTACATTGAAAAAAGACTATTGTGATTTTTCCACCTGAAGCAATATTCTTCTGACGATATATCGTAAAAGCATTCTATAGGGAGTGCAAGTGACTACGTCACAGCTGACGTCATTTGCGCGATGAACGGGCCGAGAGCCTAGGAAATGGGATCGCTGGTTCCAAACATTGGAACCACGCAATATACTTACTAGTAACGTTGAAACGGGCGGCCAGTAAAAATGACATCTCTTAAATTAGTATGTTAATTTGTGTAATTGATACTATTATTAAGACATTTAATCCCATTATATAATTTATACATTAATATTAGAACGCTTTTTAATCACTTTTAATCACTTAGCAAAAGAATGCCATCGTTCCGGATCTTTCTTTCTTTGGGAAAACGATAGATGTCTAAATCGCTGTTTTGGCTCCTTCTTGAGCAGTGAGGAACTAAACAATTTCACATCTTAAATGTGTTATAAACACTGGGCTTATACAAAGCGAGTTTATTCCATCCATACGTTGGAACCATGTTAAATCCCGAAGCGAGAAGACTTGTTTGGAACCAAATCGAGTCACGTGACTGAAGAATTCCAAGGACTGACGTCACACTTGCACTCCCTATAAGTCGTTTGATAATGCGATGTGTTCACCTAACGTGTTAGGTAATTAGGATAGATAATTTAACCATATAATTTAACCTTTATGGAAAGTGTCACAGTTTTTGAAATATCCGTAATTTTTAATGACCAATAAGCGGGCGTTCGTTTGTTAAGCCATTTTTAAGTAGCGAAAGAATGGAGCGACTTATTGGTTTTATAATGTCCGTCTGTCCCCTTTATAATTTCTGAATTTTTTACGGTAGAAGGTTGAAATTCGGAATGTAGCTTGCTATGGGCATACCCACCTTCACTGTTTAGCTTGGTTTTGATTGGTACACTGGGGTCGGAACTACGAAGGTGGAAAACAGAGAACATTATAATTTAACTATTTTCCACTAGGAGCACCTTCCGATACACCTATTTTGTTACGACTTTTCTCATTAATTATGACAGTGACGGGCGATGTGTGCATATAATAGTGCATATTCAAAACTAATGATGTATATGATGTTCAGGTATGTAAAGGAGTGAATTGCAATATGCAGATTTCTCTAGGCAAAATTAATCTACATTACTATGAAATTTGGGCCAAATTGTCCAGTGGGTTCGGAGTTGTAGGGGTGGCAGTCAATTAGTCTTTAGAACTATGGCATCATATAGTACGTGGTATATCATTTGATCGAAAATGATGAGAAAGGAAAGAAGATAGAGCTCTTTTATATTTTCTAAATACTACGTTCGAGAAAATCAATTTTTTGATAAAAAAAATTTGGGGGGTTAAAAAGTGCAGGTGAAGGGATAAAAATAGATGAACTCAGGGTTTCCGCTACTTTCCTATATCTTCTTCGGGAGGATTAATTTCTTGTTAACTATTGTTAATTGTTAATGTAACCATTATTAACATGAGAAATTGAATTTTTCAAATGTGACTCTTTGCATAATAGTGTACCGCGCTACCAAATTCTCTGTACAATACCATAACAGAAAATAGAGAACTGACAAAGCTTGCATTTCTCTAAGAACATAAGGCCTTGCATGACATAGCAGTGCCATTGGTCGAAATACTGTATAGCAAGAATCGTATTTCTCAGTAGTGACTTGTAACAATAATTTATAATGCTACAATCAATAATTTTTATAGTTTTGTACATAAACCTCCAATTACACCAATATTTGCTCGACGTAATTTAGTGTTAACGTAATGTCTGTTGATAAAATGTCCATTATGAATAAAGCTGACGTTATCTTTTGTCAATACCTCTATTTCTCCTGAATACAATCCAATAAAATTGATTATATGTTTACTTGACAAAATCAATACCACGAAATGTAATTTCAAGGAATAATGGGTAGAGGAAAGCTAACTTCACTTTTCTTCATTACAATTAGAATATTCTTTTACGATCAGGACTATAATTCATATAAAAGGCGTCTTTACTGGCATATTAATTATGAAGGGTGTTTTAAAATTTACATGTTTGGAGTGCAAACTTCTAATTTTACTTCTTTGTTTCAGTTCATCTTCTAGCGAAGAATTTAGGTATGAATTTAAAACAATATTAATGACAAGTTTTTGTAAAGCAAATATTTTCGTTTCTTATTAAAAAAGTTTTCCATCGTACAAATCGAATTAAAATTGCGTTAAATCAAATGAAAACCTAGCTAAATGTTTAAATCATTAATATAAAATCGTAATTATTTGTTAGATTAGCATTTTACCAAAGCACTATGAAATTGACTGCTGCTTTAAAGCAGCACCTTTTAAAATTGGAAAGTTGGGAGATAGGATTTAAAAGAAAAGATGTACTCAATACAAAGAGTTCTAAATATGTTTAATCAATAAAATGATTTTCGTATTTAATAGTATTAAATATTAATTTTGAAGCTATTGATCAAATCTTATTATTAAGTTTATGGTATTTCTCGTCAATAAACTACGCGGATCATAAATATTAATTACCTGATAATTAAATTTATAAAGCAGCGTAATTAAAGAATGCCCTATTACGACTCAATAGGGCATCCTTTTATAGTAACTTTAATAATAAAATCGATTCGCAGAGCAACTTGCATTAAAGTTCTTATATAAACCTCTTTCGTAGGATCCATCTCCTCTATTGGAATATCTCTCTCAGAGCATTAATATTTATGATCCATTGCGTATCTTAAGAAACTGAATGAATATTCTTTTACAGTAGAGAAATTGTTTTTCTTGGCTGAGTAAATTAACCAACTTCGCTGACAATACAAATCGAAGCGCTTGTGCTCACATAGAAAAATCCGTCGCCAGGCTCTCTCTCTTTCTCTCATTTCCATAGCTTTTAACGCAAATGGGAAATGATGGAAATGTACCGGCGACTTTGGCAGTAAAAAAAATAAAACCAACACGGTTGAGTTTTATGGCCGCCACGGAATGGCAGTTGCAGACCATTTGTCTATTCTCTTCGCTTTACGATTGGACTTTACTTCTACCCATATTTTTAGACATAGATAATTAATATTATTATGCAAACGCAGGTTTTGAAAGAGCTATCAAAGTGGGAATCGAACTCACGACTCGATGTTGGCTCGCGCTTCTAATATTAATGCATTTTTAGAATATACGTACAAGTTAATTTATAGGTAATTGACTTCGGATAGCCCCATAGGGTGAAGCTCGATCAACTGACACCAGATGAGAGACTGCGGGATAATTAATTCGTTGCCTGCAGATGGGAATGGGATTAAGGGAGCCATCAAATGCGCATGCGCCGCTATTGCAGCTTAAACCTCCAACGGCATGGAAGCGCCCGCAAATGGAATATATTACTGAGGTAGGAGACCCGACTTCATTTTATAGGATGTTGATATTATAATTCTATTCCCCATTGGCAAATGTCATTGCTATTTCGAAAATTATGACAACATATGAATTAGTTGTGTTGTCCTTTTATTTTGTATATATCTTAAATTACTTCAGATACACAAAACTACACTTTAAGTTACATGAAACGATGGCATTAAAATTAAGTACTAAGAATGATCTTAAAATCTTTGAATTTGACAGAGACAGGTATGAAGTTTCTTTAAAACTACGTATATGATAGCGCTTCTGTTTTATTCCTGTATGTTTTTCTCACGGATTCTTTTTTTTAGTTATTAAAACGAATCGTTTGGATTTAATATCCCCTCGAATCGATGGTCTACTAAAAATAAGGGGCACGAAAGCTTTCGTAAAACGCTGTCGAAACGCTAAATTTTTCTCGCGATTCATCTACATTATCTAAAAACGGAAATAAATTTTACTTTTATCGATCTTTTCTTAATGGGTCAATTTTCGGTTAAAAATTGATATCGATTGGATCCATATCTCGTATTGATCCAACCACAGTCGAAACGCACACTGAAATCGTGTCACCGAAGAAATAGCAGAATAATTCGATAATAGTCCAATAGCAATAATAATAACGACAACAAACAACATCTTTCATTATCAATGGTCAGCGCTTCTATATGATATGATCTATTATTTTGTAACTAAGTTTTACACAGACTTTTGTTTACCGAGTTTAAAATTTAAGTCGAACATCATTAATCTGTGAAAGTGCTATTTGTAATATTACCTAGAGGCTCGTCTTTTAATATTATTTTTTCATAATGTTCAAGAGAGCTAATTCGTTGGCTGTTTGAAGCGCTCCCCAGGTGAGAGCGACACGGTAATTTTTTTCCCCTTTCTCTCCACCCCTCCCCCGCCTGAATCTCCTGTCTGTCTTTGTTTAATGTCCTCCGTTTCTATGGCTTCGTCGACTCTTTTTTTTCTTTCCCTCAATTCCTTCTCTCACTCTATTTCACCACCAATCGATGAGTGTCATTCGTGTCCAAAGCGTGACTGTTCGTAGAGAGGAGGACTTACATTACCCCCTCTTGGATATTTTTTCTTTGTATATAGATATAAAAAAGTGACATCTGTCTCGTGTAATTGCGCTGATTAAAGTATGATCTAACTCCATCTGGATAATAACCCTTACTCCGGAAGGAGTAAATTTTTTTTTTTTTTTACTTGGTTTATATCGTTTGGATTTTTTTATTTACTTTTTTCCAAATTGTTTCTTACTAATGAGCTCTTCTTATTCGATTTCTTTTTTTCAAGCCTTAATTGAATACATTTGCATTTTATATTGCACTCGTGGAAATAAATTTAGATTTTAACGAGGGTTAAACCTCGTTTTAAAAACAGGATTTTTTTTTTTTACTTTTTTACAAGAGGAATATAAATGAAAATAAAGAAGCTTTATTAAGTACCGAAAGGTGCTTTATGCTATCAGTGTGGGGAAACGTGTCTGTCCGTCTGTCTGTCTGTCTGTCTGTCCGTCTGTCTGTAACTCAAACTCCTCCGAGGTTATGAAAGATTTTCAAAATCTGTTTTCGTCAGTCGATGAATATGGTTCATGGCACGAACCAGTTACAAATATTATCTAAATCGGTTCATTAGCACGTCCACAAATGGTACCATCACGACCCCACCTAGCAATTTTCAATGGACAGATATATTAAGTAATATGTCAAACAAATCTTAATGACGAGATACAAGCGAATATAAATTACTATTTCGGCCAATAAATATGGTTCAGGAAATGAACCATTTTGAAAATTGTTGCAATCGAAACATTGGCACGTGCACTAATGGTACCTTTATGACACCTTCAAAAATTTTCAATGATAAGATATGGCATGTAATATATCAAACAAATTGTGATGATGTATCATAAATGAATATCACGTAAAAGTAATGATAGTCCAAATTGGTTTCAAGGAACCTGGTTTAGTGGAACCATTATGGTTCATTGGAACTTTCAATACCAAAATATGGCATGTAATATATCAAACGATTTGGAATAAGGTGCCATGAATGATTATAACGTAAAATTCATGATAATCCAAATTGGTTTCAAGGAACCTGGTTTAGTGGAACCATGATGGTTCATTGGAACTTTCAATGCTAAAATATGGCATGTAATATATCAAACAACTTGGAATGATGTGTCATGAATGAATATGACGTAAAATTAATGATAGTCCAAATTGGTTTTAAGGAACCTGGTTTTTGAACCATTATGGTTCATTGGAACTTTCAATGCTAAAATATAGCATGTAATATATCAAACGACTTGGAACGAGGTGTCATGAATGAATATAACGTAAAATTAATGATAGTCCAAATTGGTTTCAAGGAACCTGGTTTAGTGGAACCATTATGGTTCATTGGACCTTTCACTGCTAAAATATGGCATGTAATATATCAAACAACTTGGAATGATGTGTCAAGAATGAATGTAACGTAAAATTAACGATAGTCGAAATTGGTTTCAAGGTACCTGGTTTAGTGGAACCATTATGGTTCATTGGAACATTCAATGCTAAAATATTGCATGTAATATATCAAACAACTTGAAATGATGTATCATGAATGAATATAACGTAAAATTAATGATAGTTGAAATTATTTCAAAGGTACGGGGTTTAATGGTATCATAATGATCCATTAGAAACTTCCAATGTTAACATAGGGCGGTTTAAAAATATAGTTCCGCGAATGGTTTAGTTTAACCTTTCGGTACTTGGTTATGTCATTCCTTAATGGTTTATTAAATCATATCTGACTTAATTAATGTGAACCGTTTGAGGAAAATCCAAAGCTTTTTTTTTAAAAAAAAATTAGAGTGTACTGTCAACATAGAATATCACTTTATTTTCAAACTTGAAAAGAAAAAAAAATTAAAAAAATCTTTTTTGTATAGTTTAAGGACCGTATTCAGTATTGGCCGTACTCAACAATGATTTGAGCAAGAGTAAGAGCATTAGCGCAAAAGTAATGAAATCTTGGCTCTCTTTCTAAGAGGTTTTGCTAGAATACAATGGTCCGAAAGCTCCATTATTAAAAAGTGGTTAATGACAAAAAAGCTCGGTGGCGGCGCACGGTAGCGTTGAGAGCACATTGTAAGAACTTTGCTGTGATTTACGGCTGTGATTTTTGTCACCACTTTTTATCAACGAAGCTTTCGGACCATTGTATTCTAGACCATGTTCTGAATACGGGCCTAAGTGATCTTCACTTAAAAATTCTTCTATCGTTCTTGAGCACCCGTTTTTCCTCTCTCTCTTTGTTGTATAAAAGATACAATTGTCGAAACAAACTATGACAGTTGTTTTTATACAAGAATTTTTTACTTCACCGGTTGAATCAGAAACAACCAAATTGGCAAAACAAACTATAACATTACAAACTGCTCCACGTAAGAAAAACTCCATAGGGATGTAGGAAAAATGGATTTAATTAAAACTTTTTGTGGGGAAAGAATCCCAAAATCTGAATGAAAAATCCCTAGCGCCTCCTACACGGCCATAATTATTCACTAACCTTACCTAAATCGATTACAGGGGCCGAGTCTATTAAAGGACAAACAGACAGAAGTTGGATTTTAGTAATAGTAGATAGATGTAAATGCAAGGTATTTACTAAACATACGACAAACATTTGAGGGGTGATTCTTTGGCTTATTTATTTGTCCTTTGATGATTTTCGGAATGCCGCTTTGCTTCGAAGATACTTAGCGATAAAGGTTTTTCGATAAAAACAACCTTTCATTATTACATGTAAAGCTTCTTAATCTACAATGACTGCTGAAAATGACTACCATCAGCTAGGATGCATGAACCCAATGTTCTCCTCATTGACTGCCGAATTCTCTCAAAACCACCAGGGTTCTTTCTTATTGCACTAGACTCATCAACTATCCGATTTCTCAAACCTTCTATATTTTCCACTGGAATAGTGTAAACTAACGACTTTAGATGGCCCATACATTAAATATCTGCACTAACCTGTGTGAGTGCAAAAAAAAAGCCGTTTTTAGTAATCAGAATGCTGTTAATAGATATCAGTATTGTTCCTTATATCTTCAATTCGTATTTTCAAAGAGGTTAAAGAATGAGATGAAATTTTTTCAGTAAACATTTGTTTTCAAATGTATGTGGTAAGACGTCATCAGCAAATTGTGATAAGAAATAATCAACCTTCAAAATTTCATAAAATTGATTAATTACCGTATTTAGCGAATAGATTTAGCCAACGTCGAATTTAAGCCGACCCCTCCTTTTCTTGGACATTTTCATAGGAAAAAAATTCTCAAATTTAAACTGACACCTGTTTTTTCAATTAGGCCTATTTAAGAATATTTAATTCATATGATTTTTTTTCAATGAAGAGACATGGCTGTGAACAGAATTAATGTAATCAAGTCGTACAAACCACATATATTTCATAATAGAATTTATTTTTCATCATTATTTTTTTTTCATAATTAATTTTTCATCATTAATTTGAACAGCTGAGGTATGGCGTACGATAAAACCCTCACTGAACATCTTATGAATTAGAATTTATTTACAAACCTAAATACCATAAATTAAAAAAAAACTTCAATAAAAAATAAAATATAATTTTGTTATTCATTGTCACTATCTTCATCACTTGAAGAGTTTTCATCCCATAAAATGTCATTTTCACTGCCGTCCATATTAGAAATAGAACTTTTTGAAACCTTTAACGATTGATAATAAATCGATATTCATGATGATGGCAAGGCATGTTAATGAGAAATATCTCATGAACAACACTGGTCAACAATTAATATCAACAATGGTATCAACACCCAATTCACAAACCCCTGCACGAACCAACATAGGTATCTCATTAGATCTGATTAATTAGACAGTTATATTTCATGTTATTATAAAGTAATTTCTCAGCGGGCATAGGCCTAATGTGTCGACACTTCCCACCCAAAACTCGGTACGACACAACAAAAACAATAAACATATGAATAACTAACGGCTGCATTTAATTCTTTCATTTTATCGGAACTTTTTTTTTCTTGTAACAATCGTCACGATAAATTGTAAAGAATTAAATGTAGACGATTAAATTGTTATAAAAAATGGCCCCAATCAAAAAAAAAAAAAAATTCTTTTCCGCACGCGAATATAAACCGAGATCATTTTTTTTTTCTATCAAATTTTTGAAAAAATCTCGGCTTCTATTCGGGTAAATACGGTAAATAACAAAAAATAAATAAATAAATAAAATAAGCAAACAAAATTTTAAAAATCGTACCAACTCCAAACCCAGCCTTCCGTGAACGGTCCAACTCCATATTTTAGCATTCTGTGTTTTCACATGCGAACAATTTATTTGTATCCTTCTAAAGCGAAACCGGTCGGAATTCTTTTTTTTCCTCCTGTTTGATGTACTGCAAGGTCTCCAACATCATTAAGAAGAACAATACAGAGAACTCCATTTCACAATTTATTTTCTACTTATGCCATAATAACACTACAAACTTCATAACGTAACTATCAATGCAATAAGCGGAACAAAACAGAAAATTACTCAAGAACGACAAAAGTTAATTTAGTAATAAGAGGATATAGTAATGGGGAATACAAAAGTGTATAATAAATGTTGAAAAAGTTCTGTACCTAATATGTTACAGAAATGTGTTTGCAAACATCTTCTACAACGTAAATAGAAATATTGGAAGGTATGCAATACTAGTTTATTATACTTTAGAGTTTTCACACAAACTAAAAATATACACTTGTCATTTTGCCTCCTTTATTTCGATTTATAATTCATTTCCAATATTTAAAATGAATCGCATAGTTATAACTAGAAAATGGGTCTAGGAGTATTTTTCACGCCATATCTCCGAGTAATAATAATAGTAAAACAGTAAAAAAAGTTCCACGACTTTCGGATTATCATCTCAATCCATAAGCACTGAACCAGCGTTTAATTTTTCTCTTTAATTAAAATCGCATAGTTATTGATATCGGCGGAAGCACAAGGTATTGGTTACTATTCTTCCCGTTGATTTTGGAGATGTATAGTATAGAGAAAGATTGGAATTGAAATATCATAAGAAATATTTATTTTCCTTATAGTGAGCACAGTTATGCTTTTATATTTTTTGTGTAATTTAATCTGCATAAGGCAATTAATCTAGATAGGTTAAAACTGAAATTGAAGAGAAAAAATTCGAAACCTTTGAAATCCATTTTACTGGATGGATAGAAAACCTTAAATGGTGATTTAAAGTTTTAAGCATTCCAAATTAAATTATTGATTTAAGGAGTTTAAATGATTAATTTAAATTTAAAATGAGTTTAGTCTTTTTATAATGGGGAAAATCGTGAAATAATAAAAACAAAATTAAAATTAAAGTCACCAATCTTGAAGAAACTTGGGAGATGAAAAGAAAACTCAAGGATGTAGTCTATTGAAGATGTTGTTGATGGTAGAAATAAAACCAGTCTATTGAGGATGTAGATGAAGTTCTTGTGCAGATGATGTTGATAGGGGAAAAACGATAATCTTGAAGTACAGATGAAATTTTGAAGGGTTGATCCAAATTTTTGGGATAAATTTCATATAAAAACGTTTTCGAGAATTTTTTTCTCATCATCAGTTGATTAAATAGTTGAATGTTGAAAAAAATTCTCGAAAACGTTTTTATTAGTTTGCTAATTTAATACAAGATCTTTATTGCTAATTTATTAGTCGGAATTAAATAAAACACTATTATAAAGCGAAGTCAGCGTGTTTTCAAACAATATTTCATTAGATACCCATCGCTAATTATTTTTTTAGGACAAAATTAACTCCTCCTTGGTGATGAAGCGCAGTGAGCGGAAATAAACAATTAACATATATCCCTGCAAATGAAGCTGACGAGAGTTTTCTAAAAAATGAAGATAGATGCCAAAAATACGCCTATTATAATAGGCGTATTTTTGGCATCTATCTTCACTGGTCACCCTATGTAATATTATTATGAAAGAAAACGGTGAGTTTTAACAAAACCATTTCTTCACGTTTTTTGGAAAAATGGGATACGAATTGAAGTTCTTTTGTTTCCCATGATCCGAAGAAATCCCAGATGCCTATAGTACCTACTCGAAACTGACGTAAACATCCCGATAAACTGACTAACGAGTCTCTCCACGATCCGCCGCGTTTCTAATATGAAGCAAATTCTTTGTCATGCATGATCCTAATCTGCTATTTTCCCCCTCTCTCTGTCTCCTTTTGGATTTCTTCTTCAGCCTTATAATAAAAATCGACGGAAAAAGGGACGACGATGCAATACAAACATTGACGGGGGAGCGATGGAGTGCAAGCCGCGAAACGAATCCCCGCGTGTTCGTGAAACGTTGGCGTCGATCCTTTTCCCCTCTTATCGAATGGAACGGCTCATTTCCTTCCAGGCTTTGAGAGCTCACAGAGAAGCCACACACTTTCCCTTACTTTTTCTCCAACCCTATCATCTCCCTTCTTACATTCCCTCTACCCCCCCTCCCCCCACCTCCCATCGCTCTCCCTCATTTTTCGCTCTCACGAAGCTCCAAGAAAAGCGAAGTGCCATTCACAAAAGACAGTTTACTTTTTTCTTTTCTTCCCTCTCTACGACTCTCTACTTCATCCCACTCGCAATGGCTTGTCTGAAAAATAAAACCAAGACCGGAACAGTTTTTATTTTTATGCCTGTTTTCCAGAATCCCGTGGCAGCCAATAAAACTTGGGATGAGGGAAGAGTAAATCACTGTTTGATGCATCATCTTTCTCTTTCTATTATAACTGCAGCATCTGAAGTATTTCTGGACAGGATTGGATTTTTATATTTGTTAGCACTGCTGACGAAAGATTCGTAAAGAAAGTTCACGATGGCATTGTCTTCTTTTTTATTTTATCTGAATTGCGCTAAGAGCAGAGAGAAGAAAGTGTACGCGACTGCTAATTGGATTAAATACGGCTGCTTTTTAATATGTCAGATCTCGTTCTCAAAATTAATTTAGTGTGCATAAATTACGGAACACTGCAAACTTTTTAAAGAAAAGCTTCATCCGCGGTGGGAGCGCTGGGGCGTAGGCTTTCCATGTTTCGAATTCGTCGGATTGTGGGTTCGAATCCCGCTGCGGCCATGGATGTTTATGTTTGTCCCCGGAATGCATTAAAGATAACGGTCATGTTGAATTCTCTAGATTATGTAAAGATAATAATAATGTGAAAAAACGTAAAATGACTTAACTGTTTGCGCGCTCATAAACCAAAAGAGCCAATTAATACGTTTTTAACACATTTTATTATACATTTCTCCGACGCGTTTTGATTTTACATCATTGTCATGGTATAAAGTAAAGTTTAAAATGCTATAACACTTATTAAAATTGACGGTTTAAAATTGTTTTGTTGGCAATTTACTAAATTACCAAATTATGCACGAAATAAACAAGAAATTAATTGGCAAATAACAGTTTGAAATAAAAAATCTAACATTGTTATGATAAAACAATTATCAGCAAAACAATGTAAAAAATCGTTATTTTTAAATCAATATTGTTGTAGCAATTTAAATTTTATTTTACTTTTTACCTTAAAAATGATGTAACTGTAAAATTGAAACGCGTCGGAGAAATGTATAATAAAATGTATTATAATGGTATTAACAAGAAATTAATCCTCCCGAGGAATGTATAGGAAAGTACGGAAGCGCTGAGGTCGTCTATTTTTACCCTTTTATCCGCACTTTTTAACCCCCCCCCTCCCATTTTTTAATCGAAAAATTGATTTTTTCGAACGTAGTATTTAGAAAATGAAAAAAAGCTCTTTCTTCTTTCGTTTCTCATCATTTCCGTTCGAATGATATATGGCATGCCATATGTTGCCATAGTTCTAAAGAGCAAGTTACTGCCACCCCCACAACTCCGACTATATTGGGACAATTTGGCCCAAACTTTACAATAATGTTGATCTTACTTCGGATGTCCGTCTGTCTGTTCGTCCGTCCGTCTGTCCGTCCCCTTCATAATTTCTGCATTTTTTGAGGTGGAAGGTTGAAATTCGGAATGTAGCTTACTATGGGCATGTGCACCTTCACCCTTTAGTTTGGTTTTGTTTGGCCCACTGGGGTCGGAGTTTCGGGGGCGGAAATTAGAAGGGACCAAAAGGTCTACGCGTATTTATGCATATAAAATTCGGTATGCAGATTTCTCTAAGCAAGATCAACATTACTATGCAGTTTGGGCCAGATTGTCCCAGTGGGATCGGAAGTGGGGGGGGGGGGGGGCCAGTTACTTGGTCTTTAGAACTATGGCAACATATGGCATGTCATATATCATTCGATCGGAAATGATGAGAAACGAAAGAAGATAGAGCTCTTTTACAGTTTCTAGATACTACGTGCGAGAAAATCAATTTTTCGATTTAAAAAATTGGGGGGGGGGGTAAAAAGTGAGATAAAAGGGTAAAAATAGATGAGGATGAGGGCTTCCGCTACTTTCCTATACCTTCCTCGGGAGGATTAACTTCTTATTTATTTTGATTCGAGACAATACTAAAAACAATATTGAAAGCATAGCCAACAATGATGCAGGAATTTCCAAGAATTATGTATAGTATTTAAATTTCAATTTTTCTCCGTATGCAGACTTATTGGAGTAATAAATTCGTAGCGGGTGGATTGTTGATAAATTCAAATAAATAAGCACTTTACTTTTAAATGGGTTGAACTAGTCTATTATTAAAAAAAATTGTCTCTCTCTCTCTCTCTCTGTAGTGGCAACAATGAACTAACTGAACAGTGATCTGGTTCAATAATAATTCGTGAATTATTTACTTTGAGTTGGTGACAATACGAAAAATAATATTGACATTATTGTTAAAGTCAAACAAATAAGTAATAACTTCTTGCTAAATTAAATTTAAAGGGGTCTTAATTTTTCCAAAAATTGTAGTATTTACTTTTCAATTTTTAATATACAAAATTTTTCAAATATACAAAATTCTTGGAATGTTAATTTCTTAGCAAGTGAGTGGTGGTTGAATTCATTTGAACAGGGAATCTACTTTTCTAAAGGGAATGAACTAGGCTATTAAAAAAATTTTGTACTTTGAGTTGGTTACAATACTAAAAACAAAAATTAAAGGGGTCTTAATTTTTTCAATAACTATAATATCTAATTTTCAGTATTTGAATACACAAACAAGCTGAAATGTTAATTTCTTTATGGGTCAGTGCTGGGAATTTCATATAAAAACTAGGAATCTCTTTTTCTAAAAGGGAATGAACTAATTATTTGAAAATACATTTATTTGACGAATTCATACAATTCAGAAACATTTATGGGGCCATTGTCCCTATTTAATAATTTGTTGATTTTTTTTTTTATTCAGCAATTTCCGCACTTTCGAGAAAGTTTAGCATTTTTGATTATCCGTATAATGTAAAATTTTGAACTTATTGGAGTCATAGATATGACTTGATTTTAATATGTGATTTGCAAAACCGGAACGATTAAAATTACAATTTATAATGTTTGCAAGGTGGTTTTTATTTCTAGTGCTTTTTTTTCTTTCGCTTAAGTGGAAGCTTTCACATATGAGTCATTCCACATTAAATCGCATGAAATCGGGTGATAATTGACCTTAAGGTCTCCGATTTTCCTCAAACTCTATTGGTGTATTCTAGTGGATAAAATATACGCATGCTAATTGTGTTTGCCAGATAAAAATATATTTTAGTTATAATTAATTATCAAAGCTATCAAAATTTCGCGCACCTCATCACATAAAAACGAAGCATATCTGTGGTTATATTCGTCATAGGAAATTGTCGTATATGTCAAATTGAAACTAAAATGAATCACTTTTTTCTTTAATTTACTTAGTTCAAAATAAAATATATGGGAAAAATCATTTTAATATTAGAAAATCATATATTAATCTGAAAACAATGCTCTAAGATTATTAAAAAAGTAGAGTTAATTCCCTCGTATTTTGCATAACACCACGAAATTACAGGATGGTTTTCAATCATGGAATTCCAAATAATTTATGGGGTCTGTGCGCCGCGTTGATGTGTGAGCAGGACCAACACCACCTAGACAGACCATCTATCTAGGTGGTGTTGGCAGGACCCAGGATACAACAATGGTTCCGGTGACGTCCTTGAAGCGACTATAGCTACGTACTATATTATACCTATAGTAGCTCTAGAAGTGATGATAACGTCATGTGCAGGTGACATTTTTAATTAAATTATATCATTTCACATTTATTTTATATACTTCTAAAATGAATTCCACTTTGAAACTTGGATGGCCATTAGAACAAACATCAAGAAATATGCTAATAATTTTTATAGATTTTTAACATGTTGTTTTAACTTAATCTTTTCAAAGTTAACGTTAAAATTATTTTAAATATATTTTTCTTTAATTTTTGAAATTATATACTTTAAAAGTCCACATTTTAAGCTTTAAAATGAGCTCTGAATTAAATCTGTACGACGTGCAGTCTCAGAGAAACATGTGTTTATAACCGGGTTATCCAAAAGTGTGTTACATTTTTTTTACATTTTTTCATGAAACTTTATATAATATTTCGTCGATAACAATTTGTGTTTTATGATACATCGGTTACGGAATCCGAATACATTGAATCCTTAACCGGCCAATGCCTGTAAATTTGACTGTGAATATTTTTTTAAGAAATTATGTTAGATATAAATTAACACTGTGGTATTACTTACTTTGATGTAGGGAATGTGTAAAAAAATTTGAATCTTTTATAAAAATGTAGTGTTATATAAGTGTTTCATTTCAAAGACTCATTTACCAGAATTGTACTTACTTTCAATTTTGCCCTTTACATTGCCTAAATGTTTTTGTATGCTATTAAGAATCCAAAGTTTTTGATTAAATAAACCCAAGTACTAATCTCGTGGAAGAGACCGTGCAAAATTATAAACCATTGAGGAATCTTAGTATAATACTCCCAAAATTTTGCATTTATGGACAATAAAATGCAAATGAGTCAAATCCCAACAAAACTGCAATGAATTAAGGTCCGATTCATAGGGATCAATATATAAAGTGAAATAAAAAGTTAAACCAAATAGCCCGATTTACATTTAATTTTTTTTTTCTTTTTTTCTTGAATATTTTTTTCACTTAATTTACGATCTTGTTTCTAAACAATTTCACTCATCGTTTACGATTATTGCCGAAATTTCAGGCGTGTTTTCTCATAAAGTAATAAAAAAACTGCCCTTCCTCCAATATACCTGTAACGTTGTCACCTGACTGAAAATAGGACGATCAATTGTATACTAAAGTAAGCAACTAAATTATTGTTAATAACATTATTAACGACAATATTATGCGAGTATTAGGTGGGGCCTCAAAATGCAATTCTCCCACTCTCAGATTTATTTCCATCACTTACGACGCATTCTTATTTGTATGGGCAACATTCAAAGTAATTGGAGTTGTCTCCAGTTTCAGTAAAAGGGCGAATTTTTCAGAGCGGCCAATTCGTGAGAGAGCCACGGTATTGAAGTTCATCAGGACAGAATGCAACTTCGTCAGATCGAAGCAGTTTTGAAGTTGCCATCTTTTTGAGAAGTTACTCGTCTTGTATTTTACTTATATTAACTAGCAGAGATACCCGGCGTTGCCCGAGATAATTACAGTTGTAGGTTAAACAGAACAACCTCATGAAGTTAAATAATAAATTTGTTTTCAGTAATTCTACAATTTCCTTCTAGAGACGAAGCAGTTGTTCAGATGTTTCCGATGCCCGGATAACTTTTTGTCATCTCTGCCCAATACTCATTCATTTCTTCGCTGGCATTTCGATAGATATGAATTATTGTTATAATCCTTCGAAAGATTATTATAGGACATAATACCATATGGTTGTTGGTTTGAAGAGTTGAGTTCATGTATGCTTTGTTATCGGTTATGTCGCCAACTGTAGCTCGAACGAAGGGACTGCCTCCTCTGTCATCTTTCTATCTTTCTCAATAGTCTGCTAACTCTCCATTATCTCCAGTTACGGATCATTATTAAATATTTCCAAGAAAACGTTAACTTCTAAGAAAATCCCGAACAACAGGAATTCTACGTATTGTTACAAAGTCAATTTTGTTTTATAATTCTCAGAGGTGGGATGTAACCATCATTCCTAATGAACTTACTTATATTGCACACTTTGCCCGGGCTTTACTTACTCTCTTGTTGTTCTGTCTCAGATTAAAATGTTATCCATCTTCACCCCCAGGGAGCATCACTGGATACTTTAGACCAAGGCCGTCCAATTCGCGCACTTCGCCCGCGTGCAACATAAAATGCTCGCGGACAAAGCTCACGGGCAAAGCCGAGGAGATAGTCCAAAACTCAGGAGGGGAGTGGGTATAGTTTTCATATGCAGTGCTGCCAGGCTTTAGAGGGCGATTGCATTAAATGAGGCATTATTTCTTTTGTTACTGATACTTACTTGTTTTTCGTCTCGCATAACATGGCGCACATTCCTAAAAAGCATAAAATCACTGAACCAGTATTTAAACCGCAGTGGGAGAATATGGGTTTTTTTTTCATTGTTCACAGATCGGATTCGAAATGCTTAATATGTAATCATGCCCTATCGGGGAAAAAAATATAATTCTACCTGACATCGAGAAAATTGTCACATTAAAACGAAGGAAATAAAATGGTAAGCTGCCTCGTTTTTTTTTTTTTTACAATGTCGAATTGATAATTAGCAGCTCGACTTTAAGGAACTGATCAACATAATGTGCAATAGGGGGGTAAGGAAGATTACCCGCGTGCACGGGCGCTGCCCGCGGACAGAAATCTTGGACAGCCCTGCTTTAGCCCTATCTTTTAAAATTTCCCTTGCCCTTGACGTAGAAGCTCTTATACCCTCCTGCTCTAGCGGAGCTTCCGTTGTTCAGATGTTTCCAATGCCCGGATAGCTTTTTATCTTTCTGTTGCAAATTTCACTGATCAATACTCGTTCTTTCTCTTACTTTTGCCAAACACACAACTTTTCGCCAGTCGTCTGGACGTTTTTAGGGAGCTCAAGGGAGACCCGTGTGATTCCTTATCCTCCTCGATAAACACTGCCTTATCTATGTCCTGTCATTGCATAATCATATTTATGCTCGTTGTTAATAATTCCTTACTCCCTCCCTAAAATATGTTAATATGGTTAATTATGTAGTGCTACACCAGTAAATGTGTTACGTTTGTAGTGCCACACCAGTTAATGTGTTAAGTATACAGTGCAACATCAGTTAATGTGTTAACAAACTTTCAACCCCCCTTTCCCCCTCTTAGGGGTTGAATTTCGAAAAACCCCTTCTTAGTGCTCACTTATATTTTGTAAAGAACCTTTGTACAAAATTTCAAGTTTCTCGGCCTTATGGTTTGGGCTGTGCATTTATCACTCACTCACTCAGTCAGTCAGTTTCTACTTTTATATACAGGGTGATTACAAAAGAACTTCACACTTTTAAAAATTTATTACATCAAAGCTATTCAGAATATAGACACACCACATACGGATTCTTAAAGAAAAACTCTTGAAGTTTATTGTGACACAGTTAAAGATGTTCAATATGCCCCCATGTAGTCGAATACGTCCCAAACCCGCATTAACATGTCTCCATCAATCCCACGTATCGCTACCGTAATGCGTTCTTTCAGCTCGTCTAGGTCACGGGGAAGGGGCAGGGTGAAGACCTTGTCCTTTACACACCCCCATAAAAAGAAATCACAGCGGTGGATTGGTCGAGCAAACAATAACCTGGAACTTGCAAAGTGGCCACCGCGGAGCCCCGACCTCATACCTTGTGATTTCTTTTTATGGGGGTGTGTAAAGGACAAGGTCTTCACCCTACCCCTTCGATGTATGCCGTGTCACAACAGGGGGGCATATTGAACATCTTTAACTGTGTCACAATAAACTTCAAGAGTTTTTCTTTAAGAATCCGTATGTGGTGTGTCTATATTCTGAATAGCTTTGATGTAATAAATTTTTAAAAGTCTGAAGTTCTTTTGTAATCACCCTGTATATAGATAAACATATTAAGTAATTTTTTATTAATTGAATGAAATAATCTTCCATGCTGCCTTGGACCCTCTCTGGTGGCAAGCTTGTTTAATTCCCAAAGCACATTGCATTATAGCATCCACATCCATCCGCAAAGTTCGGGACTCCCCATTTTAAACTTTTAAAAAAAAGAGCATAGAGAGATCTTTTTTTTTGAATTTTGTAGGTTGGGTATAGATTAAATATAAATATAGGAATCCTAGAGAGATCCTTTTAATAGCTAATATACGAAAAGTTAATGAAGTTATTTCAGTACATTCTGGTGAGTTTATTTCACGGGGAATACAAAGGTGCGGTACTTATAATTTATTTATTTATTTATTTATTTATTTATTTATTTATTTATTATTATTATTATTATTATTATTATTATTATTATTTTTTACATAAAAACGAAATTGTCATGGATTAGTCAGGGTTCGGGTTTTTCTTGTTCGCGGGTCATTGACGCGAAGATACGGTAACACTGTTTTGAATAACGTTCACGTTTTCAGGAACCTAACCCGAGCTTTAATCAAGAAAATGGCAACAGTGTACTATTAAACTGTTTTACTTCCAATTTTCTATGAATCGCCATTTTCGTGATATAGCATATTTCGGAAATTCTATTTTTGGCCGATATCTCTAGATCTATTGATCCCATAAAAATTTGGAATTACTAGTTTCATACATCATATGTTTCGCACCTTAAAAAAGTATGGACAGACGGAAATAAAGAAATCATTAACAAATTTCAGAATGAATACAAATGTCACGTTTAAAACATTGTTAGTTTCCATAATGGTTTACTTTTACAAGCAGAGAAAAAAAAATTTTCATCTGATCATATATTAATCATTTTTCAATTGACCAATGAATAATGATTATGGTCATCCAGCATAATCAGGTTTAAATTATAAGCCTATTATAACCAGTTGAGAATATGCAGGCATCATTATCAAAATGAACTTAAAATTTTACAAGGAATTTAAACGTGAAAATATGTATGGGTATGTAATTATGGTTACGAATGAATTAGATTTTGTATGAGCATATAATAAGTAGATATATATGAATAATCTCAAGTTTGTGAATGAGCAAATAATAGGATATACAGGGTGTATCTAAACCCCTGTCACAAACTTCTGGTGGTGATTATCTATAGCGAGATGAAAACAAAAGTTCTTATAAACATGGCTCGGATAACGAACCGTTTATAAGGTTTCTGCAATTAAAAGTGAAGTTTCAGCAAGTGGTTTTTCTACTCTGTGGATGGTAGGTGACATGCGTTAACCGAACCACGTTTATATGAACTTTTGTTTTCATCTCGCTAAGGGGAATCACCATCAGTAGTTTGTGACAGGGGGTTAGTGGGTGCTTAGGAATAAAGCATGAAACAGAATATTTATATATGAATTATATAAATTCAAAAATTCTAGGATCAAAGAATTGGTTATGTGGGTGCTTTATTTATAAATTGTTTAGGTAGCAAATACACATGAAAGTATTATTTGGCATTGAGATATGTCCTGTTTCATACCATTGCCACACTATGGTTGAGTGATGAATTGTACATATTTCATTGCACTAAGTTTACTATTACATTGTTGTGGTTTCATTTTGTTATTACTCGCTGCTTTCGAGATATACCAAGTCTCGGAAATTCGGTTTTTGGTCACAAGTTATTTGGATGCGATATCCGTAATCAGTGATGAAAGACATATTCATTTCATATATGCCCTTCCTTCGTTTGATGGAAACTACATATTTAAAAATTACAAAAATATCCTTATTTAAAGATTCAGAATGGGATATTAGTAAGAGTTATAAAAATGTGGACAATAATTCGATAATATTAGTTAATTAATTTTCACGTAATATTTTTAATGTAATATTGCTATCATAAACCGTTTTTATAACCGAGCATTTTGGATGCCTTAAAAGCAAACTGTGTTAATCAGTAATTTTTTAACATCATTTTTAAAAGAAGAGCCTAATGTTTATTTCGACTTAGAATCCTATGCTTATCTTAAATTAACATGCAGCTAAAGTTTAAATAAACTAAGAAATGGGTGATCTTTTTCCCTTTATTTTTTTAAAATAGATTTAATTAAAAACACGAGCTGTTCTTGAACAAAAACGATAATGCTAACAAACCGCGACGAAGGCGTTAAGCCTTATGCGCAGCAAACTTCATATGCATTTTTAAAACAAAACAAATCGTTTTGTTTTTGCCCTTTATCGACCTCTAGGCTAAACTTTTAACCTTTAATTTTTTAAGACTCCACAGAAAAAGAAAGAAAGCACGGATTACATATTAAGTTTCTGTTGGCTTCAAGTTTCTCCTTTTTCAAACCAATTAAGAAGGATAGGAGTGGATGGGTAGGGGGAGTGGGTGGTCAACATGAGGGAGAGTTCGTTGAGCTTAACCACACACTTCGAAGATGTGTAAAAGGATCGCGAGCGAGGAAGGGAAAAAAAATCAATCACATTTACAGGAGAACTGAATTACCTCGTAGGAGATTCGGTTTTAAACTTTAAAAATCGTAAATGGCTGCAACATTAGTGAAATAAGTTTTAAAAAGTGAATTGCATCAGTGTTATTTGATAATAGTCTTACATGATTTGATACCAACTCCTATTAGCATACTGTTAAGCGCGCGAACGCGCACTCATATGCACACGCACATTTCCTATTTTTTAATTTTTCGATCGGTATCAATTCTCCTAAGATTTAAAGGAAACGTAATTTCCCTTTTTCAGGCAATGGCAAGTATTTCAGTTGTTAGATATAACATCTTACTTGGAAATAAATTTTCGAAAGTGGATGTGGATTATGATCTTCAAGTGGATTATATTTCGAAAGTGGATTATAATTTAAAATATCGTTACAAAATAATCACTGTAATAACTTTCACTTTTTGAGATATAGCCCCTTAAATCCAGAAAATTTCAAATGTCTCAATATAATTTATATAGTAATTTGTAAAGTAACTCGTTTTCTGATGATCTAAAAGAAAAAGCCGCAAAGGATAAATACAAATGAGTTAAAGAATAAAGATCCAAATACAACGCCTGTCCAAAAAGTATCCGGATTGAGGATACAATAAATATTTAGTCAACTTCAAAATAAGCACCGTCTGCAGCAACGCATTTAGCCAAGCGTTGCTGCCAGTAGTCGAAACAAGTACGGAATGCCTCCTTTGGGATGGTCAAGAGCTCCGCCGTCGCATTTTGTGTTATCACGTCCACATCCTCAAATCTCAGTCCTTTGAGCGCTTTCTTGATCTTCGGAAATGCGAAGAAGTCGCACGGAGCTAGGTTAGGTGAGTAGGGAGGCTCAAAACAAAATTTGATGCAATGTCGTTGCTCAATGTTTTCTGTCATTGTCACCACGCAACGAGAAAAGAAAAACGTTCTGTTTTAGCGTGTTACAACAATTCCACGCGGTACTCTTAACAGCTGCAAATTTCATTACGTCATCAGCAGAAATGTCATCACATGATCCGGATAGTAAAAAGGTGCAGCGAGTAGCCTCAATCCGGATAGTTTTCGGATAGGCCTCGTATACAGAGAGTAAATACAATCTTATACACGGTGTCTCATTTAAACCGAACCAAGAGCCAACTTCTAAATACAAATCTGACAGAGTACTTTTAATGGAAGAATTATTGTAATTTTTTGTGAGAGGTTTTTATGTGTATTCCATTTCCGAAAAAACCGATGCCATTTTTGCATATGGAAATCAACTTTGAATAATGCAATGGAAACTCTGATTTTAATGGCATTTTCAGATTATACACAACATTTGAGAAATGTTTTATTTTTGGTGTTTTTTCAATTGAACCAACCATTTAGGAGATTAAGGCAGTGAAAGGGTGGTGTGTTTGGATTTAAAGAAAAAGAAATGACAGAAATTGTTCCTAAACATAATGGATTATAAAATGGATAGCAATGTTTTTATTTGAACATAACATTTTTACAGTAATCCAAAACAATGGTTGTACAATAAATGTTGTTATAATAAATGTTTTCGTTTAAATTGATGAACAATTTCTGTTTTTTGCCAAGAAGTGTTAGATTAATAACTAACATATGGACAGTCTTGACTTTGTCACATTGTAACCGCGTCACTCTTTCTGTTGTTGAATACTTCAGAAGACTGAAAAGTTTTCGTTTTCTTTTCCAAGGCGCAATACTCTTTACAAAACGAGCCTAATAGCTTAATTATAAAAACCGTTGTAGTTTTTAAAAAATGCACCGAGTTTAGACGAAAAGCCTCATGTAGCCGAAAAGGACACACTTGTTATGATAAGAGAAAATGTCATTCCTGGAGGGAAGTCAGTGTGCAGTTATTGAGCTAGATGAATATTGTAATTAGTGACTTCAGAACACCATAATAATTATGAATTCCAGTGGTCTGGAAAGATGACATTTTAAGGTCATCAAAATCAATAACCAGGTTGTGTCTTGGTTTACGTTGTCTCTTCATGTATAAGGAATATTTTAAAACGCTCAAGTCCAAATTGATGGTATGATTTTCCATAAACAGCTGTATAACTTCTTGGACATATTTTCCGCTAGGAGAAATGCCGCTACGATGAAAACAATTTTTTTTCAATTTTTCATTGCTCGAAGAAGAGTTTCCATTAATATAAACATTAGCATTTTAATGAATGTCCCACTCGGTGAATTAATCTGAGTTAATTTATTATCTGAATAAAGAACAAATTGGGAAGACAAAAGAAGAGCTAAAACTTTATATTTATCGGCCTCGGTGGCTCAGGGGTTGCATGGTCGCCTCTGATGCCCGAGGACGCGGGTTCGACCCCGGCCGAGGACGAAGAGGATTTTTTCAGGGGGAAAATCCTAATATCACGCACTTCCTTCGAAAGGGAAGTAAAGCCGTTGGTCCCGTGTAGTCGTTTGCCGGCTGCACGTTAAAGAACCCTTGCGAGGCAAAGTTTGCGGCCCCTATAACGCCGTCCTGAAATGACCATAGCAGTTGAAAAGGACGTTAATACCAAACAAACCAAACCAAACCAAACCAAAACTTTATATTTTAAATCCTATATACACAGAGCAGCAATTCAATTAGAGATACCTGTCTAGTATCGTGTAGCACTATCTTTCGCCTTTCGCAATTCACTCTCTATATGGACTTGACAAGACACCGGAAGCGTTGGAAAACCATAGAACCCACGACTCCTGAACAACTCTCGCAGTTCACGAAGATTTGATGGAGAGGTGTCTGAGGGTCGAACATCTCTCTCGATGGCATCCCAGATGTGCTCGATGGGATTGAAGTCAGTGACCTAGCTGGCCAGGGAAGTGAAATCACGTCTGTGGACTGTTCATGGAACCATCCGGATACAATTCGGGAGCGATAGCACGTTACATTGTCTTGTTGCAGGAAGAGGTCTCCATCGAGATGTTGAAGACGTGCAAACGGGAGTACCTGTTAGGTACGAAGGGTCCCATTTCAGTCCACGTGAACAGTTTTCAGACGAGAATGCCACTCCCATCAGCTTGAAGAGTACCCTGCTGGCAAGAAGAGTTCATCGCTTCTTGTGGTTTGCGTCGTACTGGTACCCAGCCATCGATATATACCAAGATGAATCTCGACTCATCAGTCCACGCAACCTTTTTTTCACATGTCTGGGGTCCGGTGGTGATGTTCCCGTGCCCATTTTACACGTCGCTCTCTGTGATGTGCAATCAGCGGAGATACCAAAATTCTGTGCACCAGCGTTAAATTGCAGAGTGATCTGTCTATCCGCGAGCTATCCGAAGACGACCCCGCTCATCCACACGCTGTTATCCACGGCAGTTGACCCTTTCAGAGATGGTTTTACCGGCATCGGCGTACTCATGGTAAACCCGTGACAAGATCAAATGCGCTTAGATCTTTCTTCTTAACTATACTGTGTCCGACTATTACTGATTCCTGTCGCATCACTCCTCAGATCGTCGGATCGCTGCTTACGTTATTCCGTTGCCAGGGCCGTCCATAGCATCACATTTGCATAACGCCAGCCTTCTCTAATTCAATTGCTCTTCAGTGTAAAATAAAAGCTTTACCATTTTTATTCTACAAGCCGAGGCAATTCGGGTGATTATTCATTAATGTTATCGATCACGAATCTAATTTAGATAACATCAAAGTTATTATTGCAATAATAAATTTTTTTTTCGATTAAATGTTTAATTAAAAGAAAATTAAATTCTCTTGTTAAATATTTTACAAAGTCGATGATTACGCAGATGATTGATTGATTGCGTTGCTGCGTTAATTAGATATTAAACTGGCGATCGAAAAGGCTTTGTTAGTTAAACTGAAAGCATATCTTGAAATATTTACTCTTATTACATTAATGCTTAGCTATAAATTATTATATATTTTTATCGCATTGGGCATATTAAATATTTAATTATCAATTAAGGCATTGTTTAAGGAATTAGAATGAAATTTAAAAATTCACTTCCTTTATTATAAATGTTAAAATGTCTGAAAATTTTTGAATAATAAATAAAGTATAACATCACATAGTGAGCACTATAAATGATGTCGCAGAATATGTAAATTTTGTCTTACTACTATATAAAAATAATGTCAAATTGTGTGAATGACAGGCGAAAATGCATTCGGAAAAAGAATAAATTTTGTATTACTGAAATTACAATTTTAAAATTTGACATTATATACCATGTCTTCTTTTCAATTTAAATCTAAAATGAATCCAAGAAATTACAGGGTGGCATACGAAATGTCATACATTGAAAATAGATTCTCAACTTTTCTAATATACAAGATATTATATAAATTTAGATAACAATACTCAAGGTAATGTTTATGATTTCATGCAGGACATACTGAATGTTGTTATCATTATAAACCGCATTCCTATTATTAAAAAAGAAAAATAAAGGAAAAGAAATTAACGCGTTCGATTGCTTATTTTGGTCAAGTAATATACTTTTCATATGTGTATTATAATGTTTGCACGAAGCATTGAAAATCGGCGTGAAGATGCTGCGTATCTGGAGAGGGAGGTTCATTTCAAAGTTTTAATGCGTTAAATGTTTTAAAACAAATGCAGATAAGTAGATCGAGGTTCAAACTTTAAGAACCAAGTGTTACGTTAATGACTGTCAGTTAAAAGCCATTGTCATATGAAGGAGGCTGTATAATTAGGGATTTTAATGCAGTTGATAATTCATTTACTAAGCAGTTTGATTGTATTAATAAGGTAGTTGATAATGGCAACAACATTAGGTAAGCGCTTGGTATTTAGTAAGGTTAAAGGTAATTAACACGATTGTAAATTAATCAAATTGGTCTTTTTAATACTTGTTTAGGTCAGTATGGCTGGTTTTTATGATCAAGTTTATTTCACAGTAGGAAACAGAAGTTCATACGTTTCGTTTGATGAACTTTCCAAGATAAGGTACTAATCGAAGACGTGTGCAGATTACCCACGGCACAAGGGTATCAAGCTAGAGGATTGTTCATGCTTATAGTGACGATTGTTATAGTGACGATTGTAGCACGGGTTTGAAATGCACGAGAGTGCAAGATTTTTGCGGCAAATTTTTGACCCATTATGCCATGTGACAAGCATGCAGGCTATTAGCATTATTATGTCGGAACGCTTTCGTCATATCTGGAAAACAATCCGTCAACAGCAAGTACCTCAACATTGCAACAATATCCTTTAAATATCACTTATACAATAATGATGAATGAGGTCAAGGTCAGACCTTGAACAAAGTCAGGTTACATGTGGAAGACGCTTGGTACACATATTGAAAATTGCACATTGGCATATCGTGAAATTTTACACGTGAGGTCGCTAACAATCGAATTAATTTATCATTTCGTTCTTGATTTTCAAGTTTGTTCCCAAAACTCCCCAAAAACTGCGACGTTCCGAGAGGGCTATATCGCTGCCCTTTCCGACACTGTTTACTTTTATTCCAGAATAATAGACCAGTTATTTATTTCCAAGAATGGTATAACAAAAATTATCAAAAACAGAAGACAAATGGATCCAAACAATCAACAGTGCAACGCTACTGAACGAAAAGCGCACCTTCTTTTTTCTCGTGTTAAAGCTAATATTCAAACAGCGAAGAGGCTAGGCCATATGGAAAATCCGCCAACACACCGGGCTATTGCAAGCAAGATTGGAATCCCTGCTGCATCATTTCTCAGGATTTCACATTAGAGCACTGTCATAAGCCCCGAGTTCGCGCTTTTTTCCAAGACACATTGCGGAGAGGCGAACCAATAGCAGAAAACTGTATGAACGCTATTTGGCAGGCGACAAATGGAAGAAATTAATACGAACACTATTTACCTTGGATGAGGCTTGGGTGTATTTATCTCTATAAATTTTTTATCGACAACAGGGTGATACGACTCAATCTGACTAGGTAAGTCAATACAAGGAGGGTTCCGAAAGGATTCATGGAGGTTGCTAGATACAGTTACAAGAGACATCTGACCATTAAAAAGGTGGGATCTAAAGCAATAATAAATTCTACCTGTATCATGAAAATGTCTTGGAACACATATATCGTAACGCTGTCTGATATGGTCTTAGAGCAAAGGAAATGTACATCCATCAGGACAAAGCATCCAGCCACACGGTTAAATCAACTATCCAGTGCTGTATTCGAATGGAACAGGAAACTGGGATTAAGGTTATCCTATATTCAGACATCCCTGTCAAGTCAAACGATCCCTCTTCCATGGATTTTGTTGATTCGGTCTCCTTAAAAGAGCTCTTCATGTAAGACATCCGAGAAAACGTTTTGAATTGTGGAAAGCCTGTCAAAAGGAGCGGAACAGAATCGGCCTCGCTGCTCTCCGTAGAAGCCTCTTATATTGGAAACTAAGATGTCGAGCGATTGCTAAAAGAAAGAGCCATCACATAGAGCACAATAGGTGGTAAGAAATGGGTTCCAGTAGATCTACAGTAAGTATATTCTCGTCACCATATATATGAAACAACCCTCCGTAATACGAAAACAAACATTAATTTTTCATTTAAAAGAAATAATGAATTGGCAAATCCAATTATGGATCCTCTCTTTTTCTCGCAGGCGCCAAAAGGTGACCGGAAAAAACCCACAATGAAAAAAAATGTATTAATTATTCGTATGAGACCTTTTCCGTTGTGTGCATTTTACTATTGTTTCTTTGGTATAGGCAAAATCGAATTGTAATATAATAATGTAAAAGTAAATAGTTTTATGCAGGGGTGCCAAATCAGTTTCTGTACAAAAACCACTTACCTAGCAGCGTCGGCCCTTGTACTAATTTGGGTGTTTATAGGCTGATTGCAATTGGGTATCGAAAGAGATCCAAAAAATTTAATGGTATACTAGATATGATCAAGGCATTCATTTTCGATCTGTCTAGGGATAAGATTTTCATTTTCGGAGGAATTCGATGACCTGATCGATTTAGTTTTTATCTCTTGGTTGATGGATTCATATGTGCGATGGAGGAAATTATGGTACACGTAACTTATATGTTAAAATTATATTGATGGATATAGTAAAGAAATCGCAACCATGAATAAGAATTCATCAGAGGCACCCAGAATATGGATGGTTGCTAATGATTCAAGCCCGAAATAAGATATCTAATGCCTTGGTAATGTCGGTTTGGGCGATCATATGATTTAGGCTTGGTCAGAAAATATAAACTTCGATGGCTTGGATGTAGAGTGTCCATTTACGCGAGTGCTGTTTGTTCCAACTTCTTGAGTGGGAATCTTTGGCCATAAATATTCTTTTAGATCTTAAAAGGAGGCTTTTTCAATTATCTTGGTAAGATGGGGTAATGCTGCGATGGCTATCTCATTGAGGTCCCCTCGTTTGAGGGCTCGTTTGTAAGAATTATGCCCCAACAATGTGGACATACTGAATATGTCTTACATATTTGTTAGCCAAGCGAGTAATATCATAAAACCAACTATTCTGGAATATATTGGATACTAAAAATTTTATAAGCCATTTTTAATGTATGAGATGTCATGTGCCACCCCGTAAGTTAGCATCAGCTGGACACTTTGCACTGACGGTTAAGAAGCATTTTAAACAAGAAATGTACAATGTTGTTATATTATTTAAAACGTATAATTTCATCTTACAACATCCGTCTGATCTTTTTTTTTAAAAAATTTTAGTTGGGTAATGCAATAGTTCATATGGATGTGTTTTATTTCTGTCTTCTTACATTTCTTTCTTTATTCAAAGGTTCCCATGGCAACAGAGATTAAATTTATACTGCTCAATGGAGACGTTACGCCACTTTGCTTCCTTCTTCGGCGTCGGCCTCCATTGACTCTCTTTAACATAACGTACGACGAGCGCCGATGTTGCCATGGCAACCGTCGAAATAGAGAGAAAGACCTTAATGATGAACAGCCCAGCGCATTACGTTGGAAACAATTTTTTTTTAAATAAAAACTTTTAGCGATTCTCTGCCTCCTTGAGATCATTCTTTTCTCGTGACGAACAAATGCATCTCAAGATGAATCGTGACCCACAGGAATATTCTTTTTTGCCTTTGTATTCAGAAGAAAATATTATAATGCAACTGGTTTCAAAAGAAACTCTAGAAACTTTTTTTTCTTAGATTTTTGCAATAGATCGTTTTGCTTTACTGTAAAGGACTAAATAATCAAACCGATCATTAAAATTTGAAATGTCGGCGAAGTTAAAGAGAAGGATAAATAAATATCAAGGAAATTACATAGTTGATATAATTCGCTGTCGAGAAGATTTCGTAAAATTCTTATTCCTTTACTTTTCTTATCAGTTAACTGAAGATTCTAATCAATGTTTAATGCGACATGATAGTGCAAAACTGAGAAATTGAAGAAAATCTTTTGTAATCTTAGGGACTCTTGATATTCTTAAAACTTATTAAAGATTCCCAAACAGGACCTGTCCCTAGTCATAAACACAAATCCCCATCATAATATGTTAAATATTCTTGAGAGATTAGGCGAGGAGGGGAAAACCCAAAAAATATCTTAGATTATTATGAGAATGGTTTTGACGTCGTGCGGGCTCCCTGAAAAGAACTAGAGATACTTTACTACAATCTGAGGAACACTTCAATACAAGTTTTATATCGCAATATTATACTGGTAATGGACAAAATAATGAAAGCATTGCCATTTCCGACGGACTTCTGCTCATGCTAATAGTTCTGCCTAACTATTTTGCTTAAGGATCATCTTTTGTTTTCTCTAGGTAAAGTGGACCGTTGGCAATTTCATGTATCCACCCAACTTCTGTATCCTGATGTTTAGTTGAGTGGCCATCATGTCAGATCTGATAGACTTCCAACGAGAGCATATTTTTGGAGACCGGCTAGCTGGCGCCTCCGTTATAAAAGTCCCTCTTTTTTGGAGGATCGAGAGCTACTGTATCAAAAATCATAACTGCATATAGTAGTGAGAAAACATTGTCTGCAAAACACAAGAGTGGGAAGAAACCGACACAGACTGACAGAGACAGGAGGGCATTGAAGAGGATTGTTAGACAACAAAGACGAAAATGACTGCAGAGCTCAACCTACATTTGCAGCACCCTATTGCCACAAAGACAGTGGGGACCTAATTTCACAAACAAAATCTCACCCAAGTCTAAGCTATCAGTTGTGTCATGAGCAGAAAACTTGATCTGCCGAGCAATTAAGATTTGTGCTGTGGTCAGATGAATCCAATTCGCAATATTTCCACCGCAGAAAGTGTTTATGTCTGGAGAACACCAGTGGAAATGTACAATTCGGGCTCAGGGAATGGTGCTGAGACATTTTGGAGTTAAGGTTTTTATTGCTCCCCTCCGCCCCACCCTTAAGAGTTTTTTTCATGATTCGCGATGCTGAAATTTCACGAAAAAATATCCGTCTATACCGTTCCCCTCCTCCAGCCTCTTATACTTATTTCACATGGGATAATTGTGGCGCGGGCCAGCCCGAAATTCCGGGCCAGCCGCGCTGGATCGAGCTCTAGTTAAGCTCACTCCAGCATGGTTCTCCAGAAATCGCTTTTCACAAGTGAGAAATAAAGCGCGGCTCTCGTTTCTCCGGAAGTAGTTGCTGAACATGCTCTTTCCATCAGACGCTTTCGGCTCAGCTTCTCTTCTCTAGTGTGCGAGTACCGAGATCGCGCGTTCGCATTGCATTGTGGGATAGCTGGCCCGGGCCAGACGCCTTGTTGGCTCACTTTCGAAGGATGTGGCGCGGTCCAGCTCGCATTGGCTCAGTTTGCATTCAGATGTAATAAAACAAAATAACCGAGCCAGCGCGGGCTGGCTCGGTTTGAATTATCCCATGAGAAATAAGTATTTGAAAGAACTTGAACAGTGCGGATAGTGTAGGATAGCGTAATGCATGAATATCCGATTAGAAACAATCCAGAAGTTGTATGCGTTCATTCAAAGACGGATTCAGGTTGTTTTGCAAGCAAAGGCGGAACTACACCCTTTTAATTATGTTTTTCTAGGTGTTTTCATTATTTTGTCCAAAGCTTTTATATCTAAATAAGGAATCTAAAAATGTGAAAATAAAATAACGAAAGCAAAACCTTTCACAGCGGCGATCACAAAGGATTGAGAATACAGAAATCCGATACAAGACAAATGATCAGAAAGGAATTTTTTTTTTTTATTTTGCATCATTTACTAAAGTATCCGGAAATTGCCATGCCATTTTAGAGCAGGCACCTATTTTCAGTTTATTCTGTTACAAATATAAATAGGTGTAATTAGGAAATTTATTTCCAAACTGCGAACTAAGTTCCTTCTCCAAGTGAATCTTCGGACATGTACATACGTAATACATCCATGTTCACAGCAGCTAGTTGTTAGAGAGTCGGCACGATGAGCCAAAGATCCTGGTTGGAACCCAGGCTGTGGAATTTTGCTTCCTTTTTTATTTATATGAATTATTGACGCTTTCCTGAAGCCAAATTCAGATAATAAGTGTCTTAGAGGAATTTTTCTATTGTAAATAATGTTATAATACATTCAGAATAAAAGGGTAAAAATGTTAGTGATTGATAATGTTTTGGTAATAAGTAACCAAGTAAAAAAACAAAACAAAATCCAGTTGCAATTTCCCCACAACGGTAAACAACCATTTCTAAATTAAAGCTGACGACTTATTGTTGCCATACCTTATCAAAATTACATATGAAAACGTTGAGATAGTTTATATTTTATTAATTGTTTGCCGTATTCATATGTGGGAGCAAGAGCTAAAGCACATAGTCCTGTTTCAGAGGCGTGCAATCTTTTCTCTTATATGCAACTATATATCGCAAAAAAGCTTTATAAAAATCGCTCTTTTTAAAATTGATTTATATTTGAATTGTTTACGAATGTTTCGAATTTTGCCCGATTTTTTTTCAATGTATTTTCAACAGCAGTTTAAAATTATAATGTAATTTCATTTTTTTTCGATCTCTAGCCATCAGCGAATTACTTCCGACCACAGGCTAGATTGTCGCTGCGTGTTTTCCGGTGTCGCACCAATCATGGTAAACCAAAATGCGTTTTGTGTTTGCATCTTTGGAAAAGTAAACATAACTGAATTACTGGTTCTGACACAACTTGTATCGACAAAGCATTTATTTGTCATGCGTATTGCACACTCTGTCGCTCAAAATGGAACAGACGTTGAATTCCTGATTCCATTGTGTCTAATTTATAGAGCAAGCTAAAACTGAGGGGAGGATGTTTCATAAAACGGCAGCAATGCTCATAAATTTATAAACTGATATACAAAATTTAAGTATGTGATAAAAATTTATTTTCACAAGGCAAATAATAAAAGATACCTTAATCATATATTTGGAATGAGCAATTAAAAATATTCTTGCCTAGATAGGGCTCCAATTTCGCGAATAATTTGTTTATAAATCGTTTAAATTAAAACCTTTGTATCACATCCGCTCATTCAAAAGGAAAAACAAACTGTTCTGCCGTTAACAAAGGAGAGATAGGTAAATAGTGCATATTTTCTTCATACGTTTTTTACATAGAAGAGAAGAAACAGAGTATGATACTATACAACAATTACCACTTATTATATAAAACACAGGCTAATCTAGATGTTCATTATATAAACCACAAGCATCAAGGTATAGCTAATCATGATCAAACGATCCATTGTAAATACTTGTTCATATAAATTATATGCATATGTCTAAAAAAGTACGCCCCATAAAACTCGTGAATGCTCCCTTTGATTTTTGCGTAATTCGCGTTTTGTGAGAAATTTTTATGCCAGTTTTATAACGTAACATTCATTAGAAAAAGTTACCTTATAAAATTAGATGACACTACTGTTTCACTATATTTAAACAGTCACTCACAACTTATGCAGTGTAAATCAAAAATAAAAAATTATTACCTTTCCATGTTTTTTTTTCATGCTTACCAGGCAGCCCTTGCTTCAGTTTTCCCTTTTGTTTCAATGAATTACGACTATTCCCGAGCTTTTCATCTGCCTTTCCAGATGCTTCGTGCTTGAAATAATAAAACTACAATAAAAACTTTTTATCATATTTAAAATGAATTATAGAATAACTTTAATTATTTAAGTAAAAATTTTCAATAGTGGCAACTGCAGGGAGCATCAGCCAGGCAACAACAACATTTCATTATAAAGCCTCACACTTAGAGCTGCACATATAGATTAAGCTGCATAGAGAACCAAAATAGAACCACAAGGAAAGACAGGAAAAAACTGAAATATGCATCAAAATTTTAAGATTTTTTTAGTAATATTTAATAATGAAGTAGGTAGAACCCCGAAAGCATAATCCTCCTAATCTGAAAAATATTTACCATTAGTTGAACCATCTAAGTTGGACCACCAATTTAACCACTATTTGTGGGACATCAAACTTTTCAACAACCAAATAGCTTTAGTAATAGTTAGTGGTAAATAAATTTAAATAATATAATAAGACCAGAGCCCATCTAAAATAAATGCATTGAATAATTAGTAATAAAAATAAATTATTTATTTAGTAAAATCAATTTCCAAAAATTAAAAAAAAATTTTTTACGAAAAATTAAAAAAATTAAAATATATTTTATTCCTAAAAATCAATTCTCTATCTTATTATATATTCTTTCTACGAGAGTCCTTCCAAAATAATGCACGACATATTTTTAACATAAAGAATTAGTGGCAAAAGAAAAATATTCGACCGTGCCAGGATTCGAACCTGGAATCTTCTGATCCGTAGTCAGACGCGTTATCCGTTGCGCCACACGGCCAATCGTATTAATATTGTTTATCCCTAGCGTACAAATAAGTTTAATACACAGCTTATTTTCCAATTTATTTCATCCTCGTCCTGAGAGGTTGCAACTGCACCATTAGTGCAAAATAGCTGTAATGGGAAATTTTTTTTCTTTATCTATCATGGCTCTATCAAAAGTTAGTTTCCTTAACTTCTCAGCGCGTGTTACACTAGGTGCGCTTGGGAATACTTTTATTCAAAAGGTCACGGGCACTTTCCTATAGATAGACCTGACTTTTTAACTGTAGCAAAAAAAAAAAAAAAAAACAAAGTCGAGAAAGGTTAACGAAGGAGAGGTTACCGAGAGAGAGAAAAATAATAATAACATTAAATTAATAAAATAATAATACGAGATTAGCAGTAGTAAAAGTAATGACGACCTGCGCTCGGGCTCAGGTGGTCGTCGACGATGCATTTATGTCAACTGAGGAAAAGGCGACTGCTAGACTACAAAAAGTGATGAATGCCTAAGTTTTGCTTCAAGACATCGAAATGAGAGTGCAAATTACATCAACAGGTTACCAAGTAGTTAACAACCCCGTCTGTCTGTAACTCAGTTGCTTTTGATTGCAAATACTAAGGATTTATATTCTAGAGAAGTTCCTGAAAAGTGCTACTAAAGACTTACCATTCTCTTATTAAAGATGGCGTTACGGCGATTTTAAATAATGGAGATTATATGGAAAAGTAGCAGCCTTCTCCTAAAAGATTCATCTGCATACTTTGGAAACAGCAAAGCTTTGCATTAAAGAGTATTAAAAACGTATTTTACTAAGTGTGATTAAAAAAATGGAGTGATCTTTGTATTTCAGGATAAAATGATGTATGCATGTATTATGTAAACATCACGAATTACATTATCATTACGTTCCGAATTTAAGGTTTTTACAAAACTATTTGACAAATAAGCAATAGATGCATTTGTCAAATTAACTTATTAGACTTTTTTATAAGAGTGCAGAGACATTGATTCTTAAAGGGAACATCTACTGGGAAAACTGAGATGAAAGTATCATACCAACAAATAGAACAAAAGAAACTGGGTTCATTACATTCTTATTCCACCGTGGTTCATTATATGTTTTGATTCAACATGTTTGTCATGGCCCAAGTTTCTCGCATAGGCCTATATCTGTTATTTTCAATAATCATCAATCATTGTGCCAATAAAACTAGGCTGAATGTCTAAGCAAGAATTGAGATTTTTTGTCATTATGTTATGTCTGTTTTTAATATTTTATTAAAGCGTCGTAAAAAAGGCAAGTTTTTATGGCGATAATTAAAAATAACTTTTAAATACAAGAATTTAACATATCCAGAAATTTAAATATTGCTTGAAGTAGTTTCATCAATGAGTTCATCAGAGTCTCGTACCGCCATTTTTGCTTTATATTTTATAGATTTCTATTCAATGTTCACTCATAAATGAACACTGTTTAATTTTGATCCAAGAGATTTCCTTGATCTAAATTAATAAGTCTTTTGTGTGTTTCTTACAATTTAATAAAACATTTGATGAGTGCTAATCATTCGATTATATTAATTAATTCTTCTTCGAAAGTGCAGTTTCAAGAAGCCTGCCTTTGAATTCTATAGTCCATCAATTCATAAATATAAATGTTGGCTAGACGATTAAAGCTGTATGGACAGAAAGAATGTCCTCATCAGGTTGAACAATGAGAAAAAAAGAAGGAAATATTTTGAAATCTGAAGTTGGGAATAACAATTGTAGTTAATGTTGAATGTTTATTCTTAAGAACATCTTCATTAGAAGGCGTTCAGGTGAAGCAGCTATAATTGTATAAATTTAATATAATTTACTATGAATAGCTGCGCTTAAACCCTATCTCCATTCTTAATCAACCAGGGCGTTCAAGAACTATGAATCAAGAATTCTACAAAACTTAAGCAAAGAACATATTCTTAGCCTGTCAAAATTAATGGAACAAAGTTAAAATTGAAAAATGTTAATAATATTTGGGGAAAATGTTGTTTTTGTTTTTACGTAGAAAAATAATACTCAAATAAAAACATTATCAAAATACGTTAACAAGAAATAATACCAAAGCAAAGTAAACAAGAAATTAAGCCTTCCGAGGAAGGTATAGGAAAGTAGCGGAAGCCCTGAGTTCACCAATTTTTTATTCCTTCATCTGCACTTTTTACCCCCCATTTTTTAAAATCAAAAATAGATTTTTTCGAACCTTGTATAAAAGAACCCTATCTTCGTTCCTTTCTCATCATTTTCGATCGAATGATATATCACATCCTATATGTTGCCAAAAAATTCTAAAGACCAAGTGATTCCACCTCCACAATTCCGACCCTATTGGGACAATTTGGTCCAAACTTTACAGTGATGTTGATCTTGCTTAGAGGAACCTGCATATCGAATTTCATTCCTTTATATGCTAGAGCTTTTGGTCCCCTCTAATTTCCGCCCTCGAAACTCCGATCCCAGTGGGCCAATCAAAACCAAACTAAATAGTGAAGGTGCACATGCCCATAGTAAGCCACATTCCGAATTTCAACTTTCTACCTCAAAAAACGCGGAAATTATGAACGGGACGGACGGACGGACAGATAAACGGACATTGTGAAAATAATAAGTAGCCCCATTCTTCCGCTACTTGATAAATAATTGTACAATAACATGTTTATTTGTCTTATTGGAAAGGCTTTTGTTTCCGTAGAAACTAACTGCCAGCTTTCAACCGAAGTTGGCGCACAGTAGAGTGCCATTTTTAAATTTAAAGTTATATGTAAGTAGAAGCGTAATTTTAAATATAGAGAAATTCCTTTCTTCACTTCCCTCTTTAGCGTAAACGTGACAATTTATCCTGAGTGAAACGTAAATAAAGCTCATCATTCGAGACACGCGAAACCGATACACAGAAAATCGATTAAAATCGCTTTTATCATATACTGTATATATGATTAAGACGGATGAATAATAAAAATTATAAGCAGTCATTTTGAATAGAAATTTATCATTGTAAATTTCAAAAATATTTGATAAATTTCATTTTAAAATAGCATAATGAAATTTTAATATCAAAATGATAAATATAGCTTTATTCCGAGGTGTTCTCTTTCATCTAATTTCTTAAGAGACAGATGAAGGATTTGGCTTTTAGAAAAGTCTAATCTCCAACACTTGTTTTTGCCACGGATAACTGAATTTAGTTTTGAGCTCTTTCTTTCTCTTTTCCTTTGCTTTATTGATTTTCTTTTCGAGAAATACGTTTCCATTCCTTTTTTTATTTTTGGAAAAATAAATAAAAAATAAGTACATCCAGGCTTAAAAATTGAATCTAATTCCTCACCAATCATTCGGAACTGTAGTTCATATTTGCTTTTAGTTTCCTTCCTTTAGGGCAATATTAAAGTCACCAGAATATGCCATTTGATGAAACAGAACTTTCTCGAAGTCAACGCGGAAGACTTTCTTACGTATTCCACAAATTCAGTTCGCTTTCCCTCGGCTTTTCTCCGGATGTAATTTTACATCGTTCACATTTATTGAGTTTGACTTTTGTTACAGACTACTAATCTCAGCTCAGTAGTTTATTCCTGAATAGCAAAATTAAAGAAGTTTGTTTTGTAGGAAACGAAGTCTGTTTCAATCCTTACTAATAAGAGTAGAAACTCTCTACTGAAAAAAGTTTAATTCAGATTTTTATTTTCGTATTAATTCTTTCGTATATCGTTTGACAGTAAAGACATTACAAATATTTAATTGTCAACATGAATATTTTAAGTAAGCCTCTATGGGTATCTGATCCTTGGATTATTACCATTTTTAAGGTAATGGGTTTAAACTGTTAAGAGAAATTTACAAGTCAGGGCTGAATAAAAATTTATATTATAAAGTAGCAATTTTTTTTAAATGAGGACATGGAATTGCTTGACAACTTAAAAATTGTTGAAGCTTTCGTCAATAGCGATGATCATTACTCTCTAGCTACAACACCATCGTCATTCTACTTACTTCTACTGGACTTCCTTCACTAGATCAATTGCGGTGACTTTAGTCAATAATTTTATTATAATTTTACTCTCGTTCTACTATTAAAAGAAGTGTATTTTATGTTTAAATATTGTATTGGTATCTTCAACTCCTCATCTTATACGTTTAACCCTTCATGGTCACTCAATGATCATTTTCCTTAGGATTTGTGAGTATTTTTAATGCTTTATTCTTTTTATTGTTGAAGGGAAACGATAATCACTTAAGAATTCAAATAAATGAATTAGCAAATAAGAAAGTGACATTTTCTTCAATCAAATATACTTTTATAATTGAAAATCGGCTTTAAACAGTCCTTGCAGTTTAATTTGTATCTTTCAGCATTAACATCATGGCAAATCAATTCATCATACTTCATTAAATTAAACAATGCTCAATAATACATCTGTAGATATAGAAATACTATTTGAATTCGAGCTGTATTCAGGAGATATTAACGTATAGTAATTTTGATACGTTTACTCACACTGTAATGATCGAATTTTTGTTAATGTTTTGGTTAGTGAATAACCTCAGCATTTAGACCGAAATTTTATTTGATTTAATGCGGTCTCAAATTTATTTTATTTCGTTATTCACGACCAATTTTAACTTGATGTTTGATACTTCAAAACCGATCGATAAACTGCCTATTAATAATGCGAAACTATAGAAAGTAACACTGTAAAACAGGTTAATTCCTGCTTTCCCTGACAAGGACCTTGATCAAAATATTAATATTAATTTGATCGGAGAAATTAAAACTTTGTTAATTGCATGAAATTTATATGAAATAATAATCATTGAAGACAATAGGAAAGAAAATTCCACAGCCTGGGATCGAACCAGGAACCTTCTGCTCACCGTGCAGATGCGCCAACCAATTGCGCCACTGTGGACATGGAAGCATTAACGCTATCTACATGTCCTTAGGGCTGGTTGGAGCAGTACCCAGTTCGCGGGCTAGGACTATCTTTCCTACTGGCGTATAATCGTTAAAGATTAATAAATGAAAGGTCTTAAGAGGATTTTTTCACGCCAAACTGCTCCAACCAGCCCTAAGGACATGTAGATAGCGTTAATGCTTCCATGTCCGCAGTGGCGCAATTGGTTGGCGCATCTGCACGGTTAGCAGAAGGTTCCTGGTTCGGTCACAGGCTGTGGAATTTTCTTTCCTATTTTCATCAATAATTTCAACATCTGAGGTTTGGCGTGAAAAAAATCCTCTTAAGACCTTTCATTTATTAATAATAATCAGGTCATTATTATTTTTCTTCCTGAGATGAATTTAATTCAGATAGACTTTGGTCACTGATATCTCTTAAATGTAAGTAAGTTTTAATAACCCGTAAATTTCGCAACTAATGCTCTTCCTTGCCATATGCTGTGACTTTCTGTACGCTTTTGTATACGCGTACATGTATAATGTTCGATAGTCCTGAAAGAGAAGGAAATCAGAGAACACAAAAAGAGAAAGAGTGCAGTAAGTCTACGTACTTGTGAGAATTTGTGAAGGGACTCAAAAAAAAAAACAGAAATAAAGAGAGAAAGATATTCAGATTCTTAAATGAATGTTAAAGAACTGGGAGAGTAACATTAAAGAAATGTTTTTATTCTTTGTCGATGGCATAGCGGCAACTAAAGTAATAAATATTCAAGAATTTCATTTACACTCTATTGACCAATATTTACGATATTGGTTCTAGTTTCATATTTATTTGAAAACCTGAATTATTATATTTAAATATAGTTTTTTAAAGATTTAAAGTATGTTTACTTTTATGCAAACTAGGCGCCTTTATAAATATATTTATGTCATAGAAATATTCCACGCTATACCTAGATACCGAATGAAATAGAAATATTGATCAAACACACACCACACATCAAATTGGTCATACCAAAGGGTGAGCTGACAAATCTGAAATGATATCTTGGGTGTTTAGATAAATTTTAGAGAAAGTTAGCCATTAAATTCTCTCTTTGTTTTTTGACATCCATTCTCTCTACATTAAGAAGAAAAGAAACTTGGTCTTTACTCTAAAGAGTATTAGTCGTAAAAGTCTTCCTCCCCTCCTTCAATTCAATTTTAACGCCCTTAAGATAATGTCTTCTCCCCTTGACGCTATTTCCACTTTTTTTTTTCTCTCCACATCATTTGAGAAAAATTCATTGACGTGTGGATATTGCATCTGAATCACACGAATTAATAACTAGTTCATGGTTTTCCTTTTAAGGTTCCTAGAAAAAGGAGAGTTTATTTAGTTCGGAATTTCCTTTTTTAATTACCGATACCGCAATGCAGCTTCAACTACCGATTTTAATTATCCATAAAATTTTTTCGCACCTGTTTTTTTCTTCCACTAAAATGGCTTAATGATATATTTATTCGCCGAACCCAAGGTTAATTATCAAGTTAATTAATTAATGAAAAATAATTATTATTTTTTCATCTAAAATTAATATTTTAATAATAATTACTCGTTAAGGTGAAAGTAATTTGATTTCCGTTTATTTTCAGCGCCTTTAAACTCTTTGAATTACGACCATCGGTTCGTATGCCCTTTTTCTTTTTTTTATTTATTCTTTCTTTTTTTTCAATATGTAATGTCGTCTGGAGTTGTCGCAGTGTCGCTTCCCCTCGTTCACCGACTTGACACGCTGTCATGCGAACTAACAACGTCTATGGCACGAGCGCACCTGCGATTCATGAGTCGCTCGATGCTTCTCCTTAATAAAACATGATCTCCCGATTTCAGTTTTTCCATATACTGAAAGAAAACGGTGGCATTTCATGATAAGTAATGATTAGTCAATTTTCCAACCGCTAGTCTCTTGGGGAAAAAACATCCAAGTTCATAGACAATTTCAGTCTAGGGAGAGAGAGAGAGAGAAAGAGAGAAAGAAAGAAAATTGTGAGGTGGGATGTTTTCGATATTCAGGAAGGGTTAAAAATAAGTTTCTTTAATTATAGCGTTGGTTCGTTACGTTTCTATTGAAGGATCGCTTCGTTTGCTCAATTCATTATCGACGGATGGAATTTTGGAGAAAGGAAAATAAACGCCCACGCATGATAAGAAATTTGTAACTCACCAACCGAACAGAAGCGCAATTAGCGAACCTCTAATTCGATGTTTTCCAAGTACGATTAAAATAATTAAACCATTTGGAAAATTTTTGGAAGAATTTTTTTTTTAAATTACCCTTTAAAATTGGCAGTCATGTTTTAAATTCATTTTATTTAATTGTTTTTGGTGAATTGCCGTTTCACAGCCGTTCAATTCCAAAAATACTTTCTTGAACAAAAAACGTCGACTACATAATGTTTTTTCACCAGTTCTTGGAATTTCTAGGCTTCGCATTTATCTCTTTTTCAGTATAAATTTTATTCTTAAATTCTTTTATTCTAATTTTCTGGTAACTTTTTTACATGAAATCGATGTTACATTTTCTGTTCATTTTTTTTCGTTATCCCTCACCCTCTGACATTATGTGATTAATTATTTGAGTCTGAATTGCTTTATCCAGAGGAGATTTAAATGTCTTAATAATGTCTTTTTATGAGATTTTAATTGTTTTGTGTTAATAATCCTATGTTGTCTATTATCTATTGAATGAAAGCAATCTTTTGAATTTAATGTCAATTGATAACACTGTTCTACAAGTGAAAACAGTTGATCTTACATAATTTGGGGGTGCTAAACACGAAAGTGGCATTTAAAAATGCTGATTGGCTCTAGTTTCCATGATATAAGCAATCATCTAAAGAAGTAAATCATATTAAACGTAATAAAACTAATAAAATACAAGAGAAAAGACAAGAGAAGCCGAAACAACACAAACTCAAGAGAAACCTAATGAGAAATTTAAACTTTTAAAAGTTTTAAACCTACACTACTGTTTATAAAAATCGCAACACCCTGATGGAATGGTCTAATCCATATGCAATTTGCAATATTTGCATACAATGGGTCAGAGTATAAATGATTAGATTTTCAGAGTAATTGCTTGAAAGAACACCATGCCTCGACGACGACGAAGGGTACCATATCAACAGCTGACAGACTTTGAAAGAGGACGCATAATTGGTCTTCGTGAAGCGGGATGGTCGTATCGTGACATTGCTGCTCGAGTAGGACGTAATGCAACGACAATTATGCGTGCATGGAGGCAGTGGAGCGAAGAGAGCAGGGCACACCGAAGACCAGGCTCAGGAAGACCCAGCATCCTTCCAGAATGCATCCTGCAGCGTCATTCAGGACAAACGCCAGGGGTGATGGTGTGGGGTGCAATCAGTTACCATGGCCGTTCCCGTCTGATCAGAATCCATGGCAATCTGAAGAGTGACCGGTACATCAGGGAAGTTGTGCAACCCGAGGTCATCCCCTTCCTGGAGAATCTTCCAGGCGCTGTATTCCAACAGGACAATGCCCGACCGCATGTGGCCAGAAATGTCCTCGCCTTTTTCCAAGCACATCAGACGCCCTTGTTCCCCTGGCCTGCTCTTTCACCAGACATGTTCCCAATCGAACCTGTGTGGGACAGGGTTGCTCATCGATTGGCTCGTCAGACTCCTGCAGCAGCAACTGTGGATGAACTGTATACCCGTGTAGACAGAGCATGGCAGGACATTCCCCAGGCCCTTATTCAGAGCTTGTTTGACTCAATGCCACGACGTTTAGAGGCTGTAATTGCATCCCACGGTGGTTTCACCCGATACTAATGTGACAATAAAACGCATTGTATTGACCTGAAAATCTAATGGTTTTTTTTCTGACCCATGATATGCAAATGCTCCAAATTTAATGCAGATTGGGCTATTCCATCAGGGTGTTGCGATTTTTATAAACAGTAGTATAGTTTACTAATTTAGTTTTGCTTGATAAACATATACAAATATATTATTCCATGTATGCACAATATATAAGTGTATATCTTAATATTAAGTTTTGGCGCATTATGTACTTATTATCCATAGTTGAAAAACGTAAACTCTCCATATGCATGAAAACTAGAGCCATTTGACAAATTTCATAGTTATATTTGTCATTATGAATTCAGCATGTGAAATTCAATAAGAGATGGCACATTTCCTATCCGTAACTGAAAAAAGGTGGAAATTTGTAGAATGTAATTACAAAAGAATACAAGTAAAATTGGTTTAATTTTACTTTAAGTTAAGCAAGTAAAACTTCTTAAATTATAGGCATATACCGGGTGGGCAAGAAATAACGTGAGGTGTTCAGAGCTCGCTAGCGGGAATTCTATTAGGCCAAATGCAGTACATTTTGGTGTATATACTTAGTGGAACATGCAGTTTCGATTTCTGCAAAAAAAGTACCAAAAGTTGCCATAGGGGGCGCTTATTTTAAGAAAACAATGAATACCTAATTGTCAAATGAACAAATACCGTACAAACCAACTTTAGTAACAACAATAAACAATGTTTTATTTTTAATTACAAATGTGTTTCAATATGACCACCAGTGTGCTGTTCCAATAGCTGCATGCGGTACACGACATTTTCTACGGCAGCTCGCAGCATATCTGCATTATGTAACGTTATTTGATCCTTTAAGGTTGAGAGGTCAGGAACATGTGCTTGATACACAAGGCTTTTCAAATATCACCATAACCAAAAATCACAAGGGTTGAGATCAGGCGACCTGGGTGGCCATACCATGGGAAATGCACGACTAATTATTCTGTTGTCTGAAAAACGTTCTCGCAAGATCTGCTGCACCTGACGTCCGATTGCGGTGGCGCACCATCCTGCATAAAAATGGTACAATCCAGACAACCCTTTTCCTGCAATTGTGGTATCACAAAATTCTCAAACATGTCGGCATACCTGGCAGAATTGACGGAACAAGTCACCGGTCCACGGGGACGGATATCTTCAAAAAAGTACGGGCCGATGATGAAAGAAGCAGTAAAGCCGCACCATACTGTTAGTTTCGGTGAATGCATTGGAGTTGGCAGACACACTTGTGGATTTGATGCAGCCCAAATACGGCAGTTGTGGGTATTGATATCACCATTCAAATAAAAATGTGCCTCATCACTCCATAAAATTTGCCATGGCCATGCATCATCCACTACCATACGTGCTAAAAATCTCAACGAAAAGTCAGTTCGGGTACGTTCATCTCCAGGAAGCAATTGTTGAACAGGTGTGAGTTTATAGGGATAAAATGTCAATATCTTATGCAATATTTTCCTCACCGTCGAATATGGGATATCTGTTTGGCGTGCTATTGCGTGTGCACTGCTGGTACCCTGCACAGTAGTCATCTCCTGTTCCACAACAGCAGTTGCAACTTCTTCAACGTGTTGCTGCCTGATTCGTTTGCGTCCCCGGCCTGGTTGCACTCCTAGAGTTCCGGTAGATTCAAATCGTTCAATCATTTTCCGTAAGTTAGTTATGCTCATCGGTCCTCTTCGTAACGTTTTCAATCGCCGGAATTCACGAAGGGCAGCACTTGCATTGTCGCTCTTCTGATAAAACAACTTGACTAATAACGCCCGGTCAGGCAGAGTAAGCGTCATCGTCAGGCCATTCGTTCGTGAATGATGGGAAATCCTCAGCCTTGCCTTTTATTGTCATGATTGCTCAACACGGAACGCGCTTATGCAAATGTATTCATTGTTTTCTTGAAATAAGCGCCCCCTATGGCGACTTTTGGTAGTATTTTTTTTTTGTTGCAGAAATCGAAACTGCATGTTCCACTAAGTATATACACCAAAATGTACTGCATTTGGCCTAATAGAATTCCCGCTAGCGAGCTCTGAACACCTCACGTTATTTCTTGCCCACCCGGTACACTGGCTGACAAAAAAGTGAAGTACCCAGAACGAGTGGTAAAAAGTGAATGAAACGATATATGATGAAAGAACATATCACATTATTGTACTAATTACGATGTGGGATGAAACAGACAAAGCCGTTGGCAGTACTGGTGGAATGTTGGCGCCAGGTCAATTGGGTGTGGCACCCCGTCTGACCCCAATGCATGCCCTTATGCGGTTCGGAATGGTGTCAAACAACCTTTGGATCCTCTCCTGAGGCAAGTCAGCCCACAGTTGTTGCAGCTGTCCCTCCATATCCCGCAGGTTGGTACTGGGACGGAGTCGCCTTCCAATGTTAATCCACACGTGATCAATGATGGACAGGTCCGGGGATCTTGCTGCCCACGGGAGGACCTCAAGATGCTGTAGGCAGTCCGTAGACACACCTACTGTGTGTGGGCGTGCATTATCTTGTTGGTACCAGAAGGGATAGAACGTGCGGACGCAGAATGTCTGTGACGTATCGCTGTGCCGTCAAAGTCTGCCGAAGCACTATTAGAGGTGACCTGAACGCATATCCTATGCCAGGGGTTACGCCTGTGTGTCTCTCTACAATATAGGAGGATTCTGCCCTCTGACCTCGACGCCGCCATACGTGAACACGATGGTCATCGGAGGTCATGGAGATGCGGGAGTCTTTAGTAAACATGATGCGACGCCATTCGTCCTCTGTGCATGCCTCCCGGGCAAAGCACCACTCTATACGCAGGCGTTGGTGTTGTGGTGTTAATGCCAACCGATGCATGGGCGGTAGGACCCCAAACCGGCGGATGCGAGTCGTCGAGACACTGTGCGGGAAATCAGGCCACTGTGACATCTGAATGGCCCACATGCCTGCCAATTGCACGATACGACCAACCAGCCTCATGCAGTCCCACAATGCGGCCCCTGTCAATCTGTCAGTTGGTGGACAGGATGTCTAATGCGTCTGCGAGGCATCGCGGGTGCTTTGTACAGTACGGTAATCCTCTATGAACGTCTTGCGTAACTGTCGGACTCACAGCAGTTGACTGGTAACAACTTATGAACACATGGCGGTGACATCACGAATGCACTCTGGTGAGCGTTCTAGACATTTCAGATCCTTGTGAATATAATTGTTTACTCACACGTCAATGGTATACATGTATATCGAAAAGGATAATATTGGACCACTCCTTCTGGGTGCTTCACTTTTTTTTTGTCAGCCAGTGTACTAATTAAAACACGATTTATTGAAAAAAATCTTTATTGAATACACCCGCATAAAAGCTACTTATAAGAATGCACCCTTTGTACCGTTCGCCGTTTGCACGATAACTTGAAAACGGATTAACTTTTTTAAATTCTGTTTTCAGAAATATGACCATCAAAGTCTTAGCTCGGCCGTATCAACTTTTCAGAATTTTCCGTGGACCCCTTCAAGTCGAATTCACGTGCTAAAACATTGAGTGTAAAGAATTCAAAGATACTGGCATGTCATATAACAATCGATTTGTCAAGAAGGAATATATTGTTGCTTTCTGTTCATCTTTTAAGCATTATTGACATCGGCTCGCGCACGTGAAATCAGTTTGTCGACGCACGATTGCTCAAGTGCTCATAATCAACAATGTATAAGCTTATTAAGTAGCGGAAAAATGGAACTACTTATTGGTTTTATTTTACACACGATTTGAATCACCCTTCATCATTTCTACATTTTTTGAGGTAGAAGGTTGAAATTCGGAATGTAGCTTACTATGGGCATGTGCACCTTCACTATTTAGTTCGGTTTTGATTTGCCCACTAAGGTCGGAGTTTTGGGGTAAAAATTAGAGGGGGCCGAAAGGTCTAGGTGTATTTATGCATATAAAGGAGTGAAATTCGGTATGCAGATTCCTATAAGCAAGATCTCCATTATATGAAGATTTTTTTTTCCGAGATATCGATGCATTCCCGACTCGATGGCGTAATGCATCGAAAAGATGGGGACTACATTGAAAAATAGTGTACCAACTTTGTCTGTAAAAAAATATTTCCGGTTTTCATTTGACTGACCCTCGTAAGTAGTATAAGAAGGGACCTACTTATTGGTTTTATAATGTCAGTCCGTCCCCTTCATAATTTCTACATTTTTTGAGGTAGAAGTTTGAAATTCGGAATGTAGCTTACTATGGGTATGTCCATCTGCACTATTTAGTTTGGTTTTGATTGGTATACGGGGGTCGGAATACGGGGGTGGGATTCAGAGAGGGCAACATATCTATGTGCTATTTAGGTACGTAAAGGCGTAAAATCCAGTATCCAGATTCCTCTAGGCAAGATCTACATTAATTTAAAGTTTAGGCCCAATTGTTCCACTGGGATCGGATTTGCCGGGATGGCAGTCACTTGGTCCTTAGAACTATGGCAACATATGGCATGTGATATGTCATACGTTCGGAAATGATGAGAAAGGAAAGAAGATACGAGGTTTTTTACATTTTTTACATATTACGTTCGAGAAAACCAATTTATTGATTAAAAAAAATTGGGGAGAGGTAAAAATTGTAAAAATTGATGACTTGCCTTATCCTACTCGGGAGGCGGGGAGGGGGGGATTAATTTGTGTTTAATAAACGTATAAATGTATTTCTGCTTCACTGCTAAAGCTCCTCCTTGGAATGTTTACAAGATTTTATTATTATTATTATTATTATTATTATTATTATTATTATTATTATTATTATATTAATAATTGTAACAAGAACAGGGAATAACCCATCAGATAAACCGAGTTGCCCCCCAACAGGCCAAAGCCTAAAACAGGGTTAATGAAAAATACATATAAAGTCAAATAATAAAGGAAGTGAAATCGAGACAAAGAACAGTTTGCTCACACTAATGTGCCTGAAAGAATCTTACCAAAAAATTAGACAAAATATTCTTTGATTTAATAGTAAGATCAAAAGCTTTTTCCAAATGAGGCCGCAGACAATAACAAAGTGATTTAGCGCGAAGAAACTTAGGAAGATTATTTAATCTTCTCTGTAAAATGGTAATCCGTTGATTAGGATGGGAATACGAAATAAGGAGTCCGTAGATAATCTTCGGAATTATAAGAGATTTATAAAGAAGGAAGAGAGTCATAGGGTTAGAAAAAAACATCGCAGATCCTTTAAGCAGCCCTATTCTCCTAGAGATGTCATAAGTGAGAATTTCGATATGACAATAAAATGAGAGATCACTAATAAAAATAATACCTAGGTCAGAATAAAAGTTACGGCGCGGCAGGGGTGAAGCGGAAACTACGTAATTATTGAAAAAAGGAGCAACGCTACATTAGTAAGTGATATCACACGATTTATCGACATTAATATCCAGCCCCTTGGACTGAGCCCAGAGCTGAGTAGCACTCACAGCAATATGCGGTTAATATGACCCGCTTGTGAGAGTCATATGATTCTTCCAATACGACCCATTTAAGAGAGTCGTTGGACACAGATGTCAGTAAGAGTTGTTTGACCCGAATTTCCGAGTCGCCATTCTCGGATCAATTGACTCGACTGTACAAGAATTAAGATTCATTAACGGAATGTTTACTATATGCATATATACTTATTTACACATTTTTACATACATATTTATATATTTTCTCAGCTACTTACACACTTACAGGTATGTAGTCATATTTACACAAATTTACACTTATATAGTCATATTTACACACGTGTATACACAATATACACAAGTTTACACACGAGTATATATCTATTCGCACAAGTTTACATACATCCATACACTTATTTACACAAGTTTACACTTTTGTACACATCTGTATAGAATATTTACACAACTTTACACACATTTAAACACGTTGATACACCTATTTACACAGATTTACGGTTATGTACAAATCTGTACAGCTTATTTACACACGTTTACACACATTTTTACATATATGTGCACAAATTTACACACGTGTATAGTCAATTTACGCATCTGTACAGCTTATTTACATAAGCTTACACAAATATCTACATAAATTTACACATTTGTACACACGATATATACAAGTTTACACACGGATATACACCAATTCACACAGGTTTACATACGCCTATACACCTATTTACACAAGTTTACACTTTTGTACACATCTGTATAACATATTTACACATTAATACATACAGGTACACAATTTTACACACGTGTATACTGATATTTACACAAGTTTATATTTGTATACCGACCTGTATTTGCATTTTATCATCTTTATAGTCAAAATTCGCCAGCAGAAGATAGAACTCCAAGCTTGTAGGCAGAAAAAAGGATTTTAATGATAAATCTGTTGCTAAATTCTAAGATACCGATCGCCGTGTTCATAGAGAAACGACAGCTCTTGAACGGTAGACAACAATAGGAAGAGAAACTTCAGGATAATTCTCTAATATTCTATTTGCTTTTAGAGAATTATCCTTTTTTGCTTTGATAAAGGATAGGCTCTATCCGAAACGTCAGCTTTTTATTTGATTTTATAGTTTTATTTTGATTTTACTTATTTTTACTATTATTTTGTTATTTGTTAATTATTATTTTATTTTTCATTTTTATTTATTAACTATTATCTATTGTATTCCAGGGTTTTTGTGTCTCGTCCTTTCTTCTTATAAATATCCGTTCAAGTTGTGTATTCGGATGAGTCAAGGTTTAACTTGCAGCACCATAACGGCAGGATACGAGTCAGAAGACATCGTGGCGAGCGCGACCTTCCAGAATGCATCCTGCATTCTAATAATTTTGTATTAATCTTCTTACTAACACGAACGGCGAAATCGTCCCTATCGCTATCCGCCATGTTTTCGTAACTTGATTTCGTATCGTTGCCGGAAATGATTCCCATTTCCTATGACTTGGCTCGTAAAGCCGTGTTTAGCGCTGTTAGATGAATCGGGGATATGTAAACACTTGAAAATGGGTCGTACAACTTATCTACGAAGTACTGTATTCTTATAATCGAGTCAGAGAGCTATAACCTAATAAAATGAGTCCTATGATCTGGAAATTGCTGTGAGTGAGTGTTCAAGGCTGATTGAAGAAAAGCACAGTCTTGCCATTCATCAATACCAACATAAAGTTTTAAATCATCGCCGTAGGTTAAAACCACAAGTTTGTCGGAATGATAGACCCAACCAACTCCGCCATGAAAATATTGAAAAATATGCGTCACAAAGGCGAACCCTGCGTAACGTTACTTTTAATGCTATAAGCATAAGCAGTCTGCTGCAGGGTTGTTAATCGAAATTTGCGATTATTTAAGAAAGAATTAAACTAGATTAGCATATTGCTGGAAATGCCCACAAACCTAAGTTTTTCAAGCAGAAGATGGCAAAAGGTGTTTACACTGTCAAAGACTTTGGCAAAATCCAAATAGAGCACATCGACCTGACCTCTGCAATCAAGACGCCTGGTCAGATAATGAGATATCTGAGCTATATGAACTATATTGGTAATTGTGAAACGCGACTTTCTGAAGCCATGTTGTGCTGAAGGCAAATGGGGTTCTAGAAAGTCGGCCAAGCTGTCAGCAATAAGAGCTTCCATAATCTTGGAAGGAAAGTTAACCATGATAATAGGACGGTAATCATTCGGCAAAGTTGAGGTAGTTTTCTTAAGAATCGGGTGGATAAGCACCGTGCGCAAATTAATAGGATAAATACCTGTAGAGAATGGAAGATTGATGAGATACACTCTTTAAAGACATAATCAGAAATACAAACTCTTTTCCCCATAATAATAATTTTTAGTAGCCCTTTTTGGGTAAATTTATTTAATTATGAGCATTTTTCCAAGACACTATTTTATACTTGTTGACTTTGATGTTGAATAGAAAGCTTTTTAAGAGATGGAGAGTTACAGAGACTTTCTCACTCTAACTTGACACTGTTGAATCAGCTATGGTGTGTAGCAGATTCTTTTGTCTACTCGCATTATCATATAGTACTATTTCTGACTGGCTTTGAGTATCACGTAACATAAATAATCAATCAATGAGAGCATTCCTTTCAGTAAGAGGAGAATGTTATCGTGTGATAACTCCTCTTAGGGGCAGCAACTGCGCTCACGCATTCCGGTCAGTCTCGTTGGAGCTTAACACAAAAGACAGTATAAAGTTAGAGTGAGAAAGAGCTTAGGTGCACTACTCTCTAGTCATTCAGCATATAATTTATGAAAATGCAGGTTAAATATCACACAATTTAGGAAGAGCCTAAACAATCTATCGATGAATACTCGATGAGGTCTATCTTGTAGAGGTATTTATAGTGCCTTTGTTTCTGATGTTTAATCTATTCGACAAAGGTTGGCTTTAAAAGAATTAAGGAACTTTTTGAATTCTCAATAGTTGATAAGAAATAACAACAATGATGCTCTAAACAAACGTATTCGTCGCATAATTAAATCTTGGCGACAGCCATTTCGACTGAGCTGTGATAACTGGAATACTAATTTTATTGTACAGTACTTAATTAAATTGCTATACTTAATATTCATTTCTGGAAGACTAGTTTCCACCCGAACGCCAGAAACCACCTGAAAAGCCAGAACCACCTGCTGACCTGCTGACTGCCAAATCATAATTGGTATGCTTGCTGATGAGTTAGGCTGCAACAAGGAGACAATTCGTCAGATTCTAACAGAGGATTTGGGGGAAATAAAAATTTGTTCTGATTTGTCCTTCACTGTGAAGTTATTTCTGGCCAAACACAGAATTGCAGAACTCAACCACCCGCCCTATTCTCCGGATTTGGTCCCTCCAGACGTTTTCCTGTTCCCGCAGATGTAAAACACTGTGAAAGGTAACTTTCCCGCAGATTTCAAGACGTTTCCGACATTGAGAAAAACGTGACGTCGGAAATCAAGAGGGTTCTGTTCGAGGACTTTAACAGCTCTTTTACAAACTTGTATAAATGCGCTCAAAAGCGTATTGTGAATCATATTAAACAGAATTTTCATTTGGACTTCTCGTTTGCGAGTATTTGTATTAGTTCGGGCATTTAATTGCCATACCTTGTAGAAGTCTGCTGGAATTTTAAATTCACCAAGAAAGCCTATGCATTATCAACGAGGGCATTTTTTAAAGTTGGATATCAGATGTGTGGTTTGGCGATCATCTTGTCTCATTAATCTTAGTTTCTTGCTGTGAATCCCAATAACCGGTTTAATTTTACGAAAATTGATGGATTAAATATTTTAATTAAAAATCCAGCTTTAATCTCAATTTGGCTTAGGCTAAGGTTGTAAGGGGGATATATAAACGGAAAAAGTTTTTCTTAAGGATTATACTATGCAATTAGAGTGGTGGTGGCGTTGGAAATGAAAGACTGGTGGTTGCGCTGTTATCATGAACTATATTACGGAGGCGTTTTAATCACTGCTCCTCCTGTCGGGCGTTTTAATTAATCATTATTTCCTAAGTGAAGAGGCAGAGTTCGAATGATGGATAATGATTGCATCTAATCAAGTTTGTGTTTCCACATGTCTGTGATCACAGCAAATCTGTATTACTAGTGATAAGGTGAACCTATGGAAACGAATTTCAAAGTTCAAACAAACATAATGAATTCGTTTCCTTCTTTCGTTTTTTCTTTTTTTTTACTGACTTCAATGGAAATGACTTTATAATTTATTTTGTGATATTATAGCATTTTGAATATTTCACTTGCTGCTGGCGGAACCCGAGTAGCCGGGGCAATTTTGTTCATTATATCGTCAAATCGCGTACAAATCGCGTATAAATTAAGGTAAATAAATGTCAGTTGTATAAATAAAAACAATTGCAGTATTCTACTAATGGATATCAGGGATAATTGGTTTTAGATAATGAATAAAAAGAATTCTAAGAGAAATATTTTGAAATGAAAACTCCTTAATGTTAAAAAAGGATACTTTACTTATTTACAAGGAAAATTACAAAAACAGGGTTATTTTTAATTCCTTGACATATTTTAAAAACTCGCAATTCAGTAACGAAACAAAGGATAGTGGCCTCCTAGATAGCAAATAAAAGGCAATCTAATCTATTTTCATAAATGTTCTATAGCTAGTCTTGGGCGAGGCGGCAAACATCCAGGCGATAATCCATTTCTGACCAAACACGGTGCAACTGTCACTGTCGATGGTTGTAATTGCGCTGGTGATATGATAACGCAGTTAGTTGAGGTCAGCAGGGAATGAGAGAACAAACACGTACCTCATCCGCTTCATCATGTCCTCAGAAAGGCTAGGCTGCCAGGAAAACTTTTTCAGTGCACAGATAGCTTTCTCCTTGGAATCTCTTATAGCATTTGTTGTGCGCCACTGCTTCCTTTTCAAACTCGGGTCTAAATCCTCACTGACAATCATCACTAAATTCGCCTTTTCCAAGACACAAAACTCATTCTCATATTACTAAACTGTCATTTTGGCTACTTCCGACGGAACAAGGATGCAGCGGTCTGCTTCTTGGCAAAACAAACAAACATTGTTGGTCTTTCTTTTGATATCACGGAAGCCACTATCCTTTGTTTCGTTATCGAATTTTTGAAATGTGTCAAGAAATAAAGCCAGGAATAAAAGGTGAAAAGAGGTTAGAATTCTTTTGCGTTTTCCCTGTTTGTATTATAAAGCGTCTATCAACTTCATTAAGAAGGACAATAAAAAGGATCTGTTCATTTGTTAATGTTTTAGATTTTTACTTGAGACATTTATTTTATTCGAGTTGTAATCGGTCATTTTTCGGTCTTCTATCAAGTGTTTATTTTAAAGACAGAGGAAAGTCATGCAGCGAATATTTAGCAACAAATAATTAATTATTCGACGTGCACAAGGACATCAGTTATTTTGGGGAGGGAGGAAATGCAAAGTGGAAAATTAGGAAACGACAACAGGTGACGATTGCGCAGAAAAGGAGAAATCTACGTGGATTAGGAGATTTATCGATCCAACTGCAGTTCCAACTCAAAATAATTTGCAAATGATAGAAGTAATTTGAGAATGGAAGGCAATTTAAAAAATTCATTTTCAAATGTAATCCCAATCATTGATTAAATGTCACAAAGACTCTGTAAACCGCCTACATGTCGGCATATCAAACGTTCAGGCGTAAACATTTAAATATTCGAATTTAAAAGAATCAATGGCTAATACAAATGCAGTTCAAAAAAGTAATGAGACTGATGAAATTAATACCATTTGCAAATTCACTGATTTATGCAAATTAGCGACACACTGCACGAAGATTTAAAAATATGCTAAAAGTTAACTATTCTTACTGTCGTATCCTTGAAATAATCCTGACAATCAAAATATGGTTGATTCCCACTAGTAGATCTTAAAGTAGAGTCCAATTTAGAACTTTGCTGGAATAATAAACGATTGGTGAAGAACCACTGATTATTTGGGTCTCCAAAGAAGAAAAGATGATTAAAACAGTGTTAGCAAAGGTAACGATGATCGTATTTTTGGTCATCCTGGTATATTAACAATACGATTTTCCATCCCATTGTTAATCGATGTGCCCGGACAATGCTACTTCAAAATTGGATGTTATAACAGAAAACCTGAGAGAAGAAGCACCTTGGAATCTACATTGTTATGTGCAAAATCAAGGTTAGGTTAGGTTAGACAAGAGGCAAATTGGAATCAAGTCCAAATCAAGACAAGAGGCAAAGCAGAAGGAAAACAATAGAGGAAAATGGCCTGAAAGTAAGCAGAAGCAAGAATATATGTTACGGTGAGGAAGAACAGAAACAATAGGATTTGGGACTAGGAGCATTAGGTGGCTGTTTCAGGAGAGTCAGCCACTTTAGATTCCTGGTATTACTTGTGGATGAGAAGGGAACAGTGGAAACAGAGGCTACAATAATAGAAAATAAGCGGAATGAAAGAACTTGGTATCGGAGGCATTATGTCACAGAAAAATACCAATTAAATTTAAAGGCAAAGTATGTAGTTGAAGTTAGCAATATAGTATGATATGGAAATACTTCAGGCAGAATGAATAAAATGAAAGTAGCGGAAATGCGGATGCTGAGATTGGTATGTGGATAGAATTAGGAACAGGATCGGGTAGAGATCACATTAAACGGTTGTGATAAGTGATAAAATTCAGGAATCGAGACTTCAATGGTTTGGCCACATCATGAGGAGGGAGAATCTTTAAGTGGGAAAGAAAGTAATGAAATGGAACTGCCAGGTATAAGGAAAAGAGGTAGATCAAAGAAAAGATGGAAAGAGATCATCTGCAAAGACATGGAAGAGAAGAAGGTAGATGTAGGGCTGGTGGAGAATCTCACATTTGAAAAAGACTCATAAAAAACAGCAGCCCACATAATGGGATAAGCTGTAAGAAGAAGAAGACTATCGACTATTTCGTGATATATAAAATTAACAATAATCAAATTGGAACGCAGTTGCTTGGCCACCGAGATCGCCAGATCTCACACCGATGGATTTTTTTTATGGGGAAGCATAAAATCAATGGTGTACTCCGAACCCGTAGATACCGAAGAAGAATTGGCGGCTCGTGTTGTCGCGGCAGCAGGTGACATCAGCGACCGTGCAAATCAACTGTTTCCACGCGTACATCAATCCATCATAAGGCGTTGCGAATTGTGCTATGAAGCAAATGGTGGTCATTTCGAACAATTACTGTAAAAGTCATACAGTAGATTGCTTGTGTTAATTGTTAAAAATAAAATAATCTAGGCCTACAAAATTGCGTCCCAGTGTCATTTGATTGTTCAATGCAGTATTGTAAGTAAACGGAGCTGCGGGGACCCCATATTCATATGACAAAAAATACTTCTAAGGATCTCTTCTATCATCTCCCAAAAAATCTGTACTCAATTCAAAAACACCCTGTATACATAAATACAAGTAGACCTTTTGCTCCCCTCTAACTCCCACCCCCGAAACTCCGAACGCAGTGGACTAATCAAAATAGTGAAGATGCACATGCCCATAGTAAGCTATATTCCGAATTTCAACCTTCTACCTCAACAAATGCAGAAATTATGAAGGGGAGAGACGGACGGACGGACAAACGGACATTGTAAAATCAATAAATGGATCCATTCTTCCGCTACTTAATAATCGATAAGCAACAATAGTATTCGCAATTGTTTGCCTGCAAAGTTTACAACTGCATAGATGATGCATAACTTTCTACGTAGAAAGAGTCGGCAAATGATTCTCATCTTCGACGCGAATATATCGTCGGTATACTGGAAAAACTGGCCAAGTTCAATTTTCAGTATGCTGAGATAAAGGCAGTTAAACTTAAATCTCCTCTGATAAATGAGATACTGAACAAACCAAATAATTTTTTTCAAATACTTGGAGGCTATTTTCTAGACTAGATCATTTTTCCTTACAAATATGATAATTTTAAGGTGTTTGGTCACAGTAAGCCCCTTTATCTAAATTTCCATTTGGTGGTTATTTCCAGTATACCGACGATCTAGAACACGTGTAAAATATCACGTCAATAGATCAAATACAATAAGAGCAGATACACAGAAACCCTGTTTATGACATTTTCATAGATATATTTCTTAATATTTTGTAAATCATATTAAGTTAAAAATTAAGGGCATCGGAGTTAAAAACCAAGAATTTGATTTTTCAATTGAAAAATGGAAGGAAAAATTCTGCGACCCTGATTCGAATCAGGAACCTCGACTATTATGGCCGACGCCTCTACCAATTGGGCTATCGCAGACACCACGGACAGCCAAGCTATCTCAAGGTGTCTTAAAGACAACCAAGTTGTCACGGTTGAAAGCCCAATGGGAGACGAGAACCTGGCCCGCAGAGTTGATAGTCGAGGTTCCTGGTTCGAATCCGGGTCGCAGAATTTTTCCTTCCATTTTTCAATTGAAAAATCATTACCTATGCTTGGAGAGCATCTCCAGTTTATAATTTATTATTATTTAACCAAGAATTTTTTAAAGCAAACTCTATCATCCATCTAAAAAGGAAAAAAAAATCGTTAAACAAAGTCGAAGAAGGAAGACAGGAGCTTTACCAAGTGGGCCAAATGCCAGGTAAGGCCACGTGCTCGTTTGCCTGCAGTCAGACACGTTTTGAAACGCAAAATGTTATCGACGCGGTCACATTCGACTCACAGCCTATCGACTCTCGCTTCAGTTTGACGTAGTCACGTGTCGTGATCGTTAACATATACACGAGTTTCCATTTCCAAAGTGATTTAAAAATCTCATCAGCATAAAACTAGAAACACTAAATTAAAAAAAGACCTCATCAATCCATCTCAGTGACACGTGCTCGTTTAATATTTGTTATTCGTCCTTCTACTCGCCAATTCTCAAGTAAAACGTAAGAACCATTTTTACATCAACTGGCTTTTTTCCTGTTTCTATAATTTTCATTTCTATAATTTCTACCCCTCCCACACTCTTTCAAGGATAATATTAATTCGGAAAATTCAGATAACATATCTTTTATCAGATATTTATTTTAATTTCTGGAACATGGATATTTTTTTTTACTCTGAATTCTTCCATTTAACCTACGTCCATTTTTCTTTTCTATTACTTATCTCTCAAAAATTTAGTCGAGTTATTATTATTGATTCACTTAGTCTCCTTTTGTCGAAAACTGCCAGCTGTGCCAAAATATTAGATACTTTCTTTTTTTAGCAACTTTATTTACATACATTATAATTTTCAATAAAACGTTTATTTATCGACATTGCGGAAGGAAACTGAATTTATTTTTAAGAAAATTACATTTCTGTTTTTCCTTAAAAAGATGCCATCTATGAAAACCATTAAAGTCTTCTGTTGACAAATGTGCGGAAGGAGATGTTCAATCGATGGCGATATAGTCTTGTAGCTATAAAACAATAAAGAACATGACAGGTTGCTATCAGAAAGCAGCGTAACTCTGTTCTTCACACCGAACAGCAGTTAAATGAAAGGAACTATTCTGGAATCGTATATTAAATCATATTTATATACAAATTACGCAATCGTATACAGTATTAATCTTACTTTAATATTTATTTATTTATTTCATGATGCAGAAACTCGGGCTATTTCAGTCTATCTCTGTGCGGAAAATTATCTTGACCAAATATGAAATAGAAATAGAAAACGGTTTATCTTAATGTTTATTTAAAAAAAATTAACATCTTATTTAGTAAGTAGTCTTAAATATTTTGATAAATTTTTGGAAAAATTATTTTTGATAGCGTTACTATTAATGCGTTGACTTCTAATTGAAAACTAAAATAATTTTTTCTCTTATAGAATAAGTTTAACCGCGTTCGAACCTCAAAATTTGTATTTTATAAAGAAAAAAAAAGCAAAATGTTATTATTAAATTTATCCTAAATTATAAAAATACATTTTTAATAATGCACATGTTTTACTTATATTAGCAATCACATGTTCAAACTGCAGGTTTTATAATTTAGATTTTTCCTTTGGTCTAACAGAACCTGTTGAGCAATGCATCGCCACCTTTGGCTTGGAATCCTCGTGACGCTCGTGATCAACTCCTTCATTCAAAGCGATGCAGCGTCAATAGCTGATGCTCACGAACCCCAGTCAACAGGTAAGAGGAATATTTTCAATAGCCGAATTTATAAATATTTATAATATGCTGTATAAAGCTCGTATGTATATAATACGTGCTCAAGTAACACTAACTAGGTAATTATAAAAAAAATATTTCTTACGCTGCGAATGGACATTTGTTTTTATTTGGTAAAAGATGAATAAATAAACATCACTGGGCATGATTATAATTGTATGTCAAAAAAGTGATAACAAGACTATTTTTATTTTTAAGTTAAAGAATGTTTTGGTGGGCAGCTTGGTTGCACCTTATTATCATCTAAACGGGTCATGAACGGGAAGCTTCTCTGTTCGGTACTAGTGCATCACTGGAAGTTCAGATAACCCTACTAAATTTACACAGATAATTAAATTTAATATAAATGTGATTTCATATTGTAGAGAGAAGAAAATTCTGTGTGCGCATTATAAAATTTAAAGATTTCGAGATAGACTTAAAGATTTTGAATAACATTAATTTTCAGTGTTGGAAATTGAAGTATAGAATCCTGAATTGAATGTTAAAGATACGTCATGTTGGTAATTTATTATTAAATCGTTTCGTGTGCTTCATAGAATAACTTATAAAAAATTTTGTTTGGTAAAAAAAAAATGATGGCAAAAACCAATTAAAAATTAATGCGCTTTTCGTATAATGTAAATGAATAGGCAAGCAAAAAAAAAAAAGAATTCTATTACTCATAATATTATTTCTTAACAGGGCATTTAAATTATATTAGAAATCTTGGTAATCGAATTAATTCAAAAGTAAAAACATAAACATTGTTTTTTAAGGACAAATTCTGCAATTCAATGGCAATTATTTATAAATAATTTATTATAAAACAAAGATACGTTCGTATAAAAGGAATCACTGCATAAAAAGTATATTAAGAATATTTTTTTATTAAACTCCTCACAATTTTAAGGTCTTTTTTTAAATATGATCGTTTAGCATAAATATTTATATTAAAATGTCACAAACATGAATCTCTTGGATCACGCGTTTGAACCATGTTGCTTTTGTTGACATTTTTTTTATTCATCATTCATTTATAAGTTCTGTCACTGTCACAGAAAAGATAAAAAAAAATTGCCAGGTAAGAATTGATTAAAGTTAATTGCATGTTCAAATGACACTTAGGACAGGACTCAGCGAAAAGAACTAATGAATTTTTGCTTGTTCGTCCTTCGTTTCTTCCGCAGAAACCACCCGTCCAACATTGCACGTATAATTAATTTCTGAAAATTGTCATAAATTTTCCAACTGAATCTGGCATAATCATCTTTCAGAAATTTTCGAGAAACGCATTTATTTCAACATGTGTGTCTCTCGGCTATGTTAGATTTTAAAGCTCATTAACAAAACCAAATCACGAATCCAGTAACCATCAGTTATTTCAATTTAATCTTTATTTTTTATAAAAAAATTGTAAACAGATTCTGGTTATGAAGTTGCGTGAATGAAAACTAGAAGGGATGATAAAAGGGCAGAAATCGCTTTTCCAATTAGAACTTGCTTTTATATTATGAATTGTGAACATGACAAGATGGCTGACAGTTTAAGCGTGTCAAAGAATCATAATGTCGCATAATTGTCATATAGAGACTTTTGTTGAGAGAAAATAATATGTATAGCTTAAAAACACGAGCTAGTCTATACACTTTCAAAAAATTACCTTTTCGCTTTTTTTTAATGAAAGCTAACGACAACATTTTTATAAATTGCACTATTGACGGAAAAAACCTTGATGGAAGTTTTTGTGTTTTCATGCAATGACATTGTCACTGAGAGAAAGCATTATTTCTTTCATAGCTTTTATAAAAAATCTCTTATAAATGTTTCAAACGACCTTGCCATAAATATTATTTCTGATGAAAAGAAGCATTCTATTAGTGTTCCTAGTTGACTTTAATTTCAGAAGCAACCCAGGTTATCAACGTTTCTGAAATTCTAGATTTAATATATGCTCTATGGATTTATTAAAAATATTTTCTCACAATTTCGTCAACTCCAATAATCTGTTGCTCAAATTATGTAGACAAAAATTACTTTCTTCTAGACAGTGAACCAGAGGATTAGATTGCAATTACTTTCTTCACCGTGATCAAATTTCATTAGTATCGCCAGCTCTTGGTGTCTCATTGAATCATGTTCAATTAAGTGAGGCAAAAATTAAAGATAAACTATGCTTGGTTGAATAGTTAAACTTTTATATAATCTTATATTAAATTTGTTTCAACTAATTAACATTTACATTACTGATGTTTTTAATTTAAAGCAAAGCTTTTTACCCGGTATCTTTCTTAGTTGCATATTATGAACTTAAAGCATAATTAGCTAGTCTGTTTACCTCTTCCACATCAAAGACATTTTTTTTAAATAAGTTTAATTTCTTCTGTGAAGATTGCAGTTTGATTTGTAATTTTCATTTGGTTTTCAAAATAATAAGCGGCCTATTCTAGTAATTAGTTACTAAGCGGCTTAGATTCCCTCCATATCTCTAGCAGAATTTTTATATAAAGTCTTTAAGGGAAAACTTAAAAATTTAAAAACTTATGTTTGTCATTTAGAAAAAGGGTCATCAAATCAATGATTATGCAAAATTAATGTTATCCTTAAATGAACTATAATATTTACTTCTCCTAAATATTTGTGCTAGGGATCATTCAAGTTTAACTTAGTTTTAATTTTTTTAAAACATAAAATAACAATAAATTTATCCCCTATGGAGGGTGTGAGGAAGCAGCAAAAACTCTGAGTTCATCTATTTTTTATTCCTTTTATCCGTACTTTTTAACCTTCATTTTCTTAAATTAAAATATTGATTTTCACGAACATAGTATTTATAAAATGAAAACGAACTCTACTTTCTTAGTATATCGTCATTGCCGATCGAATGACCTATCACATGCCATATGTTGCCATTTGAAACAGTTAATAGTTCTAAAGATCATCTGATCGCTACCCCCACAACTCCGATCAAACTGGGACAATTTCTTGCCTAGAGGAATCAGCATATCGAATTCACTCTTTTACTTGCCTATATACCATATTGAGACACAATCGATATGTTAGTTATTTAATAAACATTTAATGGAAGCAGAAGTCAATACACGTAAAGGAAATATTGAATTTTTACATTGAATGACACTTTATTCGGGTGATAATATCCCCTCTAATTCCCAGCCCTGTAACTCCAACCTGAGTGGGCCAATCGAAACCAAACTAAATAGTAAGCTACATTCCAAATTTGGTCTTCTATGTCAAAAATTTAAAAATGTGAAGGGGACGGACGGGCATTGTAAAACTAAATTGTAGTTACAATCTTCCGCTATTTAATAAGCATAATGATTCATAAGCTTTCGTACTCTTTCTAATTCGAACCATTTTGATTAGAATTCGCATTAGTTTTTGCTCTTCAGACAACTGTTTCAATTCCCATTGCATACCGAATAAATTTGTAGATCCTATATTGAGTACATAATCCATCAATAAATTCGGTCAGAGATTAATGAACTTCTAACCACAAAATTATCTAGCGTTTCATATCTCGGATATTTTTTGTGGTTAGATATTTTCATTGTTTCATAGGCAATTCCGAACCACATGTCCTTCTTTTTTTGTCAACCGTAGACTACTATTTAGAATTAAAATAATACAATAATAAAGTAATTTAAAATTAGATAAAATTAGATTCCTCTACATAAATGCCGCGTGGTATAAAAGTCGTTTAACATAGTATGTGTTTAAATGTATACACCTTAAATCAATTGATGATTTTTTGCATAATACGATTGTTAGAATGGATTTTAAAAGATTGTTGATAAGAGTGACTTCAACAGCAAGCGTTATGAACTAAATTTTTTATGAAATGATTTTTTTTAGTTTTTGGAAGACCATAAGAAATGTCTGGAGAGCATATCAGTGTGTCCGCGATAGCTGAGTAGCTATTTTTTGAACTTGGGTCCACTGATCGAGGATCCCATTGCTTGTTCTTATTTTTTGTTTTTTTCTATATGTTATGGTGTTTTGAATAATTTTGTTCGATGATTGCTTTCTATTAGAATTATTGTGCTTGTTTATAAAACAGTTCTGAAGTTTGAGCCAAAATAATTATCAAGAAAGTATTACCACAGGAGCCCAAAACAAACCCGTTTTTTCATTTAACATGAATTTTGTTCCCCTGCAGCATGTCAGCATTCTTACTAACAATACAAATTCAAAAATAAATTTCAAGAAATCTGCTACACCTTTCATTCAACACAGCCTTTAATTAACTAATGATTATGCGGTCAAAATATCTCGGCCATTAATTACAAACATGGAGCAGGCCAGATATAGCCTATTTTTTAAAATCCAGATACAGCCTTTTTTTAAGAAGTATATTGCCGAATTCTTAAACTTTAATAGACATATGCACATTTTGGCCACTATCTGGCTTTCTTTCAGCATGACTAAAATATTAAAACTTAACAGGGTACATTTTTAACAGTCGGTAGAAAAAACAGTCCTTACTAAGTCTAATTTAGAGATTAAGCTTGAAAAACTTGTTCTTAAGTGAAGAGAGATAGGTAAAGTTAGATAGCGAAGCCATAATTTAGTATTTTATCTCCATTCGTAAGGAAATTTTTAGCACGAAGAGTAGACATAAAATAACTTTTGCAGTCACATGATAAAAGAATTTCAATAAGAAAACCCTATCGCTTGCTTTAAGTATATACTACCTCTGACAATTAAGTTCGGTGAATGACCTCATATTGCGAGTGGATTGCTGGCTTACATGAAACAGAAGTTACTATCCTTCAAAGTAATCCCCGTCGATGGTAATGCACTTCTGGGAACGGCTGTACAAGTCCTGGAAACTCCTGGCGTAGTCGTTTTTAGGGATAGCCTTCAGTTGGGTAGTAACATTATGTTGGATGTCTGGCCACTTCAGGGGGCGTCTTCCACGGTGTTCCGGCCTCCTCGGAACCATTTAAACCACTCATAAACACACTTCAAAGTGATACCACTTTCTTTGTAAACTGTTGTCAGCATTTCATGAGTCTCTTTCGTTCGCTGATACATTTTGGGTTTCGACCACGCGCACTACACCTTCACTCTTCAATGTCCTGTTTAAACACTATAAACACATTCGCAGCACTGATTCTCTCAAATTTGTTTAAACATGTTTCGACCTGTCTGGGGCAGGATACGACGGTAGCGCACTCTTACGACCGCTAGCAATATGTGGTCATTCACCGAACTTAATTGTCAGAGGTTGTATAAATATTATTTAAAAAAAGGCTCTTAAATTAATATGGGTTTATCACTATCATTTTTGTATTTAGCTTACATAATGTGGGTTAAAAACATATGATTTTTTTTTCAATAATCTTTGTAAAAAAAAAAATGCCTGTTTCTTTTTCTTCTATATTGCGTCATCGAAATCGATTTTATTTTATTCTGTCTTCGTTATGTTCACTTTCTCGACTATAAAAGAAAGGACAGTAGGGCTTCCCCTCCCTAATAAACACGGGGTTTGCTGTGAAATCCGTAATCACAGCGAACGCAGCCGTGGGCGTAAAAAAAGAATAGGAGAAGCCTTCCCCTGATGGTGAACGTGAACGAGTTGATCGGTAGCCGGCAACGAGGTCTCTGCATGCGGCCGACGCGCCACTTTACAGCCATCTGGTGGCTAGCCAACAGAATCCACCTAAATCCATTCGGCGGTGGCGCAAGTTTTCGGCCACTTGACACTGCTAGTGCTTCCGAACGGAAAGAAAGGACAGCGGGGACCGCAGAGGTGGGTAAAGTCTCCAAAGTAAAAAAAAAGAAAAAGATAAAAATAAGTCACAAGAACCGAAGGATTTAAAAGAGCAAATATCGGATAACTCTTTGGTTCCTGTGCAGTGTCCCTTTGTAAAATTTAAAAGCTTTACACAATGTCATTACTGTTTCTCGTTGAAAGAAAATTATCTAAATAAGTGAACATATTTTATTGTATAAGAAGAGCTTAGTGATTAAAATGCATAATTAACCTTACAACGATTGCAATGGCTCCACATGAATCTTGGCGTCTACCAGATTAACAAATTTAAATAACAATATGCTCCACGGAAGAATAAAAGTTGTTTCCACAATAAAAAGATCAAAGCTTTATAAGGATTATCCATTTAGAATTTCGTTAAAATTTTCTAGTTAATCTTGTGAAATCCAGTAGATCTGGTAATGTTAGAGTTGCTTTTCTAATTTTCTATACTGGATTAAGTAATTAATTTTGATTGTGAATATTATCTTCTTATTTTAACTGATCTATAATAATGCGCCACTAAATCTGCATTTTAACTATTTTGTTTTCATTAAAATGTAATTGAAATTTATGAATATTTTAAACTGATTAACATGGTTCAGGACTATATTTTTGTTTTAAGTCTTCATGAAAAAATTTATGCAAAACCCAAAAAGATAACTTTTATCGTTGAATTATTAATTTCTTTAACTTGTTTTGAAATTAGGTTAACCGTAGAAATAAGGTTAAAATTGAAATAGGACAAAGCAAGGTTAAAATTGAAATAGTGTTTCATGTGGTTAATAAAAACATTAAAGCCATTAAGTTTTATAATTTCGTCTGTATATTCATAACACAAGAAGGAACTGTGGAATAATTGTAAAGGAAGATGGAGGGGGAAACCTCAATTACCACAAAGATAAAAGAGGTTGTGAGAAAATTATCCAATATTTCGTATGTCGTTTTTCTGTATAGAAGATGAAGAGTTTTTTATTCTTTTGCAGGTTCTATATTAAGTACAAAATTTCGCTAAAACTGAACGGCGAGCTTTAAGTATATTACAACAATTTTATTTACTCTTTAATTTCTTAAAAACTGTCTTCTTTACGATAAAAACTGAAGTAAAATAATGGTTTGTCGTTGTTTACAAATTTAATTTTCTAAGTTGTTGTAATGAAAAGAAATTTTGAGGACATAATTTATGTTTTTATCATTAAATTATACAGAAGAAGAATTTATCTTGTAGAAGAATTATACAGGCCAACAAAAAATAACTTTTTAAAATTTTTTTAACGTTAAGAACTGATTTTTATGCTTTTTTATGCTTTTTTAAGAGCTGAATTCCTATCTGACCACAGTTTTTTTTTTCTATCATCTACCGATTTCGTGTTTATCAATGAAACATTTCAAATTAGTCAGTGTTTGGAGCCTGATAAATTTCCTTGTGGTCCAAAAATATGGATACTTTAACATTGCATTCTCTATGAGCATAACTTGGAAACGTGACATGTTAAAAAAAAACAAACTCTAAAAGCAGATTCGTATTCAACCCCCAAAAAACACAAGAATAAGGCATATTCATCAAAAAGTTTTTTTTTTCCATTGTTTTAGCCAATTTAAAGAGAAAACCGATGAAAGGTCATTTTCTTCAATGAGAAGAACGAAAAACTTGAGCTCTTATATTTCGAAACAGCTAAAAGAATATGCTTATCATCTAAAGATCAAAGGCATCATTTGCCTCTGTGCTCATCGAACATTTCTGAAATTTATTCCATAATGTTGCCCTTTGGATTTCATTAAAAAATAATACAGCAACAATTTGAATTTACGAATTTTCATACCGCTCATTAGTTAGTATTTTCCCAAAAAAATTGCCATTTCGAATGCGGTTTCAACATTTACGAATATAAAAATGTATAAACATTTATGAATAATAAATTTATGATATAATATATAATTTTGCTAATGATATTCCTTTCAGCAATTGGATGAGCTGAAGAGAGGAAACTGGTTTTAAAAATTTTACTTTAGTAATTAACATATTAAAAATTATAAGCCGAAATTAATAATTTTTAATAAAATAAAATTAATGCTAAGGGAGACCAGTTTAGTAAAAACTATTCAAGGAACCAAACCTCTTGATATTTTCTCCATCTACATAAATATCATGGAAAACTCCGAAGGCCATGTCTAATATTCCTTCCAGCGAATCATGAGAGCTGTCAATCAGTGCGTTGCCAGCTGGGATAAAATATAGCCTCATACTGAGGCCGCTGTTAGATGAATTACTGTTAAATTGGAGGCCCACGAAATTAATTTTCCTCAAAAGACTCGTAATATTGTTTTGTTTGACATGTTGCTTGAGCATGTAGTGAACAAACCGCACTTTTAACGGGAAATATTAACCACAGATAAAGGACCTGTGCAATGATACTAAGAAAACCGCTGATTGGCTGATGAACTTAAGTAAATCATGACCACGTTATCTATTGTAGGAGGAGCGATTCTCATGATTATTGGACCATAGTACATGTACTTCTATATTTGCTAACCTAATTTCATGTTCAGCTTTCATTTCATAGTTGATTTTCAAAATACGATTGATTTTAATGTTTTGTATAATAAATTTTTTGTTAACATCTTATCAACTTAAACATTCAGATTCAAGGAAATATTAGATCATCTTATTATTTACTTGGAGAACAAAATTGTTTGGATAAGACAGTTTGAGGAGTCGTTAATTCAATGGTACTTTGAAAATTACGCTGATTTTCAAAAAAATAGATAAATAATTATGTGCGATTATTTTTTAAGCGCGTTCCTCTCATTATTGATTGTGATTTTAATTTTATAATTTCATTTTTATTTTCATTTTAAACCTGAGAAGAAAGTAAGTTTTATATTTCAAAGCACATGTTTTTAAAGTTATTTTCTTATAAATGCATCTTTTTTTTTCATAATAATGCAAATTAATGAAAAATTTGGACGTAAAAATTCTTGTTTTATTGATCGATCCGAGTGATACTGAATTCTAAAATTTTCAATTTATAATAACCACTTAAGATAGTCATGCTCTGAAATTTAGAGAATGCGCCTCCAGCTGATTCTCAAGGCAGCGAGCGCGATGCTCTTTTTTTACAGGGAAAAAACGATTTTAAGAAGTTCTCGCATTATACAGATGTCAGAAAACGGAATAATTACACAGCAACATTCCTCTTTTCAATGGTGTCACTTACTCGTATATATCCGTATGTTTAAATTTCGAATTTATAAGTTGATCGTGTGAATGTTTCTCGTCAATTTAAATCAACGCTCTCATCGAATGCAATTGATTTCTCTTCAATGAAAAATCAGAGCCAAAAATGCAGGCAGTAACGCATTATAAATATTTTAGGAAAAAAAAATAATATAGTTTAATAGAAAAATTTCATCTGAGGAGCTCAAAATTGGTTTATACTCTAATTTTTTGCATACTTCTCGCTATTGTGACTACACAAAACAACCGAATTAATCAATGAAGCCGTTCTGCGTAGCCAGTTTTATATAGTTGAATTAGATTTTGAGAATCATCGCAGCGTATTAATTATATGAAGCAAACATTTTAAATTAAAATCAATCTGAGTGATATTTGAGAAGTGTCCTTTACGAACAGGTTAATGACACTAGGAAGCTCTGGCGGTTGACTTCAAGCAATACAGGAATTTCTTGACATGAGAATTCAAAATGATGCATTCAAACATTCTATGCAAAATTTTTCAGATCTACTTTAAAGCGCCAACTAAAATTGCTGCCGGTTATAGATCTCTTCTTTGCATTTAAGTTCACAAATATCCACGTTGGATTTGGGATCCTTTGATAATAATGTTGGAATGGTACTCAATGTCTAAACACTTCCTTAAATGAGACAGTGCAATAGTCAGAAGAATATCAGATTTATTAAAAAAAAATCCTTATTTCTTTACGTACGGTGCCGATTTCAGGACACCGATTAAATTTGGATTAACATCTATTTATTGAGTGGAACATTCAGAATTAACACTAACATATACATAGAATTAATGCCATCTCTATACTAACGCAAGAAAGAACGAGAAATTTGTAAAATATTTAAAGTTGCTTTTAAGATGGATATGGCGAAAAACCTTCTATCATTTAAAATAGGAAAAGGAAAAAGAACATACTCTCCTTGAGAAATATTAAATGTTTTTAGAATAAATTGGCTAGATTTCATGTTGCTTGTAGCAGCAGCGTAAAATCCTTTAGAAGAAGGTGATCATGAAATATTAAACTCATCCGGGATCAAGCCTTCGCTCGAATCCTAATAATTTCACCTGATGTCTTGGGAAACGTTGCTACGAGACGGAAGAACTTCCTTCATCGTATTAACTTTAAATATATTTATTATTAATTTCAAGTAATAATAAATTTTAAGCTCTCAAACCTTAAATCTGGAAAGTCTGAAGGCAGTATATCACATGAAGAGATGTAATATTTTTAATGGCTTAAAGGGGGCATGATAAACGCAAACTCTTTTGCCGTCTTTATTTATACAACACTACTTTCTTAAAATTTAACAGATACTTTCCGGTGTAATCATTATTAATTCTAACAGTTTTATTTTGTGTTCTTTAACCTTTAAAGATCTGTTGATTTTGAATTATTTTAATCCTAACTTATAAACATTGATGATATGCTTAATTTGAATTGCATAATCCCACAAACTGATAAAAAAGACTGCTAAAATAGTCGGACCATTATCATATTTTTATTTAACTGAACCAATGCGTCGTAATAAACTTGAAAGATTTTTTCCAGCGTGAAAGACTGTTGCCGTTTTCAAGTAGTTTTTAGTACAAATGATTGTTTCGATCAAAAGGAATGACTTTTATGTGGCAATGACAGTATATCTAATGTTATCTTTTTCTCATATATACAAAGTAGTGGAGTCTTAATATCCCCACATGCTGTCGATTTCCTTTCATTTCGTCTACATCCTTTTTATTTTCTTGTGCTTTTCCCTTTACCACGGCGGCGCTGCTGGCAAAGTGTGCATCGGATGACGGTCGTTAATTTTCACTGCTATTTCTAATCTTATTAAAAACGTGAAATCGACCAGAATTCGTAGCAATGGAATCATTAGGGCGTAAATAAAATGAGAAGCAAGTGGCATCGTTTCCAAACTAATGGCTACTATCGCATTCAAAGAAATAGCGAGAGGGAAAACGACTGCCGAACAGCGAAAGGGGGCGGAAGATAGAATTCGAATCTCAAGCAGACTGGTGGCACGACTGCTGTGTTCAGCAGACACTCACAAAAAAGAGAAAACGAGACAGAAACACGAAGAAAAGTCATTGGGATGACGATAGAATGGAAACTTGAAGAGGGTGGAAGGAAGGGAAGGAACGCTTTATTGCATTTTATGTCATTCAAACAATTCCTGTTGTTTCTTACACTCCAAAAAAGGCGTTATAAATCTTCTTCAATTTGCAATTTTTTTTAATGGTAAAGTTACGGTTTAGAAATGAAGCTCTTGTTTTCTATGGTGGGAAGATTTTTCGACAATATCCCTTATTAATTTATTATTACGCTTTAATATTATTAACCAAATTACATCGAAGAAAGGATTTGTAATAATTCTTTTAGAAAGTGATTTCGTCATTAATTTTTATATGGATATTACATGTGTCGGATATGAGCACGATAGGTGTCTAAATGGTAGTTCCATTTCTTCCCAGACGCATTCCAAGATATCTTTTCTTCAGCTCCACCACTCTTTTCTTCGAATCGTGCAATTGTTGTAGTAAAGGGAAAACATATGCAACATCCTTGACGTATTCCCACAAAAGGAAATCGCGGGCTTGTTAAATTAGGTGATCGTGGAGGCTAGAACAGAATCGGCAAATCATGATTCCCGGTACGACCGACCATATGGTTTTTGTATGACAGTTCAATAAAAAATAAATCAGCTTTACTTTTGCATCATCCTTTTTGAATAATCTTATATTAAGTGCATGCAGCTTAATTTTTTATATGTAGAAGGAGAACCTACGAATACAATATTAAGTGGCGATCATTTGTGAGTTGACTGCCGTTGATTATATAATGATAAGTCTTATTCTGCGATATTGCTATCTTTTTTGTATTTTAATTTTCTTTATCCGGCATTTCGAAAATGACTAGGTGCTAAGAAGCCAACAGTGAATCTTTTATTTGTTTTTTAGATTTTGTAACAATAATTTAGCTCAGAATCAGTAAAACTGGAAATATGAATGGTGGCTATTGCAGGACAGTGCTCCTTCTCACAAGTCATCCTCATTCCCGACCCACCAAAATCAACTGCATAAGTCCCGCGTAATTCCAAAAAGAGATTTTAAAAGGTGTTACTTTCAAAAGATTGAAAAAGACTAAATGATATTCTAAGACAAATTTTAAAAATGCCTACAATTATTTCCAGAAGTGGATAAAAGCGTTCACAGTGATATATTTTTTGATTTTCGTCCGAGTATTTTTTTAACCAAACACTGTAGAATAGAATCTCGATTATTCGTTAGGGTTGGAGCAAAAGGGGACGGAAATAAGAAATAAAGGGATAATAGAAATTTCTTAAATATTATGTTGTATTTTGCTAGTTCTCAACTAAAGGCTGGCATGTTTAAAATATGTATAATTTAGAACACATAAAATACCTAAAAGAATAATAAATAGTCTGTGATGAATAATCGAGTGAGGGAAAATCGAAGTCTACTGTATGTCAAGGTAGCGGATTTTAAACTACAGGTTCTAATTAAAATGAAAAGATTAAATATCAACTACATTATAGAAAACGGTTATTTGTATTATTTAAAATTAATTGCTTAGACAGTTCATTAATTTTCTCAGAAAAATTTCCCCTTAATATCAGAAACTTTGAAGATGGATATTCCTCTCCCATGGATTTTTATGGATTTGGTCTCTTTAAACAAGCTTTTCATATAAGATGTCCGAGAACACTTTCTGGATTATGGAAAGCTTATCAAGAGAAGTGGAACAGAATCGAAGCTTATTGCTGTTTTTTGTAGAAGCTTCTTACAGTGGAAACTAAGATATCTGTCACGTACAGAAAAGTATTGCGCAGTGGAATTTATAAGAATACTAATGCAGACAACAGAGTATATCTTTTGGGTTTAACATGTTTATTAAGCAAACAAAACAAACACTATTATGAGGGCTACGATCTTACTTATACGCAAGAAACGCCTATGGCCTTAGCCTTACAGAATACTTCTCGATTTATTAAAATTCTTGTGCAGAAAATACAGAATACTTTTCTTAAAATTTGTTCATGTTTATTTAATCAAGGTGATCAGCTGGTACTTTTGCATATGCGATTATAAAATTAAAATTCGATATAATAGTTCAGCGTAAATAATCTAAATTCTTTTCTTTCTTCTATAATTATAATGAGAGACTTAAATAACACACAAAACACTTCTCATTATAATAATCGAAACGTACTGGTGTTTTAAATAAATGATTTATGTACGTTGTTATGGCCATTAATATTTTCCTTTTGTCAGTTTTAATTCTGAAATTGTTTGAAGTAGACATGATATTAATTGTTACTCGTTTTTATTATATTGGGACCAAGTCGAGTTTATTTTCATTCTTTATAATTTGTTGTAAAATTGGTTGACTCTTTTTTTGAATGATTAATAAATTCTATATACGTCCTCTTTAATGTATAACATAAGTGAGATATGAACTGCTTTTCTATGCAGACTTTTGTTAGTAAGTTTTCACTAAGTTTACAAGCGAATAGCAACATCTTATATTTGCATATAAAATGCTATATGAATACAGGAACAAAGTATGAAAGAAAATAAATCTCTACTTTTCTATTGTCTTTGAGGCTGTCTTTTTAAAATTACACTTACAAAAAAGTGCAGTAGAATTTTGTCTCCCCCTCTCTGTGTGTTTTTTTCTTTTTTTACTCGAGTCTCCTCCGCAATAGTCTTTATGAACGCTGCCAAAGGTCATCGGGGTCGTGAACAGAAGTTGGCATTGGGTGCTGGTTCGACTCCAAAAACCCTAGGAAACTCTAGATATGAGATTATTCGATTTAAAGTAGTAAATCCATTAGTAAAATGCGGACGGCGCTAGAAAGCTCTATCTCATATATATTAGCCAATTAAGGCCCAAAATGGAACAACGGCGACGAAAATTAGATTACGTTTCAAAACATTCAGAACACGCTTTAAACGAGATAACTTATTCAAGTAACTAAAAAAATTGCTTGTTTTGTATGTTAAAAATACTCGTATAACCTTTAAAGAAATTGGTAAAATGCAACCACATCATCTTGTTATATGAAACCAGAAGGGTAAATTTAGCGGCAGTTCGATGACCTGGATCAAATGTTAATCGATAAATTTGCTGATTGTATATAATTTAGATAATTACAAAGCAATTCTGAGTCACCAAACACTTTATATCATGAAGCAACAGACTGGAGCAATAGCTTCACATAAAAGAAGAAACAAAGACAGATTAAATAGCAAGTTTGGTAATTAATTTATTTAAATCCTACGCGTTTCGTGGAAACCACATCTTCAGGGTAGGATACAACTACGTTCAGTCAAGACAATCGACAATCGATCAGTGTAGTGAAAAAGTAGTACGAGTGGTCTAGGAGCCTTTAGCTCACTTTACACGCTCGCCCAAAAAATGAGGTACACTGAAGTAGGAAAGAAGCCTGATGAACCTCTTTAAGTCATCCAGAAAAGAGTCCCTTCATGGTAGGGACGAGAATCGGATTGTGGATTGACGAATAGCGAGTCCGAAAAACTAAGATCTAGCAGATCCAGTAGTTGGGGAACTCGGCCTTGTTAATGTTCTCGAAATTGACATCCAAGATATGACGGGGTCTTCGAAACCTGAGGGAACCCTGATAGTGAGTGAGTGGTCCAGGATACCAGCAACCAGGTTACTTTCATGATGTTCCATCTTGGGCAGCATGTTCCTGAGAAGTGTTTGAACATAGGAACCAATGTGGGTCATCCCCAGATCTTCATAGATAGAGAGATTGTTGGTAACTCTTCTGTCTAGTTGAGCAATGGACCGGAGGGTAACATTTTGGAAGGTCTGAAGATCTTCCCATCTCGATTTGCAAATGGAAGTCCAAGCAGGCATACCGTGAAGTAAAATGGCACGAATAACAAGAGAGCGCTGTTTTGCCCCAGTAGCGTGATGAGACTAAACTTCGCTTTCTTAGCCTTGTTAAGCGAATATTGGACATGGTCGTTCCATTTGAGCTTGGAATCAATCACAACTCCGAGGTACTTATAATTTTTAACCCACTCAAGCTTCCTACCATGTAGGGTTTTTGCGTTTGCTTGTGATGAACATTCAGCTGTAAGCGCCACTTAAAGAACCAGCTCTCACACTAGTGACGGCTGATGACGTGGACTGGATTACGTGCCCAGGTCATGACGGACCCGTCGTCAGCAAACAAGTAAAGATTGCACTTTGTAAACTTAGGAAAGTCGTGGATAAAGAAATTGAACAAGGCAGGCCCCAAGACAGAGCCTTGGGGAACACTAGCATTAACATCAGAAGGGTCAGACAAGGAGTCACCAACCTTAACACGGAAGGTCCTGTTTGTCAGAAAGGAGCAAACCAAGGCAATCAGATCATCAGGGTAGCCACAAGTAATCATTTTATAAATGAGTCCATCATGCCAGACTTGATCAAAGGCCTTTTGAACGTCAAGAAAGATGATACCACCAAACATAGAAAGATTGAGAGGACCGTTCAAATCAGCAACAAGCCTCCATACCTGGAGCTGACAGGAGTGAGCTGTGCGGAAGCCGAATTGCTCTCCACGAATAAGGTTGTTTTGCCTCGCAGAAGTCGTTAAACCAATTGAGAATAGTTCGCTCAAAGACCTTGGAGAGCATTGGCACTAAGCTAATGGGCCTATAGCTGATGGGAAGAGCAGGATCAAGTCCCGGCTTGGGAATAGTGAGGATGATTGAGTCCTTCCAGGCGCTAGGGAAGTGACCGTTTAGCCAGCAGTCATTCATGATCCTGGTGATAATGCGAACAACATTAAGAGGCAAATTCTTCAGAGCACTGTTTGTGATGGTGTCAATGCCGGCTGCTTTTTTATTTTTCAGGTGCTTAATGATGTTCAAAACTTCAGAGGTGTCGATGAATTAGGATGAGTAAGAGCACGTTGAGAGAAGCCAAACTTGTCACACACGTCTTTGACTTCATGAGTAATATTAATCAGACAGCCCTCCTTGAGGGTATTGAATTGGCTTTTCAGTGAGTCGGCGATAAGTTGAGCCTTGTCCTGGTCACTGCTAACAAAATCTCCGCTTTCTGTAAGTAGAGGAGGGAGTTCAATGGCCCTGTTGCTTTTAAGGGCCCTGACAGTATTCCATAGAGAATTATCCTGGACGGACAGACTCTTGATCTTGTCATTCCACTTTTGATTCCGTAAGTCCTGGATCTGCTCGCTGACCTTCCGCGATAGCCTGTTGTACTTCGTCTTGAAATGCGGGAGCCTGGTTCGTTGCCACAGTCTTCTGTAAGTATTTTTTCCTGGATAGCCTGCCTGATGCTGGGAGGAAGTTCAAGATGATCTGGTCGCTTGCAATCAACTGGAGAAGCACTAGCATCGGAAGCCATGAGGATGGTGCGAGTGACATTTTTGACATTTTCGTCGATGTCATTGCTGCTGTCTGGGTCCTGATTTGGAATGCTACTATCTTTTAAAAGTTCTCTAAAAAATTTCCAGTCCTGCTTGTAACCAGTGTTGCCAAGTCAAAACTCAAAGTACCCCCTAGATTAGATACAAAAACCCCTAGAAACTCCCTATTTATTGAAAAAATCCCCTATATTTCCCCCCTAAAATTAATGATGTTTAAATAGATCACTTTTAACTTAGGATGTCATGTCAAAGTGTGTAAAAAAAATCAATAAAACAATGAAGTAAATTATATCATAATCATTTATTGACACATTTGATTCGGTTTCAAAACAGTAATTTTTTAACATTATACAATAATATTTTAACTGGAAGTAAATGACTAAAGTTATAACGTCATTATTTTCCATCACACCTGAAATATAATCATACATATTTTGATTAAATGCCTTGCTCATACGTTCACTTGGATTGAATGATGTGCAGTTTAAATGTTCCTTGCGTAAAAAATAACTCACCATCATCAATGCTTGTGCCATTTCAATTGACATCTATTTCTAAGTTTATTTTTTATCACTGACAAAGTTGAAAATGCTTTTTCCATCGCCGCATTTGACAAGCTATGCACCAACATGGCTAAATCTTGGGTTTCCGGCTGAATCCTTATCACTAATAACTTCAGCCCAAAATGGCCCAGAGCCAGATCTAGTAGAGCACAATCTCGGATACACCGCCACTACAGACGGCATTCAATTAGAGAATTTACGGTAAGTGCCATAGAAAAGGCTTGAATGCAACACATTACACGCCACTTCAAATGTAGGCTATGGGATCCACCGAAAACCCGCTGGTAAAAATCCCCTGCCTTAAAGCGCAAGGGGGAAAAACATATAATTTATAATTATTAAATCAGATGGGTGGTTAAACCAAACTTTTCTGATAACAATAGCTGCCCCTCCAGAGCCTGGACCAGTAGCTTTTTAGGGGTCCTATCTTTTCTGTATTTAGTATGTTCGAAACTGGTAAGCCCACTTGCAGCTTCATTTCGGGCACTCATAATCTCCGACTTTAGTCCATCAATTTTAGTATCCAAATTACTAATATTCTTGGCCAGCGCTTCCACTTTGCATTCAAGGTCTAGATATTTGTTATTAAAAACCGTACGTAAAGCCTCTAGCTGCTCATTGCGTGTGCTGTTGAGATAGCGTGTGCTGAGAATGTCATTGTTTAGTTTTTTGCAACAGTCCTTGCAACATTTTCATACCGGTTTTTATTTTTTTCATAGTTTTCAGCGCCACCTGTGGGTGAAAATGTTAACTAAATTTGAAATTTGGTGGGATAAAATTCCCTGATTTCCTAAGCATAAGGCTGCAAACAATACATATCTATCGCATTCCGTTTTTTTTGGGAGGGGGGACTTCATTTAAACTCTTCTTCACTTGACTCAGATTAAAATAATGTCCATCTTCACCACCGGGGAAAATCACTGGATACTTTGGACCCAACTTTTTCTTGCCCTTGACGTAGAAGCTCGTATACCCTCTATTATGATATCGAATGCATAGAATCTAGCATCCTTGCACGCATCTTTATAAGGTTGATCACAAGGCAACTCTTTACCATCCGTGTATTTAACTATAATGGTAGCAGATGTCATCATGAAGCAGGTGTGGTGCTGGGTTTTGCCGTCCTTAGAAGAACGCACCTACTCAGAACGACTCAGTTTAAAGACTCCACAGAAGCACTGAAAGTCGTGCAGACTGCAATAGGTACGTCGTCGTCCGTCGAGTGGCAGAATCGTCGTGCAGTAGCAGCCGTGTGTCCGTCCGTGGTGCAGCAATCTGCGTCCGTGATCGATGATATCATCCGAGTCAGTTATATCATTGTCAGTTATAACTAATCTAGCATATATACCCAAGACATACAAATAAAGCACCAATGGCAGGCCAGCACCAAATCTCGAAACCGGAATGGCTACTGTATCCGTTACAATAAGAACATAAGAGCAGAAACAATAATATGACGTCACCAATGCTCTGGTCTTCCATTGGATCAATCTCAACTGGTCTTCCTTTCGCTCAATTGTTTCTCGCCCGAAAGTTTAAATGAAAATAGTACCCCCTAAATAAAAAATATATCTCCCCAAAAAATTCCCTAAAAATATTTACCCCCTAAATTTCCCCCTGCAAAGATATTTTTCCCCTAAATTTAGTAGTTGTATCCTACCTTGACTGAACGTAGTTGTATCCTACCCTGAAGACGTGGTTTCCACGAAACGCGTAGGTGTTAAATAAATTAATTACCAAACTTGCTATTTAGTCTGTCTTTGTTTCTATTGTTAGAAAGCAAGTAAGCCCATTATGCAACCTCTTCACACAAAAGACTATCGTATTGTATTTTTAACCATTAACCTATTAACTAAATTATCCAGGAAGAAAAAACTAATTTCAGAATTTAAATGGTTTGAGATAACCACCTATAGTCAAAAACTTCCAAGCAAGAAAGTCAGATTATATTATTTAAAAAGTAATTTTCTTTCGATATGAATAATTATAAAAAAACAATGGTTAAAACTGTTAAGTGAAAAAGACACAGATTTGAACATTCAAAATAACCGTTACGTCTTTTTATGCCAGTAATTTTTGCAACAGTGGAAAATGAGTTACCAACGGGTTGCTGAGGTATTAGTTCATAGTAATAACAGATTACCATATATTCCGAAAAATTATTCTCCCTTTCCTATTCAGGTATTGTTTTGTATCTGGCATATTATTTATGTATGAAAAATATTATTTTAAACTAATTAGTTGTTTTGTATAGCGTTGCATTCTTTTCTGACCAATTTTATGTGCACATCTCCGCATTTCAATAGTTGTCTTTTCTCCCTTGTTTTTGAGCTAATTTATTCTTTTGAGCTAATTCATTCTTTCGCTCACCCTCCACCTCTTCATCTCGTTCTCCTTCACCGGAGAGAAATTAATGAATACCGCACGGAATGTTTCGCCGTTGAAAGCAATCTACACGAGCGGAATTGTATTCTGGTTCGAGAATTAAGCAAAGTGTTGGTAAACACAGGTCTAAGTAGAACGATTGGGCGCCAATCTTCCTTCATCTATCCCTTCTCTGTTTTTATGCATACGGGCCATTTATACAAAATTTCATAACGAAACTGTGGCATTGTTACGTTATTCTGATATAATGAATAGAATTCTTTGTAGTAACAGAAAATTAGAACACTTCAAAGGAAAACAAGTCATCAGAAAAGTGTGAAATTTTGTGGACGACGTAATGAAGGGATGGGAATTTGTTTCAGAGGGGAAGAAAAAAAATTAGTCACGAATTTCGCCACCAGAGGGCGTTTTAATAATTAATTACACATTTAGCTACGCGAGTACAATAGTTTAACAAGTTAAACACGTGTAAAACACAACAAAGTACAACACGCTCCACGCTATAGCCATCATTTTCAGATAACAACATGTTCCACAGCTGACCGAAGTGTGTGCGGCGAAATGTTGCGCACGTGGCGTGAAATGCTATCTTTAAGATCAGGTAAAATTCTTGGATGTCACGACTTACCAGATGTTTCAAATGCCCCCAAAGCCAATCTGTCTGGGGATCGGGCAGGCCACACATGACGAAAGCGACGGCTGATGACTGTTCTTCTGTAAAATGTCTAAGAACATCCTTAAAGCACAATGCAATCTGTAGAGGAGCTCCGTCTTGTATAAAGATTGCAGATCCGGAACAATTTCGTTCTCTAACAGAAAAGCATACCGCTCCCTTGTGATCGTGCATGTCACAGGACCTCTAGAGCTTAACTCGAAGAAGCAAGGACCGAGAATAAATGATGCCGTAAATCCACACAATATCGTCTTTTTTGGAGAATGCAAAGGAACTTCTAAAAAAGCTTGCGGATTTTCTGGTTCCCAAATGCGACAGTTGTGTGTATTCACTGCGTCTTCCAAGTGAAAATGCTCTTCGTCTGTTCAGAGGATATTCCACGGCCATTCTGCATCGACTTCAACGCGAGCAAGAAACTGAAGTGAGAAACTGAAGTCTATCGTCACAATCATGTGGAAGCACCTTCTGCACAAGTGACGATTTGTACGGATAATATCGGAGGATATTCTGCATGAACTTACGGACAGTTAAACGTGGCCTATCCAACGCTTGTGCTACATTCCGGGCACTGGGGCTACCATGCGAATTTGCAGCTCTGTCCTCTTCCACCTGAAGGGAAACCTCCTCTAATGCGTCTGCAGACATGGGTTTTCTTCCTCTGCCAGGATAAACTGACAATTATCCTGTTTCTTCATATTTCGTTATCATTTTCCGAGGGTATTCACCTTCATGGGACCTTTTCGCATCTCCTTCAAAGTCCGAAATTTCCGTAGAGCAGCTACTGCGGGAATTACTGTTTTGAATTTCACTAACAACACGCGATCTCGTAAACTTAACGTCATTGAACACAGGATCTCCGCGAAGGTTCCTCGGTAACAGTTGCTGCGTGATGGGACATGTATTTACATATTTGCTATATTAAGGTATTTAGAGTACCAGGTTATAAAGGCACTCTACAGGTAGTCAAAATTCGTAACTAATTTTTTTTAAAATTCGCTGACACAAATTCCCATTACTTCAATACGTCCTCCAAAAATTTCACACTTTTCTGGTGACTGGTTTCGACTGTAGGCAGCTTTGCAGTAGGGTCCTTTAATTATGTACCTGCCTGTATACAGGGTGATTCAAAATTCAATGTACAAACTTTTAGGGGAGGTAGTAGGAGTGATTCTAAGCAAAAAAATTCATATGAACATGGGTCCTCATTTGAACGATAACTGAGATATGAACAGAAATAAAAACGCCGCCACCAAGGTCAACAAGTTAATAACTCAGGTTCTGCAATGCCTAGAATAATGAATTTTGGAGGAATAACAGGGCACATAAAACTGTGTACACCGTTTAAATTTGATCGTATTCCAACGAGCCGTTTCCGAGTTACGCATTCAACATCGAACAATGCTCACATGCGTGCACTAACTAGCACGTGTTACGATGTTGAGTGCTCATATGAACTTTTTTAAAATCAGTATGTCTTGCATGTTTAGGCAAAGATATGTCAACCTAATTTTGTATTATTCATGGAATTTTCATTACTGCTTACACAAATAATAAGACATGTTAATTAATTTTTATGTACTTTATGTTTAGAGACATGTATGATTTATAAAGTAAATAAATTAATATCAAAAGCTAGGTTTTCATTTAATTTATCTGAAAATTTTAGTGGCCTTAAAGTTATAACAACCAATGTATTTCTTAAACATTTTATTTTTTTCTATACCCTCTATCCAATGCACTAATCGGCTTAGTGTAAATATGACTTTAGTGTCTTGTTAAGTGTATAATGTTGCAATTATTTAAAAATACGTTAAGTTTGACCTTATAAATCTTTAATGCAGATTGAATTAATGGTTAATTATAATGTTAAAAAATTTCGTTCTTCTTCTATTAATATCAATTTATATTAATTTAACATATGTTTTAAGGCTGGACATCATTCTACAATAAACGTGATGCAAAAAAAAAACTACACCAAAAATCGTTACGGAAACAGTTTTGCACTGTTGTTGCAAGTTTAAGCATTGTTGGCGCCGGCTTGAACAACATCTTCTAGATAGAAAGGCTCCAGCACTATACTTCCGCCTGTGGACGGAAACGTCATACACATTACACCAAGGCCAACGAGATAACAAGGCCTGGAAGCGAAAACGTCACCTGACCAACTGGGTGCTAGTAACAATCCAACCTTCATTGTTTCCAACAAAAGGAAAAACACTGATTGTTAACATTCAAGATGGAGACAATGAAGGTTGGATTATTACTAGCATTCAGTTGGTCAGATGACTTTTTCGCTTCCAGGCCTTGTCATCTCGTTGGCCTCGCTGTTACACGTAGCCAACGAGAAAGTCAGGTCCCGGCCGTGACCACCGAGAGACAAGGCCTAAGCGTGGATACGTCATACATTGTTAATCATCGTTAGAAGGATATTGTTATTCGTAT
>JAHWFO010027470.1:782894-824102 GCA_023313115.1 Rhysida immarginata
GCCGCTTGATGATGATGTAACAATGTATACACCTTTTGTCCGCAGGCCTTCTCTCTAGGAGGTGTTGGCCAGGGCTTGTCTTTCTCGTTAGCTACGCTGTTACATCATAATACGAAGTCATAATTTAGGGCTTATTATTGGTAGAAATACGATTAATATGACTTTTTATGATGATGTAACTATGTATGAGGTTTCCGTCCACAGGCCTTTTGTCTAGGTGGTGTTGGTTTGAAGCACACCTTGGAACTGAAAAGTCACCTGACCACTGTTGTATGAGCAACAATTTTTATTTAAATCTTTACTAGAGATATTATGAAATATATTGAAAGTGTGATAACAGATAGCGCCACTATACTTCGCTCTCTTACCTAGCCAATTCGTGTAATGGTCTAACCAATGACGTATATTAAAGATAGACTCCGAATCCTATTGTTAACAGCGGCAAAAAGTGAGGCAAATTGAGCCATGATAGTTCTGGGCAGGAGTGGGCCGTGGAGTAATTAGCTGTCTGGCTGCTTTGTTTCTGAAGATTTTGGGCCTGAGGAATAATTAATTCAAAACCATTCCTCAAAGTTAAACTGCGTACAACTGTACAAACAGACAAGAAAAAGGATCAGGAATCATTTTCCACAAAAATAAATCAAAAATACGTAACTAAAATGAAAATACGTTACTGAAAGACAATCGAAACGAAATTGAAATTGAAACCATGATCGAAAAATTGTTTATAAAATATAATAAAATACTTCAAATACAAAGTAAACGAAAAGATAAACTTATCAGTCCGTGATCGGCGTGTTAAAGAATTATTAATCAGCTACTCTCGTGTTTAGCCATGTGTTTTGCATCATCTTCACTCACTTTCGGCCATGACAGTTCTGGGCATGGAGCTTCCCAATTTGCTTCAGGTTACAACAATAGGATTCGGAGTCTATCTTTAATATACGTCATTGGGTCTAACCTTTTGCTTCCAGCGGCTGCGTTCGGAGAACAGCCACTTTTCCCACTATTTCCTCTTTGTCGTTCGAGAAACCACCACCAGTGAATTCACGGCGTTCGGGATTTCACCGGGAATTCACTTTTTCCTCGATTTCTTTCCACTTTTCTCTCTCGCCAAAAACTAGTGGAAAAAGTGAAAACGACGTACGATGCCGACGACCAATCAAATTTAGAGTAAAACTAAAACCAGATTGAGTTGCAAATGACAGCGATAGTATACTACAAATTGTTTAAAAAGGTTTAAAAAATGCCTGACAAAGAAAATTATTAAATTATATATTTTATTTAGATAAAAGAAATTAATATAGGCTTTTATTATGAACAAGATACGCTCATAATTTATCTTAATTTTGCTAAATTAATTTTTTTTTCCATTTTAGTTTCGCACGATTAGTGTTTCATTATTCCACCTTTTATGTTTCATTTTATTATATTTCTCTTTATTAATTTGAATCGAATTTTCAATGAAAGAATTTTCTTTGCACTCCAAAACATAGCAGAGTAGTTTCTTCTTCCTCTTCCTCACTGCGGGTGTCCCACATTTGCTCATTTAACTGACAATTCATATGATTTTGAGAAAATAATATTCCAAAAGAAGTGATCAGCGAACCAACATTCTCCATATTGGATTACTGGTCGAATCACTGAGAATTCACTGAGGCGTTCGAGACGTACGTGAATTCTCGAATTTTCTCGTGTTTCTCGGAGAATTCTGTGATTCTCAAGAAATACACCAGTGGCTGTTCTCCGAACGCACCTGGTGTTTTGAATGAAGACTAATGAATCCTAGTGTATTGGAATAACCTCTTTTCCATTACAATAAATGTATTTTATTACTCACAATTTAATTCATAATTTATTATTTTGAAACATTTAGAACTTTTGATGCTTTTTGAAGTCGTTTATCTTATCATTTATGCGCTTGTTGAATTTCCATGTACTTTGAAATGCTTAATTTATTTCTACAGATTTCTTCCTCTCTATAGTTAATAAAAATGTTCCAACCCAAAAAAAGCGTTCCGGGTGATGCAATAGTCAATACGGATGATGCAATAATTTAAATTTTTCTTTATGCAAAATAGACTCGTTTTATGAATTTAGATACTGAGAAGAGCTTGCCGTGTTTATGATCCCACTTTCGATTGTGAGTACAGACGCCAGTAATGAGACACACCTTAAGCATAGACCCTGTGTTTACTCGACATATTGAGAGACTCGATACCCTGGCTTATATTTCGACTTAGTATTACCGAAGATTATGTAGACTCATCCATTGATAAATAAATAAAAGTTTTATGTACTGTATAAAATATTTTTTTGTAAGTCACCTTTTTTTGAGACACTTATCTCCAGTTTTGGATTTTTTTTATGTGAAAAGCATTACTCCTTTAATGGGGTGGGGTATTCGAATACATTGCGTACGTTCATTTAGGGGGGGGGGGTAGTGAGTAATGTTACAAAATGTTACAAAGGGGGAAAGGGGAAAAATTGTATCATTTTAGGGAACGTATTTCGTGAATGGTCCCTAATAATCTCTCAATGAAAAACATATTGCAAAGTCATAAGGAAAAAATATTTTATTCATATTTTTAGGAATAAATATTGAAAAATGTAAAAACCAAAACAGTGTGCAATATTTTTAACCCTGTTTCTTATCTATATCAAACGTTCCATTAAAACTTGCCATAATCAGTTACCGTGGATGTCATTCGATAAACGCACGTAGTTTAATGGAAAGTTTAAACCCTAATTCGATATGATATGCTGTCCGACTTTCCATTAAGTTCCAAATTTAACGAGTCGGTTTCGCATGCACTGCTTTAATTTCATGTAATTTAAAAAGTTAGCAGCACTTGCGGCTCCATCCGTCGATTTCAAAGCTTTTGGAGTGAAATGAATACTGGAGCAGAATCTTTGATGACGATGGGACACATAATATCAGCGACGAACGACAGTCAGAACGAAGACCGACCGATTGGCAAACTTCAGCATCACATAATTATTTTCGTTTTCGTTTTGAAATATTGTTTCACAATTTTTGCTGCAGTTCTTTGTCAAAATTTTTACATCAAAAATGGACATTTTTAAAAATAAATTTAAATACTTTTTGTTTAACAAATATGCCGTGAAATATGGAATATTGTATGAACAAACTCTAGAAACGTCAATTCTTGGCAAGAAATGAAAACTTATTTAGGTTGCTGGATTATTATTAAATCCGTGAAACATTTTGGAAATTCATTGCATTGGATAGTGGTATGTTTTTACGTCAACAGAACGGCAATCTTTGTTTTAGGAAATTACTCACTAGGATGCTTCAATGAAAATATGCCTTATGTTTCGCTACCCTCGAGGGTATTTTCCTAAAAAAAAAATCGGCGGAATAAATATCATCATTGCATAGTTTTTATGTGGTTAATTTCTAACATGTTTCATGGACTTAAGAATCATCTTGTATTATCCCATGAAAATGTCAACCTTTCTTTTTTCCCCTATATACCGTGGGTGTGCCGCACAGTGGTTACTTTTGCCTAACTGGGTGAGCAAAAGTAAAAAAATCCGATTTAAAATTTTAAAGTTTTGTATTAAATAAAAAAAAAAGCCTAAATACTTGGGAATATTAAATCTAACAATTAAAACATTTGAACATCAAAGGGGAGTAAGGTAAAGCTACAATAAAGATGATCGTGCAAGTCTTGACGCACTCGCGCTTATCGCGGTGCTTGCTCTCGCCTTCACTTTAACAATCGGAGTGCACACTGACAAAAGCTTTTTCTTTGTGATTTCGCCATGGACCTTATAAAAATAAGCAAATAAGCAATTTATTCTTTAAAAATAATTAAAATTTGTTGAATAAAAGTAGAGATTTAAGGCTTCAAAAATTGCTATTACAAATTACTATATTTTTTTTAATATTGTGTTATTATTGATAAAGTAAAACACCGGATTGGCGTGTATTGGTCGAACTACTTAGATAAAATTATCAAATAACTTTCTAATAATTAATAAATAGGGAAAAATAGTAAAGAAGAAATAATTGTTTTAAATTAAATTTAGCTGCAGTTTTTTGCAACTTTTGATGTTATGTACGTTATAGGTGTGGCAGGCAGAGTACAACGAGAAGCGTTATTTCGCGTTTGGGAAGATGAAACAAACGTGGATAAAAAATCTAACGCATTATTGAGTTTTTTGATGGAAAAAAGTGACTTTGTGGAGTAAGAGGATAATTTTAAACATTTAATTAAGAAAACGATTGAACAATTTTGCAGTCAATTAATGTTAAAATGGAAAAAATGCCATCGCATTAAGAATTTGTTTATCTCAAAGAATGAGAAATGGCTTAGAGAAAGAAATTGTGTTTAAGGCACTTCCATCCAAAAAAACTCTGTCACGACCTGGGAGACCAGAAAAACCGTTCGCAATTCGTAGTGATTCGGACCAACGGAGAAAAGTTCGTCCACTTTTGCAGACGTTGACACAAGAGAAACTGATTTGTGCATGAAGAATGAGTCTATGGAAAAAGGGATGCAGCTCATATAATTGAACAAGTATATAGTTGATCTCCTAAGAGGATCACAAAAAAAAATAATAAATTGTTTTACACATTTTCCTTCGCAGCTACTACCCACGAAAATTACTGCTGAAAAGGCTCTTGCTTTGTATGTAAACATGAAAAAAAAACACAAAAAAAACTATATTGCTGTACAACAAATGAGCAAATCACATAATGCAAACATTTATCCAAATGATAATGCATTGATGATTTAAAGTGTTATTAACATTGCTTTAGTAACTGAAATTAACATTAAATTTGCCATTAATTAATTATGATTATGATAAACAACGGATTTATCATTGATTTAGTGAAAAAAATAGTTTCAGGACTCCTGAGGTGGTTTTTATTTAACAGTAGAGTTTTAGACAACTTATATCCATTGAATCCTAGTTATTCCTTTTGAATTGTCAACAGTTTAATCGTTTTTGTTTTCTTTTTAATGTTTTCATTTTTACATTCTTAATTAATAAATAACTTATTTTAATTGTTCACAAAATAATTTGGTTTTCATTTTAAAATAAGGTTGACAAAGAGTTTGTTATATCTAGAATAACTGAGTGCTTAATTAATCATAACATTTGAAAGCAACAAAGTTAGAATGTAACCACTATACGGTCCTTAGAATTAATTAACAACGCTTTTTTTTTTTTCCATTTACTTCTCAATATACTTTATAAACTACTGTTGTTCTTTAATTATATTAAAATCTATTGCCTCAAAACATTGTTTCTTTTATTTATATTTTGCATTGTTAATTTCCTTCCATTTTAGTTCTTTTTCAACAATATATCCTTTAATATTTACATACTATTCTAAATAGGTTTTTCGAGTGTTGTTTTTATGTTTTATAGATCAACAAAAATGACCACGGTGTGGCGGGAGGAAAGGCCAATATTTCGTTTTCCTGCGCGCCGGATGCCAGGCAGAGATATTTTAAAATGTTTTTACCAGCTTACGTGAAATACGAGGTTGAGTCAAATGAAAAACCGCAAAATTGGAATTAAAATTTCGCCCCACTGTGTTGTAATTCTGCAGAGCCGTTAAAAATGAGTTGTAGAAATATCCGGTAGGTGGCAGGAAAGTAGAGACAAGCAAACAACGTCACAACAGCAGTTTAAAGATGCCCGCCCCACTTCAAAAATGCACCCAAAGAAGTTTATGAATGGTGATGCATGTTTGTCACAGCGGCAAGTTTATGAATGGAGTGTGAAGTTCACAAATGGTGTGACAGCAGTATCAGACACCCCTCACCCGGGTCAGGCACAGCGAGTTGTGACGCCAGAGAATATTGCAACCGTTGAAGCCGTAGTGTTGGAAAATCGCGGAGTAACGATTGATGAAATTGCAGAATTGTAAGACATTAGTCATGGTTCACCCACCACATCATTTCAATAGGTTTCACACCTTCACTACTCAAAAATCGGATAACTGAACGATGTTCTTCTGTGGTACATGTTTGAAGTGGGGCGGCCATCTTTAAACTGCTGCTGTGACGTTGTTTGCTTGTCTCTACTTTCCTGGCAACTACCGGATATTTCTACAACTCATTTTTAACGGACCTGCAGAATTACAACACTGTGGAGCGAAATTTGGAATTTTAATTACAATTTTGCGGTTTTCATTTGACTCATCCTCGTAAATATATTTCCTAGATCTAAAAGTTAAGGAACAAGAAAATGAAATTCAAATGGTACAATGGAGCCCTACGACTTGTGCAAAAAGACTCTCTGCGCGCAACTCGCCACGTTCTCTTAAGAATTGAAAAATTCATCGAAGTACGTAGCGAAATTTTCGAAAATTTGTTATGATAAAGTTATTAAAATGTTAATGCAGTAAAATAAAAACTTCATAATTTAATTTCAAACAGATGTACAGGGCAAGTCAAAATAATGGACCCGATTTCAGAAGTTTACTCTGGGAAATCTAATGAGAATATGGTATTGTGAGACATGTGCTACGAAAGGTAAACGTTCAAAATTTACTTCAAACACTCCCATCATATTACACGTGTTCTATGTGAGCGCCTTGTGTAACCCGACACACAAGAAGCCGATAGTCTATCTCCCGCCAAAACTTTCGTAGCATGTCGCGGCCAATATCAGCAACAGCAGCAGTGATGCGGGCATGCAGGTCATCCAATGTTGTTGGCAGTGGTAATACGTTCACATGATTCTTTAAAAAACTCCCACAGGAAAATATCACATAGGTCAAGCAGACAGAACGATCTCTGTTCTCCAGTCAACGCCATTTTCTTTAACCGCTCGCCGCTGACCCCTAGCGGTAGGAAGTGAAAACACTGCGTGGAAACTAAACTGTGAAAGTTAACCTTTCAAAGCACGTCTCACATTATGATACGTTCATTAGAGATCATAGAATAAATCTCTGAAATCGGGTCAATCATTTTGACTTGCCCTGTATTTCAGAAACCATTAATTTCAAATAGTTGTATCTAAAAAAACACGGTTTGAATAAACAATACGGTAACCCTAATGGAAGCCGACGCGTTTCGATACCATTACCATCCTTACGGGAAATAAAGATTACAAATATAAATAAACTTACAATTTATAATGCAAGAGGAGGGATGGCTCGCCAATCATATAAATTAATATATACAAATAAAAGGAATGGTAATTTATTTGTAAATTGGTAGATTACAATTTGCAATATTTATGCCATTAATGACTTCTAGTAACGGCTCCATTTCAGAATTCATTTGATTATTTAATAACAGCTGCGGGAACTTCTTGCGATGTTCATGGTTTCGTAAAAACCAATGTTCTCTGGGTTGATCTCATGCTTCAATATTGTCACAATCTTGTCGATTGGGCCAAATTGGTGTCTTTCTTTTATGAGGTGGTCAGCAAACCCTGATTTGGTGTCTCCGTTCATCCACAATCGTCTGTGTTCTTTGTATCTTTCGTGGAACGTTCGTTTTGTGATGACAACACTGTGTTTTCTTAGTTTCACAACAATCTATATATATAAAGAAGGATGTTTGTGGGTTTGTGGGTGGGTTTGTTTGTTTCTTATACAAATCTACAGTTTTATTCCTATCTTGATGAAATTTTGCATACTTGACCGTCAAAGCATGAGGAAGGTCACTGTCTACCTCAGATTTCGGAAAAATAATAATTATCGATAAAAAATCGATATTCCTGGTTATGGCAGGGCATATTAATGAGAAATATCTCATGACCAACAATGCAAAGGCAAAGTTTGTGCAACAATAGGTATCAACGATGGTATCAACACACAATTCACAAACACTCTGCACGGACCAACAATAAATATCTCATGACCTACAATGAAAGGGCAAAGTTTGTGCAATATAGATCAGAGTTCTTAGAAAAGAGAGTTCTTAGTACTTAACAATTTCTTGAAAATCTTTAAAAATGATCAGTAACTGGAGATAATGGAGAGTTAGCAGACTATTGAGAAAGAGTGGAAAGACGACAGAGGAAGCACTTCTTTAGCTCCGTGCTGTATTGAGCAAATGGTAATCATGTCAATAGAAGAATAGGCGATCGCTAGTCTACACAAAGAGTTGAATGGCCAAGTTTTGCTACAAGACATCGAGAGAAGAATGGAAATTGTAACAACATCAAGTGTACATCTAAAGTAAGATTACGTGAGTAAGAAATTATTTAGACTAGCAGTGGCATTCTTGGAGAGGTCCATCCATTGTGAGCCTTTAAATTTTTTTTTTTCAAATTTTCATTAAGAATTTTTACTGCATTAATTCTAAGCGTTTTCATGTGTTTATTTTTAAGATATTTCAAAATTTGTTCCAAAAAAAATTCCTAGCTTATTTGGTAGCACAGGAGATCCAAACATTTCATAAAAATACATTTTGTCTATATTCTGTGGGAAAGTGCTTATTTTGGAAACTGAGATGCTGATAATGCGATGACTGAACATTCGTTTCCAAGAATTATTGATAATTAGCATAAAGTGAAGATGCAGTGACAGAACATTAATAAGGCAACGTCTATTGATTAGGCATAGGAGTCACGCATGTCTCCCTTGAGTTCCCTATGAAACGTCCAGACGACTGGCAAAAATTTATGTGTCTGCAAAGGAAAGAAAAAGAACGTGTATTGGTCAGAGAAACTCTGCAGTTAAAACAGAAAAAGCTATATGGGCGTTTGAAACATCTGAACAACAGCAGTTTCGAATAGAGCAACAGAGTATAAGAGCTTCTACGTCAATGGCAAGAAAAACTTGAGTCTAAAGTATCTGGTGATGCTCCGCAGTGGTAAGACAAGTCAAGAAGAGTTTAGATGCACCGGTATTTCACCTGGACTACCTGTTTTTCGTATTTTTCATAGAATGAATATCCCTTTGTTCTGCGTTGTAGTGATTGAGTTATTATTTAACCAATTGGGAGTTATAATTTAATTTTTTGAGATCTATCTCTCTACCTACCTCTGCTAGTACAGAATAAATATCAATATCATTAATAAAATGTTACATATTTATATAAACTTTTTGATTTACAATAATGGCTCATTCTATACCCACACGAAATTTGAACTTTCTTCTCGGGATATCCTGTGTAGAGTACCACAATAACAGCAGGATTTAAAAATAAGGTTACCCGAAACCGTGGCTAATACCCAGTAAATGAAAAGTTTAAAATCATTTTCTTACAAAATTTATTACAAGGATGTACATTTCGATGACCAAGTCATCTTTTTTAGCCAAGCCACATCATATTCGGATGTACACTGAACATGCTGATGATGGCGAACTTACGAGGCAAATTCAGAAAGTAAGTTCTGTTTTGTAATAAATACTATACATTTTTTCAAAATTTTTTCAGACCTTTTGATTGGGATCAACTTCTCTACTCGCCTAAAAGTCCGCACCTCGGGTCCAGTGACTACCACCTGTTCCGATATCTAAAAGAGTTCGTCGACAACCTGCATTTCAGCGACGAGAAAGAAGTGAAAACTGCGTGGCTATCCTCACCAGCGGCAGGCTTCTAAGAAGTGAGCATGCCTAAGTTCATTAAGCGCTATGACAAGTGTTTAAATAAACTTGGAGACTATGTGGAAAAATAGTTAAAAGTATATAGAATCTGGTAAAGAAAAAACTTTGAAAATATATACAATAGTTTTGTTTTTATTACAAAACGGAACTTACTTTCTGAATAGGCCTCGTATTAAATTAATAAATACATGTATTTAAGAGCTTCTGATTTATTGTTTTTAGAATACATTCGGTTGAAATGTGTTTTCTACCTTTTAGATCGACAACGAATTTATTTGAGTATCTCTATTCTATTTTAATCATCAAGTTTTGTTTGATGAAAAATGTAAAAATTTAAGATAATAAAGTTAATTTTTTTAAAACCAAAACAGTACTTAGTAGTTTTGATTAATTAATCACTGGGATTCATGAAACAGTAATAAACTTTAATGGTATTTTTGAAAAGTTCTAAAAGTGTTTAATGGTATTCATCAATAATACGGAATTATCAGGCCAGAGCATTATGAAAGGAATTTCAAACTTTTCCTCCCAAAACATTTAACTTGATTTCTGTTGCTACGTCGACTTTCATTTTCATTACAAGTTTTCCCTTTGATCTGTCTTCCTTGGTATTTTTCCATTTCGTCCTTTCTGCTTCTTTGCCCACAGTCACGTCATTTTGATTGTAACTTATTTGAAAATGGTTCCTTCTTTTCATTGTCTGGCATGTGGCCCAGGATTATGTCACGGTAGCAACGTGAAATGCCACAGGGCTCATCGAGTCTCGATCGCGAAGCACTCTGGGAGGAATCTCCATGGTGACGGCGCATGTACACTGGATACCATTGAAGATGAGAATTAGTCCGTTATTAAGAAAATAATCCACGGGATGATTCGAAGGACCGGCTAATCAGTGCCAACGACGGCGTCATGTCCTCCAATACGCTACACAGAATACAATATTTATTATTACAGGAAAGTTCCTTTTAGTTTCAATGGTCTTCAAAAGCGAGAGATTATAAATTATAATTTACAGACAGAGATTTGAAATCCCTTTTCTGTGATATGGACAAACTCGTTCTATTATGTTATTTCAGAGAGAAAACTGCATTGTTGAACTAGGTCTTAAAATTAACATCTCATGAAACGTGAATCTGTTATTTAAAATTAGCTTCTTTAAAGCTTTCAAATATTTTTATAACTGAAGATTTGCCGCTAAAACAGCTGGAGAATAGAAAAAAATTAAACCTATTTTTTAAAAAGATTGGCGAATTGATAATTGATACAAAAATCATTCTTAAAATATGCCACTTATTTAGCATCCGCATGTGATCAACAATCATTCGAATAGAAATGACCAATTAGAAATGGCCTTGTTGCCAGCCATTTCGTCGTGCCTCGTAATAGGGATTTTGTGACAGAATAAGATTATGAAAGCGATAATAACCATGTCTTTATTCAAATAGCGTAAATGAAAAAGTTGCATAAAATAATTATGTCATTAATTTCATTTTGCCCGAGAGTCTGTGATTAAATTTTTTTGATAAATTACCAAAGTCCACATTTTCAGCCAGATCCCGCTAAAACTGAGAGCAAATCATGAAATCATGCCTAAGAAAATCGCTCCTCTAGTTGACCATTCCTTCAAATAATTTCCAGGGGCAGGAATATCTTCCAGCCCTTCAACATTTAAGTTGTGGCGAGATTAAGCTAAATCATTCGTATTCTGAACAATGTTAGTGAAAGAAGAGAAGCTAAAACGATTGACCTCGCTCCCCAAAAAAGTATAGTCGGCCATAAAGTTATCCTCGAAATTTAAGCAGAAGTGCCCATAAACGTTTAGTACATGAACATTAAGAATTCTAAGCCAAGTGCTGAAAATTGTTCGAACGCAATCTCGCAAGTCGTAGACATGAATTTATAATGACTCTTGAAGATCATAGATATCTCCTTTGCAATGTCACTTGCAAGTACACTGCACCAGATCAAGAAGCCGAAAAATTTTTGTATAGCCAAAGTGGAAGTTTTGTGGCAAGATTATTGTGGTCGGAGCAATGAACGGTGCGGGACCCTCTCTAAACCTCTCATTAAAGTTCCTGCCAACGTCAAAATCAATGTTAACGATTACGTTTTGAACCCATTACATGAGCAGGAAATCCTCAAATTTTACCCAGGAGAATGAAAACAAATTTCATTGATGATGAATCTTTTAATACTGCGTGGTTTACAGCTAATTATACGCAAAACTCGGAATGACCTATTATCAGCAATTAAAACATTCTATTCATACATTCTATTCAACATTCTATTTGATTTTTTCAAATCGTCGCTTAATTTGGGATACCCGATAGTTAAACGAAGAGTGGAAGAAAGCAGTGCTCCAAAAAACTGCAATCTACTGTCGTCGTATTTAAATACAATCGTATTTAAAAAGAATGATGTAATAAGGCAGCTACACCCTCTGTAATAACGGGAATCAGGTTAGCCATTCTGCCACCAAGAAAGAAATAAACAATAGAATGAAATTTCTAGAACATCTTTTAATTCTTTGGTACCAAAAATTTTTTACGAATATTTCATACATGATGATGTAAAGGCCCGTTACCCGAAAGATTTTGAATAATTCGGAATGTGCATATAAAATCTTCATAAAATTTTTGTAATATACTGTATTTAACATATAAGTTCATAGAAGTATTCAAAATGTCCTCCTTCCATCTCTGCAGACACTGAGAGTTATTCATATTTATTCCGGTAAAGGAATTTTATGTCACATTTTACAATTCTAAAATGGGCCTATTAAAATCGAGGCTTCGTACCTTTTTCACGGGCATATGCAACATTTTTTTTCTCACTTTTGTAATCGCTAGCGACAATTCTCAAATAACTAAAACTTTCCAAAATTAATTAGTTAATGTTATTTTGACTGATTCGGCATTTTTTATTCGCATTTAAAAGTTTTTCTAAATTTAAGATTTCATAATTATCATTGCCAGACTTTCAAGACGCCACTTTATACCTGTCTTAAGAACTCGAACAATTTAGTAATCAGAAGCAGTCTCCGGGAGTCATTGGTTCGAATTGACCATGGTTGCATTTCCGCCGAAAAGCGCGATTGATGAAAACTTTCTTTTTCTGGTTTCCACAGGCGTGGTAATGATAATCAACTTTTTATGGTTCCAACGCATCCGAAACCTTTAAACCAGTGAATTTTTAAGTCGTGTAATGAAATCGCGCTCGCAAATTTCCCCCGCGTACGTGGAAATCATCAAGGCAGAGCGTGCAAAAAGGGAAAAGAGGCGCTCCACTTCAAATCAGAACTTCGCGCCTGTTTGCCTGATAACCAAGGCATCGATTGCTGATTGCGCAATAGCCATTTCGCTATGAAGAGCGCAGTTCGTGCTTCGACTCTAATTGGAAATCCCTTGTGGAGCGACCCTCTCTTCCCAATTGCCTCCCCTCCAATACAAACTTTTCCATAATGAAACGCCTACGCTTCGACGAACGATGGAAACGCTTTTATTATGGCATAGTCAGAAATGGCTGAAGGAAAAAAAACACGAACTGTTTTTATATATATAGTTACATGAATACATACAAAAGAAGAAGCTCCAAATTCGTGAGGAAGTATGACAGCCTTTGTTAAACCCGGAAAAACAGCGCAACAAAAGGGCTACAGCGTAAAAGGGAAATCATTAACAGTTATAAACAAGGTTTGAAAACCTTTCTACCCTCATCGACATGCTGGACTTTGATGATAAAGTCTAGTACTTATTTTTTTATAACACGGAGTTTTGAGGTCATAAATAGTTTTACTTTAATTTTATCCCAGAAGTTTTAAAATGGAGAAATTTAGCATCTGACAAATGTAACACGAATGGATGTTTCAATAAAAAAGTAATGAGCGTGCTTTGATGTGCCTGCAAACAATTATAACTTTTTCAGCACAAAACCATCTGTTGCATCATAATTTTATCTATCTCTTGCTGTAAAAGAGTTTAATTCTGAAATAATGCGATATAAACAACGAGAATTTATCTCTTGTTTTATCATTAGATGAAAAAAATATCGACCACGAAGATAGGACCAGAAGCTTTATTTCGGAATTGACCACTATGTTCTCATTACTATTGATCTCTTGTGTTAAGGTCTGCTTCAAATGTGTGGGGATGTGCGGCGTAACATCGCACTGTTCTTTAAATAGCCCATAGGAAGAACTCAAATGTTGATAAATCCGGAGAAATCGGATGGCACAGGTTCTTAGAAATTATCTGATCAGGAAAGAAACTTGATAAAAACGAGCCATTGTATGAATTTCCATACGAATTAATAACGAAAGAAATGTGATAGTTTTAATGAATTACATTCTATAGTAAAATCAAGAAAGAAACTACTTTTTTTAAAAAAAAATTATTTTTACCAACCGTATGCTCATTTTAAAGACCATATAAAAACTTCTTTGAGTTTGACTGGTCGTTGAAACGCACATATAATCAATAAAAATATGTAAAAATTAGTTTTTTTTTGCTTTTATTTTACAGTACATGTAAGCTAGTTTCCACAGTTTCTGGCAACATTGAATTTTGGATTTAAAGAAACGAAAGGGTTCCGATTTAAACCTTGAAAACAGAGCTAGCGCTGGAAGAAAGCTTGTAAATAAGGCCAGCAACATGTAAATATGCATTAATTCTATGTCAGGCATCGGACAGGCTGTGGATCTAATGGAGTTCCAGCGTTAACACATAGTTACAAAATAGATCTAAGAGGCAGGTTGCAAATATTTTCTATTACGCGTAAATATTTGGTTTTGTGGTCAATAACAAATGACAACTTTCTAAAACATTGGAAAGTTTTTCATGCACTTCAATTACTGAAGGGCTGCCGGCTCGGTAGCCGAGAGGGTTAAGGCACAGGTCTTTCCGCTCTCGACACCAACGAGTCGCGGGTTCGAATCCCGCCGAAGGCATGGATGTTTGTGTTTGTCCCGTTCATAATCGTTCTTTCATCATCATTGGGGATAGTACAATAGACCTGAGGTCGCAGTGCTTGGTTCTTTGACAACCACCCCTTTAAAATTCATTACTCATTACTGAAGGGCTTGTCATATGGTACCTGACGGCTCCTTTGCCTGGGACTCATGGTTTTAAATAAGTTGGACCGTTTTTAAATGATGATTCATTTTGTTTTGTATTTGTTCACAGAATAAAGTGCCATAAAAATTAAACAGTTTAAAAAATAAATACATTTTATTTACACAAAGATATTCCAAAGCATATTTAAGAGACATGAATACTTAATTTATATTATTCCGAAAGACCGTACATGTTAGTGGCTCTAAAAGTATTAATGTGATCAGTACGCTAAAGTCAAGTTATTTCAAACAGTTCCAAGGGCTCGTTGTTTCAAATTAAAGGAATAGAATTAACCCTCTCGTCACATCCTATTGTGTTTCTTCATTATGTAAATTGTTCTCACTGTTAGCTATTCTCCCATTCATATTCAAAAAATTTTCTTAGACATCTTTCTTTCGCTGCGAGGAATCTTAGCAAATTAGGTGCCATGTTCGTCTAGAAAGACATGTTCGGGGAGCTTCTCAGGCACATCGACATTTGAGATAAGTTGCGAGCAAATTTCTTTTGCTGTGAGTTCAAGTTCCAAATTCGACGTTCCACCCTTTTTTGCTTCAAATTCGATGTTCTGCAATCGCAAATCGTTTCTTGAATGAAGCCTATAAACAATGGATAATTGATTTAGGAAATGGATAGACTAATTGATTATAAATTCAACTGTTGTGCGAGAAATAAATTTTGCTTGAAAGAATCATTAGCATGGTCACTTTAATCTTCATCAGGGATGATCAGTTATCAAAAGCAGGATATCTATGTCACAAATGAGCTTCCTAAGGGAAATTAGTTTTTCAGCTTATCAAAGGTGATATACATATACCGTTGTCTTGAACGTATTCAGCATGTCAATGAACGATAACAATCATGATATTGTAAACGTAACTTTGATTTCACTAATTTGCAAGAGCAGATCTGAGGTGCCCAAATTAACAAACCACTATATTAATTTTCATTAAAGCGCAATTTGCTTTGCACGGATTTAATTAGATTCTTTTCTTATTTTTATTCTGTTTTTGAAAAGAAAGTGAAATATCAACTGTGTTCGAAAATAAAGATTTGTTTGCTGTTCGGCATCATTAGCTGACTATTCGCTGCACAGCATTGTGAGGAAGAGTTTTCAATGGTTAGGTTCTGCCCCGTTACAAAAAAGTAATTATTCAAATCCACAATCAATTAAAGAATTTACTCTAAATTATACCGGATATAGAAAAAAAGGTTATAAAAGATAACATTGTTGTAAACGCTGATCTCGACTCTGTTCTTATGTTTCTGTTTAGCTGATAAAATACAGGAGTTTCGATTCAAACAAGAATTAATGGAAAATACTGCTAATCCAATTCTGTGTGCGCAGTTCAGTGTCTATTTATATTCATTATTCTGCGAATAAGGGGCTCGGCTGTTGTGTGCCATCCGGTCGATGGTTAATTTTCTCTTTGAAAGGTGACAAAATAAGGCGGAAGAATAATGTTTCGTTTTAATTTGGAAGGTAATTATTTTAATTTACAACTTATTTATTCCTGTTGGAATAGAAAGGGTTATTTTCGAGTGTTTGTAAAGAAAACTAATGAGGACGATGAACAATTCGGTAATTAAAAGAAACAAATTGCAAGATACTGAATTTAACAAGGTATCCGATTTTTATGATTTACAAATTTTTCAGTTGTATATATTTTAGGTGATTTTAATGTATTTATGGTGCTGTCCTTTGTGTTGAGGGTCGGAACGATGCTATCTTTTTTGGTAAGAACATCAAGCGCGTCTTTTTATCCACAGATGATTACTGAAGGAAAAAAATAACAGCTTTTCTTTTTTTTTATCGGTTTCACCAAGACTATACTGACCACATGGAATAGGTAGGTTATCCCTCCAAGCTTTTACTAGCATTCACATATGTTTGAAATCAGCGCCATTTGTGATAATGCAAAGGTCAGTTAGATAGTGTCATACCTGTTGCAGCATGTCCGGCGTAATAAAGTAATGAGAACAGCAGCTGATGGACAAGATGCTCTGTCTCAGACACAAATTTAGATTAGTGATGAAAAGAAAATTCCACAGCCTGGATTCGAACCAGGAACCTTTGGCACATACCTCCAACGAGCTAACCAATTGCGCCACTGGGGACATGAAAACTAAACGCTATTTAAATGTCCCTAGTGCTTGGTTGATGCCACCAATACGAATAGTGCATAGAGCGCCATTCCATGCTGGTGGTGACCTTTTGAACTAATTTTCTTTTTTTGGTGGGTATGAACTTCCCATGCCCTCTTGTATAATATTCCAAGTATTATAGCTTTTGGTCCAGTAGTTTTTTTATGGCCATGTCAAAATGGAACTTTAATTATAAAGACCCTGTATATTGCGATAAAATGAAACAATGCTTAACAATTGAAATTGGAGTTTTAATTGATCACGATCATTAATAACGTTCTAAAATATTTTTTTAAATTTTATCCAGAGCGAGATTTTAATTTATACTTTGATTAAATTCGAATATTATTAATATCAAAAAAAAAATCATTTGTATCTCATCTCTTTCGGGTTAGTTATTAATATCAATACAGATAACATCCAAGGTATCATTTACTATTTGAAAGCTGGTTTTATTGTGACTTCTGATTATGACTAAAGTAGCAAATCCGAATGCTCCAAATAATAATAAGAATAAGTAAATGAGTTATTATTGAAAAGTTTGACGGTAAAAATTTAAAATGAATACCAAAAATTTATCTATGAAATAATAAACATGCATTTTACAACAAATATTGTTTATATTCTAAAAGACGTGGTTAAAATAATTTGTAGCAATTAGGAATTACACCCTTGGCTGCTCTCCAAGAGGTTTAGGCCTAAGCAAATGAAATAAAAAATATAATCAAGGTTAAAAATATTAAAAATAATAAAATTTACAGTTTTTATAATAGGAAAGATTCTCATTCTATGAGATAATATTTATGATCACCGTGGTTTACAATGAGATATATTCATGTTTTTCAGTTTTCCAAAATGTAAAGATAAATTTTCAAGGGTAGCTCAGTTTTAATCTGAATTTCTTTCATTCTTTACTCGCACCGTCACGTGAAAGCCATATCTCTTGCCTGCAGAATGATCTTTAATGAAATTTGTTCGCAACTCAGAGAAACCATTTGTGGAATGTTACCGTGATGTATAAGCTGTTGGAGGACGGAAGCATGGAGACGAAGGGTAGGGGAACACGGGGTCTGAGTTTACAGACCCCAGCGTGAACCGAAGCGCACAAAGTTGCCGTCCGAGGCTAATCAACGCTCCGTAACGTTGATGGCCATAAATAACGTAGGAATTGGAAGCAATGGCTTTTGCTGCAATGAAGTCGGTGCGCCATTTCGCTGTATTTTTACCTAGAACACAAAGCAAGGGAGGGTGGAAAAAAGAATTGAAGGAGAAGATGAAACAAGGGAATAGTTTCCCTTAAAAATAGTTGCGGAGTTAACACGGAATACCTAGAATTCTCTTTAATAGAAATAGTGTTTAAACTCCTCAATAACCTTTTCCCCTCCGTTTTAATACATTGAAGAGTACGAAATTAATGTTGGAATGCTGTTTATTAAAATCGACCTAACCAATACCAACGATGCTTGGAATTTTAATACAAGCATTCTTAATTGTATCGAGTGAGTAAAGATTTTGAAATTTCCCATTACACTCGTATATGAAGTATTAAAAACTTTTGTTGCGTATTCAATAGAATGAAGTTGGTTTGCTAGAGAATAAAAAATATCGTGAAAGATGACGTTTACTAAAGTTATCCCAATAGGAGCGCCGATTTAAATTATACGCCATTGTCGTTCCAATAAGAGCATATAAACTTTATACTGTAAAAAAAGGTCAGCATTTTTTGAATAACCGATGCGGTTTATTACAAATTTAAATCCAGCGATCTTATTGGGGGCCCTTTATATTTACCAATAACTAAAGCATCAATAACGGAAATTGAAGATATTATTCACTTTCAGCTTTTTTCCTGTAGACATACTATAGGTTTGATCGCCTATCCTATCTTTGGTTATTTACGAAAAATGAAGCTTGATTTCTGATCAGAAAACTATAATCCAACTGATAAGTCATGGAATCGCTCCTCCTGCAATAGATCACGTGGTAATGATGTTGGCGACGTTCATCAGCCAATCAGCGGCTGCCTTAACCTCGTTACACATGTCCTTTATTTATCGTTCATATTTCCTGCTTAAAGCAACCTCAGTACAAGGCTAAATTTTATTCAGCTGGTTTCCATGGTAACCCAGTGATTGACAGTTCTCATGATTTGCTGGTTGGAGTTATACTATTTGACGTGTTCTACACTCGTGTCCAAAACTTTAAGCATAATCAATATCAGTATACTTAGTTCATAAACCAAATTATTCCAGAATAAGACGAAACTTGATATGTGCATGCAACGACGCATTGCAAATGCAAAAAAAAAGTTTAATTAAACATGCTTTATTTCAAAAAAGTTTATGAAAACAGAAAAAAGAACATGGATTTTATGCGCACGAAACGTGGGGAGAATGGTGCTAATATGGGATATGATCACCCCTAGTGACCACAAGCAATACACCTACGTTCCATGCTTTTAATGAAGTTGGAAACAAATTTCACTCCTGGCGAAGAGCAGTTTCAGCGCTGGCAGAGTCATTGATGGAGACTGACGGTATGCAATTTGTCTTCCACGCATGCTCAATCGGATTTATAACCGGAGATCTTGCAGGCCATTCCAACGTTGGTTATTCTCACTTTGCAGTCCTCCATCAGCAGAGCTCTGTTGAGACGTGCATTATTGTGAGAATAAAATGTAGAAATACACCACCTCTGAAACCTCTAACATGACCTTTCAGTATTTTGTCTCTGTATCTCCCAGTACCTCTGTCAAACATGTGAAGCTTAATACAAGACCATATCTCCGCCACCGTCGTACTGGTCCTTTCCCTTGATGTTGTTGTGATTATAACGGGTTCCACGTTCTCTCCAGATAGTGGATAGTGGTTTGATGAGAACCGCTTTGTAATAGCAAGCTGGATCTGGACTCACCGGTATATAGCACGTTGCTATACTTTTCCAAGTATAGTTACGATGTTCTCGATTCCAGTTGAAACGGGCCCTACGAATTGCAGGAGCGAGCGGGACATAAACTCCCGGACGTCTGGCATAAAGACCAGCTTCCCTTAGCCTCCGGTAAACTGTTGGTCTGGAAATTCTTGTTTCCGAGGCGACTGCAAGCTGATTAGTTAGCTACCTGGGAGGTAGGTCCTCTGAGGTCTTGCAGTTACTTGCAAATACCGGTCCTGATGAGTGGTTGTAACCCTTGAACGATCTGGCATTGGTCGGCGTATAACATCTCCTGTGTCTTGGAATCGCCTCCAAAATCTGGAAACCACACTTTGCGGAACATTCAGTTCTCTGGAGACATTTGCTTGTAACTGTCCTGTTTCGAGTTTTCCGATTATTCTGTCTTTCATGACAAGATCAATATTGTCCACATTAACAAGGTGTTCTCCTGGCGTGGCTTCCAAGAGTGTTTAATGTGACCCTAAGGTTTACTTCTACTTTGATCACTTTGCGGAAATTTTAATTTCTGCGTTCTGTCGCCCCTTTTGTTCATTATCTTTATGGACTGGATAGACAGGGGCAGCCGAGGCGATGAGCGTGTTTGTGTGGGCGACTGCCTGGTGGAGAGGTTGCTCTTTGCTGACGACCTTGTCCTCCTTGGGTCTTCTCGCACGAACCTTCAGCATGCACTAGACCGGTTTGCAGCCAAATGTGAAGAAGCTGGGATGAAGATCAGTGTGGCTAAAACCGAGGTTCTGGTCCTTTCAAGACAGCCTGCTCAGTGCGCTCTCCATGTTAGGGGAGCCTCATTGAGACAGGTGGAGAAATTCAAGTATCTCGGGATTGCATTCATGAGTGATGGACGGCAGGAGAAAGAATTGGATGCTCGGATCGGTACAGCAAGCTGTGTCAGACGTGAACTGTGGCGATCCGTGGTAACGAAACGCGAGCTGGACAACAAAGCCAAGCTCTCCGTCTTCAAATCTATCTTTGTCCCCATTCTCACCTATGGTCATGAGGCTTGGGTAATGACCGAAAGAGTGCGATCGCGGGTACAAGCGGCCGAAATGAGATTTCTGAGAGGTGTGGCAGGTATTACCCTACTAGAGAGAGTGTACAGCAGCACAATAAGGGAATCTTTAGGTGTCGAGCCGCTACTTCTCCGCATTGAGATTTTTCAGTTGCGTTGGTATGGCCACGTGATACGGATGCCGCAAACTAGTCTTCCTAGGCAGTTGTTATTTTCCAAGCCGGTGGGTAAGAGACCAAGGGGTCGGCCTAGAACCAGGTGGCTAGACTATATGGAAAATCTGGGTTCGAGTCGCTTAGATATTACCAGGGAGGACATGCGCCTGATGGCGGAAGATCGCGATCGCTGGAGATCCTCCATAGGGCTGCTGCCCCCGCGACCCTAACGGATAAGCGGGTTTGAAAAGTAAGTAAGTAAGTAAGTATTCCGATAGTGAATTGACTTTAGTTTAACCGTTTAACTGATTTATAAGATATTTAAATACCAACGTTTGTCGTTTTTTTGAACCTAAATCTTTAAATGCTATTTGTTACAATTATGCTTAAGTTTTGGACATGAGTGTATTTGATAACAATTAATTATCTCTAATTAAAAAAAATATGTTATCAAGATACTATGACATTACGAGACGTTACTTTGTGCATTAGGGGATCAGAAGAGAATTTACATACTGTGATCCCCCCACTGTTTGTAGAAACGGGCCCATGGATTCGTGCTCTGTCCTGCCATCACCGTAGTGATGAAGTCACCAACTACTTGTTAACATTATTCAAGGGTCGAATTTTGATGCTTTATGGTGTTTCTTTGATAACAAAGACATTCTGGATAGTCTCCTGCTATTATAACCAAACTGAGACAAGGTTCGTCGTATTTTATTTTCTTGTGTGCACCTGTGTTATACTGAGCTGAAATGTCGTGTTGCGATCTTCTTTTGGGGCAGATGATATGTGTCAGTTGTCTGTTACATTACCGGTCTTTTTTTTTTTGCTTATCGCCTAAAGTTTTCTAGCAGATCTGCCATTCCTTGAACACTACTCTTCAGTAATGGAACGGACGTACACAGCTACCGGAAAAGTAGTATTTTAAATAATACCTTGTTGGACTGCCATATGCTGAATTTACGTTACACTTTCTACGGTAATGTAAAAAAAATAGAAACACTATTAAAGTGGCTTTTTTGTTCATGTTTACTCGCTATTATTTACAAAACATCAACATTTAATAACAAAAAGGCAAAGAAATAATTTTTAAGCAAGGAAATTGAATAAATAATGGAGATTAAAATCTACCATGAACTTTCAGACTATATTCTGAAAACAGAAGTGTAAACAAAAATTAGAAACATTGATGGCATAGAGTTTCTGTAGACCTATTTCTATAGACCACTAAAATCTTTCTTCTAGTTTGTGCAGTCTTTCATTAGGAATATCTTCCAAGGACGAACGTTATTGGGCAACTGAATTGTATTGCTTGCCAATGGCCTTCATAGATCACCCCTAGATTTTATATAAAGTTTAAAATGGGACTGCATCTGGCCGATCTAAAATTGTGATATTTTGGTTCGCCAATCATGTTTTTGTTGTCTTCGCTGCATGGCGAGACAGGAAGATCAGATCATCTGTGAGATTACGTTGCATGAATGGAAGAAGGTGAACTTGTAACAGCTCTTGATATTTAGTGGCACTTATGCGACCAATGACAATGGCTAAATTGGTTTTGCAACCATAAGCAAAAGCACTCCAGACCATAACAGAACCTTCTCCACCAACCAGCTTATGAAAAACTGATCTTCTCTTCTTAAGTCATAATGTTTTTTATATGACTGTATAAGGTTTTGATAAACAGCCTCCAGCATTTGAATCCATTCTTGCTATGGTCCAATATCTTCCATTCTTCCACAGTCTAATATCGGCGTTCTAAACACCGCTGGAGTTTGGCAGCGTACTTGTTTGGCGATATGTTTGGCTTGCGTATGGCTACTTATCCGTGAACGCGTAGTGCATGCAGTTCCTTCCACAAAGTGTTGCAGTGCACGTGACTCCTGTTGTCTATTGGAATTCCTTGTTGATGACCTGGGGTGTTTCTTGCTATTTTTATGAACTCACGTTTCAACACCCGTAGGTCGCGTTCAATGAGTTTTGGGGAGCGTCCGACGTGGAGCGTGTGTGTTCCGATCTTGTAATGTTCCTTTTCTTCACAATGTCACTAATCGTTGAACGGTATGATAATTTTCTCGAAATTTTACGAATAGACATGACAGCAATATGGTGAATATAACTTCTCTTTTAAAGTAAGTAAGTTCCCTTCGTTTAGCCATTCTCCACCTACGACAACGTTACACGAGCAAATTACCATACAACACTAGAAAATCATTTAAGTTGTTGAGGTGCGATCATGTAAATTAGGAGGTATCCGTTCCATTATTGTAGAGTAGTACCAAGAATAGATGAAGGAGAGGTATCCGTACCTTCATCTGTTCTTGATAAGACTGTTTCATGTGAAAAGCCGAGGATGTTGAGTCGGCTCTTCTTGTAATAACGAAGTCGTTCAAATCCTCTGTCTTACCCATATATTATGCTGTCAAACAGTTGCGCAGACAAAGTTTAAAATGTATTACGCGTCGCTTTAATTTAGATCGTACAAAAATGATTGACACAAGCCCTCTTACTTCGTAAGCAAACTTCACAGGACAGCGAAACACCGAGAAATCTACAACAGGGGTCTTGAGATACACGAAACACGCAGATGGCGCTATCAGCTGAGTAAAATAGAGTGCCTCTAATAACAGTGTGCCATGGGTGGTGAAAAAAGGACAATATGCAGGCTATTGTCCGAAGCTGGTGCACCAACACACCCAAAGAATGGTTTGCCACTGCCATCCGGAAGATCTCAGGCAAATGGCTGAAGTGATACATTTGAGTGAGCAGTATGTCTAATTAATGTAATATTCAGTTTTTGTATATAAATTATTTTGACCCTGTGACTGCATTTGTGTTAACCATCTCTGTATTAGCATATTATGTTATTACGTTACTGTTATTAGCATATAGGAACGCGTCCAAGCTAGAATAGGTAGTATTTCTAAAAAACTCGTCACTCAATGTAATATATTCAAAGTCACTTTCAAAATTCAAATCAAAGACGTTATACTAATTATATAAAGTATTTATCCAGAATTGAGCTTTCCTTTGTGGCCTGAATCTGGTTATCAAAAGAAAAATAGAGGCCAGATTGACAAAGAGTGAGCAATCGCCATTTCCATTTTTCCCCCCATGCCTAAATTTCTAATTTTAAATTTCCATCTAATGATTTTATGTCCCGTACTGATTGCTCTTTCTTATTTTTTTAATTTCGTAGAAAACGCTTTTCTAAAATAAAGAACGTTATAAGAGATGCTCAAAATAGTTACCGAGTTAGGTTATGTCTTGTAGTGCCATCCTCATAAGAAGTTTGTTGCAGCGAACGCAAACCAAATTATGCCATCTAGCTTTTTTTTCTTCTAGCTTTATTATCATCTGAAATAGCATCCCTACCATGAATCATCATTTTCTGTTTTATAGCACATAAATATTTATTAGGACATGCATATTTTATGTCAAGCAATAGCGCAGAGAAATGCTTTTAACTCGAATGTTGAATTGTAGTTCCATAAATTTCAGGGTTAATGGCTTCATTAAAAAAAAAAGAAGTGAGAATTACAAGGGAATCCCTCGAACATGTATGTCACAGATTTCCACCAAATTGAAATATGTTACTCATCTGAAGCTACTGTAGATGCTTGCAAAATAAGAGTGCAACATTTTGTTTCTTTCAAAATAAACCACGAAAAAAAAAATTGAGCATACATAACCATACAAAGATTCCATTGTTAAAGCGGATAAGCTATGTGGGATTCCCTTGTTAATCAAGAAAATCATTTTAAATAGAGAGAAGACTGTATAAACCTTCAACACTTCATAGTCAATATTATTATACGAATAATTAATTTTATCCCGTTTTCACTAATCTTAATCTGGATATCAATCTTTTATTGGGCAGAGAAAAGCGGAGCATAATTAAAAGTGACATGTGTTGCTTGCAACTTTTTTTACAAACAAAACTTTATAAAAAAAAAGAAAATTCAAACAAAGTATTTATAGGATTTTAGACTTCAACGTGACTGGATGCACTCAATCGATGAAGTTTGATCCCTTTCCAAATAACCGTTTCGAGCTCCGGTATGCGTTACCGGGAAGCCGTCAAAAATCATTTTGTTCGGCTCGACGTCTTCACGTTCGGTTCACCTTGCGTCATCTCCTATTTCGCCCAAACTGCAACGCTCGTGATCATTGTGCCTCTTAATTGGCTGCCACGTGGAAAGCCTCAAATCAACGCCCCCCTGAAGAAATAGGTGGAACATCTTCCCCTTCTTCACACGTCTGAAAGTAGGTTTTGAAAGCAATTTTTCTTCAAGTTAACTGACAATCTGAAATGCAAGCGAGCGAAAGAAAATGGGTAGAATATTTTAATCTTGACCTCAATTATAGCACTGTCATCGTTTTGCATAAATTGATTGAGTAAATGCTCGATTTTAATCCTCTTACTATTTTTGTGGGAAATAAATTAAAACGTTTCAGATTAAAATTTGTTGGCATCAATTACGGAAGTATTAATAAACGAAAAGTAAATGGATACATTAATTTTTAAAGACAACAAAAATAAACGATACACTAAAATTTTATTCCATATTAAAGTTGTTATATAATTAAAATTAAATTTATACTTGGATTGAATTTTAGTAGAGGTCCTTATCTAATGAAATTTCAAGTTGAAATATTCGACATTTATCTGGAAGTCGAAACGAGACAGGGCAAAAATTGTCAATTCGCTTGAAAACAACTGAAATAATAAAACAATTTTTTTTGCTTTTGAATTATAAAATTTTAGAAAATGTCACTTTTAAAGTTTAAATAAAACGATCTAATGTAGTAGGCTTCGTTTTGTAAATGTAATTTTTCCTCCTCCTCCTCATCATCATCATATTTAACGTTTGCCAATCCTTTGTAAGTCTTCTCCAAACGTTTCCAATAACATGTTCTGTTCTAGCTTTGATTGCTTTGCTTTTCCAACTGACACCCACCAGTTTTCTGATACTGTCGCCCCATCTAGTATGGGGGCGTCGTCTTGGTCTTCTAACATTTCCATAGGTATCAGTCGAGAATGGCTATAAAAAAAATCTGTTGGTGATACGTTCATTGGATTTTTGATTTTTTTTTCGTTCTGTTCAGAATTCCATGCTGAACAAGTCTTCAGCTATAATTTTTCGTGTATCTGTTACGGTTTTTAAGATAGGATTTTCATGTGTCCTAATTTGCATGTTTGGTATGCTGAAGAGTGCACCATGGGATAGGTCACCCACAACTCATTAGATTCATCAAAATTGACATATCCGCTTCGGTTACGAAAATAAAAAGGGGGGGGGGGCTCATTTTTGTATCCACGCTGTATATGTTGTATGATCCAGTGCATTGAATTTTTTATAATAACCTACTTAGAGTTAATAACCCAATTATATCTTTGGCGAGTAAATGTCAAACAACAGTTCGTTCACTCGACCTTTCAATAAAAATTTGCTTTAATCGATAATCTTGTAGATTACCAATCGGCTTGGTTGGCAACATTAGCCAAGTTCGTTCTTCAGAAAGCGCTTTCTTCGAATCATGGCTATCACTTCACTTTTTATCTCCTCGTTTTCGATTAAAGATTGCGGAAACCTGTTCTTTTGCGCTTAAAACGTCTTCGCCTTTTAGCTTCCTTTCGTTTCTTTCGTTTTTTTTTTCTTTCTGAAATCGTCTGAAATGGTTAACCGTTATGTCTCTGTAAAGATAACGTTTCTTTGGCACTATTGTTTCGTTCGTTGCTACGTAATCTCGAAGAGATCTTTCAGATTGGATTAATTCTCTAGATTCCAGGAAATTTTTAACATCTTCTTTAGCGATAAAATGGAGTCAATTGGAAACGAGAAGCAATCTGTTTGAAAGACGTCTATTAAAACCGAAATAGCATATTGAATTAAAGTTTATGTCGGTCTGTAATTGAAAAAAAAAGCCATTAACTTTCCGCAATACCTTCTTAATTGGGAAGAGATATTCTACGCTATTTACATGACACAGGAACAAATTTGTTGCGCTGTGAAAACACTGACAATTAATATTTTTTTGAGTTTTTGGATTTTTCCAATTAAAAAAAATTACATGAGAAGGCCCTCGTCACGTCAAGTTGCCAGACGTTTACTTGAGAGAAAATAAAATCCACTATATTGTTAAAAGTAGGCGTCAAATTAATGGATACATTTTTCAAGAGATAACCACTCAAACTTTATAAACTAAGATTTATGAAGAGTTTTACCATCATCATTTTACTATTATTATTTTACTGTTTGTTAATTTTTCTGACTTTATTGGAGAATTTTGTTTTCTAAAAACGCAAAATTAATCCAAACTGTTAGCTTTTATGTTCTGTAAAAAGAGAAATCACTTGTTAATTTAATTAAGCCTGCCAATATAAAAGCAGACACGTGTAAACACGTAAAACGCGTGCTACTTAATTAATTTTTTGTTGTGATTTTCTTTAAAAGGCTGAAATTAAATTTTATTTAAATAAAGAGGGTAAATGAGGTTGGAACCGTCGGCCTTAAAAAATGTAAAAAAGTCGTCTTTTTTCCTTCTTTTTTTTTTTTTTTTTTTTTTTTTTTTTAAATTAAGTTCTTTCAACGCTATGAATGTGTAATTAGAACATAATTTTCTTTTCATGAAGCTCTTAGAATGTAAATTGCTCAGCGTTTCGTGTGGAAAACAAAGTATTTAAGAACTACTTCCAAACCGTTACTTTTAAATTGCTCGTTTTCAAAAAGGAGAAAGTGGGCGTGTCTGTCCATTGTTCTTTTTCTCCATTGCGCCAGTCGATAATTTTAAAAAGGTTTGAAAAAGTCGATAATATCGAGACAGGAATTACCGATAATTCCGAAGCAGGAGGAAACTATGATGAAATTATAATTAAAACATTATTCTGTGTTCTATATGGTAAGATGTTAGTGCTGTGTTTTATTTATTATCATTAACTACTTCTGTAAATGCGTATACGTACAGGACTTTATGCGATATAATAAATAAAGAAACTGCGTTAATATGTAATGTAAACCTAAACTTGCCGTATTTATGAGAAAGGTAAATGACGAAATGAAGAAACGTGATTGTGTATTGCGATAACCGACATATCGGACGATGAACTGAGTTTCTATAGTGAAAATAACGAGAATAAAAAAATTTGAAAACATGTTTTTCTCTGTTTCTCTTCATGCAATAAGTGTTCTTGCAAAACCCAAGACTTTATCAAATTGCTGTTTGTATTTTTTTCTTATGTAAGACAAAAAAAATGCTAAAAAATTGTTTCAGATGGTCGAATAATGATAGCCTTGTTTATCTCCGAAAGTGAATGAAGAAGTTCTTTCTTAGAAATCTAGGATCTAAAAAGGGTAAAAAAAAAAAAAAGAAGAAAAAAAACTTTATCACTCAATGGCGTAGATCGGAGAGTAAATGGAAAGAAGGAGAAAGCAAGAGAGAGATGGAAACTGCGCATGCTTAGAAAACGGTCACCACGCTCTCCATTCATCTTGCTACGAACTACAGGAAGGAAGACTGCAACAAGGACAAGGAAACGAAGACGGGAGCCAAATCGATGCATTGTAGGAAGGGGGGGGGGGGGTGAGTGACGGGTGAGAATGTGAGTTTGTTGGCCGACGACGGCTAAAGCTGACAACAGCCATGTCAATGTTCAAATAAAACGATCGAGAATGGAGAAGTAAATAAACTAATTTGATTTTTTTTTAGCTTTTTGAAATTTGAGACGACTATTTTGAAGAAGACATTTACACATTGTTAAAGAAAATAAATTATGCATATATTAGGATAACCATAATAAAATTGTCTGATTTAAGATCCATGCAAACGGCTGTGAATTCGTACTATTGAAAAAGAATAAGATAATATGGAAAGTGCTTCTTATAATGGCAACAACGTAACGCCATAATCGTTCTCAGACATCCGTTTCTCTACTCTATATCCACTGCATCATGTTCAGAAGAAATGGCAGTGATTCATTTTTTTTTTCGTGAAATGAACACCAAGGTCAATCCTCTGCCATTTTATGCTTTTACAATTTAGCGATTTAATTGGACAAATTAACGACCCTAACGGACAAATTACTCAAGTATCCTTCAAGAATAGTCTGATTCTTTAAAATTAACACGCTCGCTCTAGTTGTGAAAACAGAACATAAATGAGGAGTAATTACACTATAGAAAAGGGAAGGAAAAAAATTCCGCGATTTGAACTTGAACCAGAGACCACGACTTTTGCTGTCGCTGCTTTAACCAATTGATCTATCATGGACAGTGAATTGCCGATCTGTTACAATTTGTCCGTATTCCCTGGTTCTAGTAAAAATTCTACGATAAATTCAGATATAAATCGATTTGGACCCGTCAAAAAAAATTTTTTTTCATCAAAAATAATGAACTACTTTTTAAAATTTCTATAAGACGTGAATGCCTACGTTTTAGGTGCTGGGTTTTTGTTGAAGAGAATTAAATTCATTTCGATGATAAGTTCTTGCCATAGACGACAATGCTGTGAAGTACCAATGAATTATTAATAGGAAAATCGGATGGGATCGCTTCTATGGGATGCTGCAGTGCATTAAGGTGAAGTGATGCCCATGCATTCATCAAAGTGACCTTCACCTGCTATTAAGTTGACGATACGTTTCTCCAACAAATCCCGTACATGCTCTATTGAGTTAAGATCCGGACTCTGTGGAGGCCAAGGGATGATGGAAGTCACTGTCATACTTAGAGAACCGATCGTGAATTACTCTTGCAGCAATTTTATCCATGAAAGCAGAGAAAAAGTCAAACATTACAGGATGGACTGATTAGAAACAACGTTCAGGTTCTCCTTGGCTGTCACCCGACCTTCAAGGAATATCAGGATGCCCATACCGAACCAAGAAAACAAACCCATATCGTGACATTTCCACCAGAACTTTGAGTGTTTGAAACAAGGCCAGATGGACTCTCAGAATAATATGCAGTGTGACTCGTCCGACCACATAATCGTTTTCAAGGTATCTGTTGTCCACCCACGCCGAATCTTACACCATTGCAAGTGAAGTCTTCGGTTCTTCACTGAAATGAGAGGTTTCCGCAAAGTCACGGAGGTTTCGGCAAGGTTTCTCTATTTTCTTCAATTCCCTGCGCATTGTTCTAGTGGATATGGGTTGGGACAAACCTTCATTGAAGTTTCCGTCAATTGATGCACAGTAGACTATCAGTATCATTGATGCACAAGCCTTCTGAGACGCCGTCAATCACTATTCTGTTTGATCTGACAAAACCCATACTGTTCTCGACCTTCAATGTAGATGTTGCGACATACTTTGCGGGTTTCTGCTTCACGAATTAAGCATTTTGGAGATCTCGCCTTTCGAGATACCGATCAGCTGTGCTGTCTTAGCTATCGTGGCACCAGCTAGCTGGCTCCCATAATAAAGCTTTTTTGAACTCAGACAGGTCTTTCGTTTTTCCCATTCTACACAACTATTACCGACACTACCGGCTGATATGAGTAGAAATTCCGTGTGCAACTTAGGTGATCCAGGTAATTTTGGATGCTCTATAATTTGGCGCATAGCCTTTACATTTACATATTTTATGACATGTTTCAAAGTTATTGGCCAAGTAGTGTACAAAGTACACGAAAATATTCAAATACTACTTATAAATTCGAATATTAATCCTACAGGTATGTATAACTTATACCTTGGAAAAAGAAAAGTCCATTACTGTTATGTTTTTATTCATTTAATGATATCAATGAGTTTCACACTTTTATTTACTAATATCCACATAATTATTTTTAACCTTGTTTTAATGATATCTGTTGAAATATGACTACGAGAATGTTTTAAAACCACCTTTCCATGCTAAAGAATAGAAGAGTCGGGCTCCGTGGTCGCGAAGGCGCACTTCCCAAATTTTTGCGTGCGGGCTGACAAATCAAGAACGAGGATACTCTCAAATAATTTTTAAAATAAACTAAAGGACCAGTCCAGGTCACGGATGAATATAAATCAAAATTTAAATGCCCTTAGTTCAAATTTGAAATTAGTTTTATATGTATAGTCCAAAACAGGCAATTATTCAATATCATCAAGTGCTTTTCTGAAATCTTTCAGTAAGAATGATGTTTCCATACCAGAGAGAAACTTTATAATTGTATCATTAAGTAAACTTCCACTTTTACGAAAATTGTATTCGTTTTTATCTCTATAGTTGCTAGGCATATAAGCAACTTTTTTTTTTAGCGCCAAGAAGGCCCGTATTGCCGAGCCTTTTGAAAGCTGCTTAATTTCCTCTCTCTGTGGCTTAATTTTTTTTAGCTCTTCGAGGATGTGCTTTTGTGTATCGACGTCAGAAGCGTTGAATTAAATTGGATTTTCTTTGGAGAGGCACAAGACGGGCCGTGCGTCATCCTCGTCGTCATTTTCGCTTTCCGTCTGTCACAAGAGATAATTGTTTGCGTCCGTGTTTCCATTGACGACCATAAGAACCACCAACCATTCCAGCAAAGGCTCGTTTTTTCCCCTTCCCACTCATTCTCCTTATGGTCGGTGTATGAATCTGTCTCAGAAAAGTCAGCAATGCTTGTAACGTTTATGTGTTTCTATAGTGTAGAATAATTTAACTAACCTTGTTGCCTGCACATTTATTTGATCGACAGAACAGAATCTAATTCTGGCAGCTCAAACATAAATAAAGGTTATATTAAAGAATAATACCCCAGCATAAAAGGGGAAATAAACTATATGATTGTATTAAAATTTCAAATACAAAAAAACTATTGGCAATTTGATTAGAATACAACTTTAGAATCCAGATATCGATAAATTTTTTCCCGCACATTAAAATATCCAAAAATTCATGGCCCATTCAAGATAATTTTATCCAAACTTAAGAATTTACAGTCTACAAATTCATTTTATTTACAATTTACGAACTTTTCAAATAATAATAAAAAGACAAAACTTCATCAAAAACATTGAAATCCGATATCGATGTTCGATGTTTTTTCCATCGTAGAGCACTAGTGTCTTTTTAAATGTGAATCAATAGTATATGTTATTTGGAGACGCATTTTTAACATTGAATCATTTGAATGTGCATATAAGAAAGAATATTTTATGAGAATAAATTTAAAAAGCACAAGGTGATATTACACGATAATTAAATTGTATCGCCCCTACGTTCAATAATTGTCTAGCTTAGCCATTACAGGTTAAAAGTTTAGACAGGTTATATGACTGTCCTCTAGTACTTATTAAATTCCCGTTGCTGCCTTATTTTAGAAGTGTAGCAAAAGTCGAATCATTTAGAAATATAAAATAGGGAAGTAAACTGTATATTTGAAGTTAATTATTCCACAAATTATTTGATGGTATTTTGGTATATACAGAATATCTCACCTAAAGTGAACCAATAGCAAACTTCTAAAATAGGAGATAGAGGCACTGAAAGTGTGGTTGGTTTGAATTTAAAGAAAAGGCAAAAAACGGAAATTGTTCATTAATTTAAACAAAAATAAAGGTTGATGATGCCTAAACACACCACATTTACACTACCTGTATCTCCTAAACGGTTGGATCAATTGAAAAAGCAAAAAGAATAAAACATTTCTCAAATGTTGTGTACGATCTGAAAATACCATTAACAAGAATGATTTTTAGCGCCAAAGCGGATAAAGGGAGCACATTTTCTTGTTATAGCATCATACATGGATATATAGAATTAACTAACATTATAAAACACTTTAGAGAAGATATATAAATATGAAAACTAGATTGTTAATTACCATTTAAGTAAACTAATGTATAGAGAGAATTTAAACGAATTGTACATGTACTCACTCTATTGCAACGCAATGCATTGTGGGAATTGTATCTACAAACCGATCACATAAGCAGTTTTCTACGAAAATGTGCTAAAAATAAGATAGATTAGAATATGACACTATTGTCAATTATAGTGGAAATTGTTAAAATAGTGATATTTTAATAAGACCAATGAGGTATTTCAATAACAGTAATTGAGCTACATTAATTATTTCAGTAATTGTGGTAGCCCTAATTACCTCACTGGTGTTAAAACAATTCAAAAGCAGTAAAGGGTATTGCGTTCATTGAAAATTTACCTTACACTTTTAGTACAAAGTAACTAATTTATTTATTGCAGGATAAGATATAGCGCATTGATGAAATAGGAAGACTCTCAAAGTTTACCTACATCACAGTGAATGGCAAATATTCTGTGTGGGTGTCGGCGTGTGACCAGGCAATTGTGTAATTCTTGGTATACAAAAAGCAACATGAATCGTTGCTTCAGTGACAACAATAATAAGCCGTCGTAAATCGGACAGATTTTATTCTTAGCTATAGTCTATTCCATACGAGAAGTCCATTGAACTTGAAGCCTAGTCAGTAGGAACCAATCAGAAATAAGCATAGGAGATAACTTATTTTCTCCAGGTATATTTGCCTAGAGTCCGTCTGCAAAATTTGTAGCCGGCTTCTGTTCTCACTGCTGTCGATTTCTATTGCTTTCAGTCTGATTGATTCATTTCAGTGGACTTCTCTTATGGAATAGATTATAGAACTTAAATAGCGTCCTTCTTATAATTTCACAGAAAAAATAGCAGAAAATAAACCTTGATAGTCAATTGCAAAATGCTAGGTCGTTGGCAATATAATGGCCAATTCAGGTAATGACATTGTGATAATGGAATGTACACCATCTTGGCATATGGATTACCTGTTCTTTTGAATTCTTCATCTAATTGCAGATTTAGGAACTGCTCCAACAGTAGGCCACAATTGTTGTTTTGCAATAACAACGCATGCGCATCAAGCACAGATATAAACTTTGATAGGTTTTTTATTCATTGATAACTTGTTCTGTAAAAGTTACTTTGTACAAATATATTAGGTATGTAATTTCTTTCATTTAGAATTGCCCCGTTTTAACCAATGAACTTTTTCTATCTTCTGAGAAACTATAAGGTGGATGGTTATTAGTTTCGTATTACCAGACTCACCAAATGCTCGTTTCTGGTTTCAGATTTTATATAGATTCTAATTTCAAATGCTCCTGTTCCTGGTGTGTAGTGATGGTCATGAATAGTTTCTTGAAATCTATTGGATTCTCTAAATATCAAATATCAAATTGGATTCTCTAAATATCTAATTTCAAATGCTCCATCAGAGTTTGGTTCGGGATTGAACAAGTTCTTAAATTGATTGAGCAAAAAAGGTTTTAAAAATCCAAATCATTGAAGTTCATACATGTTCATAATAGTTGCCCATAGCTCCCTTAAGTTTACGTACAGGGTGTTGCAAATATATACAGGGCAGTACTGCTAGGTAGCCTATCCGCTCGATTGCAAGAAAGGAAGCCAAACAACTGAAACGTCATACATTGTTATAAACAATAAGTCGACCAAATTTAGGGCTTAGTATTGGTAGAAATATGATTAACAATGGTCGAAATATGATGATGCGTAAATGTTTGAGCGGCTAGACTACCCAGCAGTACTGCCCTGTATGCATTTGCAACCCTGTACTTTTATTCATCGATTTGCCAAAACCATGTTGGATTTCTAGCGTGATGGCCATTCTTGGACTTCCTGCATGTGGTTTATCACTGGTGTGGATACGTTGATTCTTCTATTCTGAAACTTTCTTGCTGGAATATGAAGCTGGTGAACCCTCAAAATATCCTTTCCATCCTGGTTTTGATTTCCGTTGCGGGTTTTCCCTCCAAAGGATAAAAAATGATGACCATAATTAAAAGTTGTTTCACTTGTCAAAACCAGCATATTTGATGTATTGATTCTATATTTGTAGTCGATTCATGTGAAAATCATTTCATGACGAGACATGATCAGAAAAAGCTGTCACCTAGTGACGATTTCGGAAACTTTTCGATCCACCCTTTTTTCTATAAAGTAGGGTTATCAATTATCGTTGTGGCATTCCTTGCTTGATGACTGCTTATGATTGCTTAGCATTCGTATGTTAAAAATACGTAACCATTTTTTTAATTATAAAGTTTTAATTATGTTGTTAAGAGGTTTTAAATTTTATATAGTTAAGAGATTTTGTTTATAATTTTCTCTCATATATTTACTTTTATTCTGATATCGTTTAATTTTAAATAAGCTATTTATTTTAAGTCTTAAATCAACCTCAGTTAACTTTAATTTAGATCCTTATTTACACTGTATTTAAACAACCTTTCGGCAATACCTATACATATTTCAAACTAAATACTTAAAAATCTGCAAATTACATGAAAACTGCAAATTTTATAATTTCTCCGTAACAGTGGCGTAACTCCATAAAAAGCACGCATTTTCTTTTCATCGAAATTAAATAGCATGCCATTTAAGAAATTGTTTTTCAAATGTCTTGAAGGATAAAAAATAATATTAGAGTAAAAATAAAAACAAAAATGGAAACCATAAAAATAAAAACAAGTTTTTTTCCTAAATAAAAAAATTACCATCAAATTTTAAGGACGACTGTTGTAATTTCATTAATGGAGCAATTGCATAATGGAATTCGCCTCTACGGACGTTGGAGGCCAAAGGGAAAGGATTCTGTCTCCGACTTCATTTGCAAAGCGAAGAAGAAGCTACTTCGTTGTCGTCGCCTCCCTTTTCGTGGTTGGCTTGGTCGCGACCGAGCAGTCGGTCTAGTGTATCCCTTCTTGCTAGGGGTATGCGCTGCTATTTTGCTGACATCCCATAAAATTTGCATAGCAAAAGCTTTCAGGAAATTGATTTTTTTTTTCGCAGGGAAACATTTTTCATCTCTCCCCACTCCGAGTCTGAAGAGCAAAAAAAGTGAATAACACACATTACTTTCGTGTAACATCTGAAGTAAGCCACGTGAGGCTCGTCACTACAATTGAACTTTGCCTATGTCACGTAACCTGTGAATCATTAAACGCGAGCACAATTAAAGAAAGAATTGCTTTCGTTTAAAGAAGAGCTTTGTCTTTGCTCGTTTGAGTTTAACGACCTATTCAACCGTTGTCATTATGCTACATTCATCTAAATGGAAAAAATTTTCTAGGTTTGTTAATATGCAGCGAACAAACTAATATAAAGACCTTAAAGCTCCTATTTTGAAGCAAGCCTGGATTTAAAATTCAATTGAAGAAGTTTTGAGCTATATTTAAAAATTAAAAGCAATTTACTTCATACGTTATAGAGCGTTGCCGTCAAGCTTCTGTGAAATAATTAATTCCTGGCTTCTTTAACAAAAATATAATCCATTGCTGGAGGAAATTGTTTCTTATGAAGTTGGTTAAAGCAAAGCGTCAGAATAAATTAATAACCTTTAAAATTCCCATCAGGGGTGCCTTATTTTTATTCTTAAAAAGCAGAAACTGCAGATGGATAGTTAAGTAGTAATATATTGCGAAATTTCTTGAAAAATACACGCGGTCTAATTCAAAAGTGATTTCGATGCCTACTTGCTAGGTGGTTGGTCATGCGCAGATGGAAATCAGGAATCAAAGGAAATCCCAGAGCGTACAGACTTCATATTATTAGGCTATGATTTCACCCTTATTCAGGAAGCTGAAATGAATGAGTGCGGTTACGAACCACCAGTCACCATAGCCTTCTTTTGGTACAACTTGGGCACCGACTTATCGAGCATTTAACCTTTCCTGTTTGCTGCAAGTGGCGAACGACTTCCGAATGGCCTATCTTGAGGTCTTCGGCAACTTCTCGTGTGGATTTACGTGGATCGACTTTCGATGGACGGGCGCAACATCCTCATTTTCAAGGGTAGTATTGCCGCCACGGAGCTTTTCAAACATTTGCGCGTTGTACGTTGAGAAATTCTTACGCCATACTTTGATGACATTTCGAGTTGCTTGAGCAGCCTTACGGCCAAGTTTGAACTCATGCAATAAAATGGTGCGTATCTCTTGTGTAGACAGCATTTGCAAAATTGATCTAATCTAGGGCCGTCCAAATCGTGCACGTCGCCCGCGTGCAACATAAAATGCTCACGGGCAAAGCCGAGGAGATAGTCCAAAACTCAGGAGGGGAGTGGGTATAGTTTGTAATGCATTAAATGAGACATTATTTCTTTTGTTACTAATAGTTGCTTGTTTTTCGTCTCGCAGAACATGGCGCACATTCCGATAAAGCATAAAATCACTGAACCAGTATTTAAACCGGAGTGGGAGAATGTTTTTTTTTTCATTGGTCACAGATCGGATTCGAAATGCTTAATATGCAATCGTGTCCTATCGGGGAAAAAAATACAATTCTACCTGACATCGAGAAAATTGTCACATTAAAACGAAGGAAATAAAATGGTAAACTGCCTCGTTTTTTTTTGTTTTTTTTTACAATGTCGAATTGATAATTAGCAACTCGACTTTAAGGAACTGATCAACATAATCTGCAATAGGGGGGGGGGGGGGTAAGGAAGATTACCCGCATGCACGGGCGCTGCCAGCGGACAGAAATCTTGGACAGCCCTGATCTAATCTTTCACAATGTCCACAAGCTTTAAGATGATGTGCCACACGTCTGTATTAGTCGAGAAATAATTTGCATACCGGCTCACATACATCTACAAAATGCAATCGGCCATTAGTTTTGTACCAATGTAATAGCTTTGCACTGCAAAATGCAGGCGTTTTTGCTAGCGATCATTTGTTTCGAACATGGAACTATTCGCCTGTGTATCTCCCCAACTGCTCTTGTCGAAGTTATAATTGATAAAGTAATAATGAATAAATGGAGAAAATGCTCCAACATTCGATAAAGATTTAATAATGGAAAATGAAAGAATAAATTCCACAACCTAGGATCGGACCAGGTACCACTAGTATTCGGGTCGTAGCTACTGGTTTGATCTATGTTGCGGAATTTTCTACTCTTAAAATTATTCTTGCCATTTCTTCCGCTTTGTTTAATTAAGAGATTAATCGAACAGCTACGGGAAAAATTTAGTTCTCAAAGTTTTCAACATTTTCCTCCATTTTAGATGTTGGCACTCTTGACGTTATCTTGTTGTCGTATATATATTTCCTCCCCTCTCTGAACCTCTTACCATTCGTAATTGATTCGAGTTCTCATCACTGCATACTTTCTGAAAATTCTCCAAAGTTTCTGCATCAGTTTTATCGTATTTTTCATAAAAACAAACTTTAAAAGAAAAGTTCGAAGGAACTTAAAACAAGGTAAAACTAAAAGATTGTTGACGTAACTAAGACATGATCTATGAAACGGTTCAAACTATTCACTGTCATCCTTTGAAAAACTCCGCTTTTAATATAGCCTTCTCTGTTGTTGCATGCTTTGAAGGCTTATACCTTTGGTATTCTCCCTCTGGGATCCACTTTGGCCGAAATCCAGAAACTCAATCAATTCTTAAACAAGCGGATCTTGGTCTTTTTTCTTCTTCTCCTTTATCCCAGTTGTTTAGAGGTCTTTCGTCTCCAGTTTGATCGATTCTTTATATCCCTGGTATTGATCTTCATTTACTTAAGCTAACCGTCTTTATCCTGACTTTATCGTTCTCGCGATCTTTTGCCTGGTGGTTTAATTTCCAAAACATGCCTTAAAATTATTTTATACTAGTCGTAATCTGAATTTTTTTTTACTAGTCGTAATCTCAATAGGGCGATCCTCGGAATTTTTTTTTATATTTAGTTAATGGGATCCAATACGTCCATCCAGGACCTGTATGACCAGAGGCCGACGAGTTAGGTCCCTGGATGGGCCTGGATTGCGACTGCTGTATGTTGGTCACAGCAGCCAGGTGGGGGGGGGGGGGTGAAGATCGTGGTTCACTGATGGTAAACCATCCAGTGACTAGCCATGCCTGATGTTGGTTAACTTCACAGAAGCTGTCTGTTCAGTGATAGCCTACCAGGCCACGGCCTCCCCCACAAGTAAATTAGTAAGAATATTATTTGCCCTGCTGTTTATGTTAGTAAAAACGGTAGAGCAGACCATGAACACTGACGGAAACGGATAAAAGAGCTCTGAAGCGTGTCGTCATGTCATCTCGTAATTTTTCTGCTGAAACCAATGCCAAATACTTCCAAACGCCGACAGGTGTTAACGTTTGCTGTAAGATGATTCGTACATAGCTCCATAAGTTGAATTTCCACGGCCAAGAAGCTGCCAATGATAACTGACAAAACTCCAAAACAACAATTTGAAAGATCAAAGCTTAGCGTAAAGTTCGTTTTGATTGCTAGGATAATGGAAACGAATTTTATGGAACAACGAATTTTATTTTACGTTGCTGGGTATGGAGAATGTATGGAGAACGTTATAAGCCGCAGTGTGTAGATCCAACTGTTATGTTCGGTGACAGTAGCGAGATATGTGGGTCTGCATCTTATCTTATCTTATCTTGTACAGAGGGTAGATTATCGCAGAACGATAATCTGCGGCACTTACTCCTTCGAGGGAGTTTTGCGCCATCCCAGTAACTAACAGCTGCTACGAGATGACAGTAGCAGCCGGGGCCGACGGCTTAACGTGCCCTCCGAAGCACGGGGGGTTAATGATGGAAGAACTACTGGCGGACGAACAAACCAGTGGCTATCACCAGCTGTTGGACATCCAGCACTGGTCACTCAGCTAATGGGTCAGACTAAAGTCCCCCAACAGCTGTGCCCCAAATAGCTGTCCCGCCCAGCATTGGTCCTCAAGCCACTGGCTGTCACCCAGTCAGCAGCTGGCAGTGCCTGAAGTTGCTTAACTCCATCGATCGGCGAGCCGACCGACAAGACAACCAGGCCACGGCCACCCCCGTGGGTCTGCATACGTGGCATGCCTGTAAATTCTCAGATAATTCTGTATTACCAACACCGTTCCAGTACTGTGGATAGGGGCCACACATTTTCTGATCTGACTGAGGTGTATACATACATTTTATGAAGAATAAATTTTTATTGTGGACAAGTGGGTTGACCTCCTCTCTCCTATTTCGTAATAAGTGTCCACAGTTTAATAAGGTCTTTTTATTTTACCGTTACATAGTGGTTCAAGACCCTCTTTATTTTACTGTTACATAGTGTACAGAAATTAGCCTTTTTTGAGGGACTGGAACGCTATTCGCGAGACCTATCTATATACTCTACTTTACTAATGTCCACTCCCGATGAACTGAAAACGAAGTGCACATGCTCAACCTAGTATCAATCCGCGTTGAAAAACAAGATGAAACTATTCCGAGGCATCTGCTTGGCTAATTTTTGAAATTTCCCCTTATGGGAAAATGCACAACAATTTTTAGTAACAACAACAAAAAAAAAACCCTAAACACATACAAGATTTTTTTATTATTACATATCTACATCGGGGTGTTTACTAAACATTCTAGGGGCGATTCTTTGGATTTTGAAGATGCAAGGCGATAAAGGTTTTTCGACGAAATACTGAAATCTTTTAACAATACGGATTACTAAAGACGGCTGTTTTTTGGAACACTCCCTACCTGTCTTTCTAGAGGATATACCACTGACAAGGAGAAATGTAATGTGGTTTATGCACGATGGTGCACAAGCGCATTTTAGTGTGAGTGCTCGTGAGTTTTAAATGCATGTCAAATGACTTGTTATTTGATGAAGGAGACAGATATCTGTGAAATGTACATATGGGTTGTTATTTTATAAAATTCATTTACGTGGAATAGAGTTTTCTTTTCTTCCTAGTGTCGACAGTTTTGGATGTTTATATATTTTACAAGTTACTTTTGAAAAGCATTCAAGTAGTAATTTCAGGACTTTTTACAAAACAAATACCCGAAGAAAAAGTTTTTTTACGCTGAATTGGAGCGACACGGTGAAACAATAAAACTAACGCATGCGCATTTCTATTTTATTTCATTCTTACTAGCACGCGCGTATAGTCGGAATTACTTGCCATGTTGAAAGTTGTAACGCACAGTTTATCATTTGAGGACCTGACGATATCAAAAATTGATTGTGGGCTTGGTTGAACTAGGACAGTGTGTGATTGAGGCTAAAGATGGACTGACACTATACCGAAATGTATGTAAAATAAACATATTGTTAAAACCTCTAGTGTTTGGACACGCTTATAGAGTACTTGTGGGATCTGGTGTGAAATAGGATTGCAGGGCTACGAGGACCGTACTTCAGAGGTTTTCAATCGATAATAAATGGATACTTACGAGGTATCGAAATAAAAAGGATCAAGTATCTAAATTAAGCGTATAGTACTTATTTGCAAATATATGCAGGGCAATACTGCTGGGTAGCCTATCCGCTCATACAATGTTACATC
>JAHWFO010027470.1:824112-835459 GCA_023313115.1 Rhysida immarginata
TGCACTTCATTCATGCTAACGCTTCATTTCAAGGCAAACGAAACCAATCACTTCCCTGATTTATTTTTTTTTGAATCCTGTCTTTTCTTCTTTTATTTTTACTTATCTTAGGAAAAAACGACTCCTCAATCCAGATGCTTTTCCCATTTTTATATCTTCCTTTCCGGAAAAAATCCCTTAAATCCCGTTTTCTTTATTTTCCTGGTCTTTTTCCTTGTTTTCTGTGCGTTCTTTTCTGTCCTTTCCCGTTTGCCGTGATCGATAGCCCAATAGGGTTCCCAACAGTCATTTAGCCGTTATTACGAGGGGACGATCGTGACTTCCTGTCGACGGCCCTCTCTGACAAGCTGCTACGGAAGTAGGAGAAAGGGAAAGAAAGAAGAGGAGGAGGGAAAGGGGGAAGGAAAAAAAAATATGCTATAAAAGAGGCAGATCTTGGCGATCAGCTATGTCGACACGGAAGGCATTCTGCCCTCTGGGATCCACCAACGACGATGTTTATGGTCAGTAACAACTCACCCGCCTTGACATTATCCGTCGCCCCCTTTATTATGCAGGATTAAATAACCAGTTCGTTTTATACGAGTAGTGTTAAATCAACGGAAGTAGTTTTCACAGCATTTCCCTCGATGACCTTAACTTTATGTGAATTCTTTTGATGGTATTAGGAGAAGGTGGTAAATGGCTTCTCTCCGGTTTCTTCGAAACCAAGATTACGATTTTCTTTTGTAGGAAGAGTTAAGCGACGTTCGTTTGATTTATTCGCTTGTTAAAGTTTAGTCGTATTTCACCCCTTAAGTATTCGTCGTTTTCTCAGGGCCATGTGATAAATATTAAAGCTACTATTTGATTTACTTGCAAATTTCTTTAATTAAAGTTTAGCTTTTATAACAAATATGACCCTAATTGGACTATTGAACTATGCATTTAACTCAAATGTTCAATAATAGTGTCTAGAATCACTGTTCTTAGTAATGACGTTAAAAGAGAAAATTCCTGAATCATATAAGCTAAAAGAACCACAGAAAGAGAATCCACGGTGAACTTTTTAAAATCAGTTTACAAACATGGAAAAGCCTATTTAATCCTATTTGCGTAAATAATTACATTTCTGAAGTTTAATTTTTGTTTTCTTATCCTTTAATCTTTCATATTCGTTAATCTCTTCTTTAAGGTGCTTTCTTTTTAATAAAAAACAAAAACAAAACGTTATTCAACTGTTGTTACAAGGTGCTTTCTGTTAATTCAAATATTATACAACAAAAACATTAACAATTCTTTGCTACCCTTTACTTAAATTGAAAAATTACACCAAAGAGTGAGAATTTTTATTTTGTTCTTTAAAGTTATCCCAGAGACTTAAAAGGCTTTTATTGCATTCTCTTTCAGCTTTTATTGCTGATTTTAACGGTCTTCGCAGAGGGCTGAAAAGATCATTGAAAAACATTTTTTTTCTCCCTAGGGTTTTTTTCTGTTGTTGCTGAACTAAATTTTAAAACTCTCGACATCCTATCCCTTTAAAACTGAATCCAATGAGAGCGCTCGGCACTTTTAACGAGATTAGGAATACTATCTCCCGGGTGTACGCTATGAAATTTCAAGTTTGTGCGCTGCAAACTGGTTTTATACGTAGACAAACTCCCAGATAGAATGAATAAATTAAAAGTTATTTAGGAAGACTTAAAATTGTTTTATGAAGCCGACACGACGGATAAAGACATTTAAAACTGACGGGCAATGTACTGTAAAGGTATACTGAAATGCATGATGAATAATAAAAATATCTTGCCAATTATTTCTAATCACAAGTAAATGAGTTGTAAAATAAAACTTTTATAAAATATTACTAGAAATTACAGAATTAGACTGCGTCTCTATACTTGCTTTATTTTCTGCTTTCTCTATTATTTACCATAGTTTGTATGATTCCATCCAATTAGCTTATGATAAGTTACGGTCATTGAAATTATAAAGGCCATTAAAAAGTCTTATTGTGCAACGTCTTTTAACAGAAATACAGCAGCTGCCCAAAATATAAATTAATTTCTTTTATCCCAAACTAATATTCTTAGTAAATAATTTCAGATGCATTTTTGCCATTCAATTACTTCAGTAATCGTAACAGCTACTCGGTCATGATAGTGCCCATTTGAAAATTATGTTCATATATCTAAAATGACATTAACTGGTCGTATATCCTTCATTTGATAAATGCCTGAAGAGAAGAGATATATAAGGGCTTCTTTTTTGTAGAAATATTCAATTGATTGACACTTTATCAACTTTTTATTCCTTGGAATGACACTAATTACCATCACAATTATAGATCGATGAATGAATTCATTTTGGAGTTGCACGCGAATTTCCTTTTAACCGAATAAGGATTGTGAGGAAAATTAAAAAAAAAATTTCCATTGTATGATAAGAGAATAAGTCAATAAATAAGCCGCAAAACTGGATAGAGAAAACACTACTCTGAGTAACTGCCTGAAATTTTATGTTATTTTTTAACGTAATCGTCCGGTTCATTCAGATATCCTATAGCTTTACAAGTCCTTGAAAGCTAGCAGCAAATAAATTTTGTGGTTGCGAATGACCATCACCTTTAAAACGGTGACCATCCAGATGATTTTATAGCATGCGTTATTTCGTCGATCATCATATATCGGTAATGGAAACTCTACGCGACGACCCGATCGTTCCCAATTTGTTATGGTCCGTCTTCCTTTGTTGATATCTGCATCCACTTCTGCACGTTTTCTTTGACATACCGTTTTTCATAATACACGGGACGCATTTCACAATACACTTCCTCCGTGGACAGTTCTATGGCCATCAAAAAATCGCACAAACGCGTGTTTTACTTGTCTACGCATTAAAAACGGTAATAAAATTCATGGTTTTCATGTACCCTAACAATCGATGGGATGTTCCAGGAGCACAATGCATAATGCCACCGCGATTTGTTTGAGGAGCATTCTGAACAATTCCAACGAAAGAATTGGCCACCTAAATCGCCAGATATGAAACCCCATGGAACATATTTGGGATATTATCGAACGATCCATTCGTGCACAAGAGCCTGCATCTGCAATATTCACACAATTATGGGCGGGTTATCGAGACTGCATAGCTGAACATCTGTTCAGAGGACTTCCGTCGACTGGTAGCGTCCATGCGACGTCGAGTTCCTCCACTTTGTCGTGCAAAAAGAGGTCCTACACGATATTGAATTGGTATCCAATGACGTTTATCAATTCAGTGTAAAAGGATCAAGCTGTGAATAGAACTACGTCTGGACATCACGAATTTGGGACAGTTAAACAAGAGAAAGTGATATGCTGCATGCATCTTGACTAGACCGAGCGCCAATAGCTTTAACGCCCGCCAAGAACGCCGGATGATAACGAGAATAGGTATCCCATGACTTTTGGCATTTCAGTGTAAAAATGATGGAGTTTAACTTATAGAAAAATAATTTAAATATTATCCAATTTGGCAGGCGTTACTATAATTCTTAATGAGATGTTTCAGTTCGATCAGGAGGGTGACCTCTTCCTATCTTCATTCACTTAGCTAATTGGGATCTTCTATGCTTTCTATCTTCAAAATAATTTTTACAGGATTCTTCTATGCTTCCTAAAGTAGTAATTAATTTGTTAATAATTTATGCTCAAGTTTTATTGAGTTGAAGAAAATGTCAAGAACATAAGAAACCAACATTCTTGGTGTACAGGATTTTATTGGGAATTGTGCACTCACAAATGGACAAATTGAAGACTACATAGCATTATGAAGAAAAATTATTAAAAAGTCTTAAGAAAAGTCCGTTCAATCATCATCTTGTCTCTTCCAGACAAATTATGTCCAAATCTGTGAAGCTTTATTTTTAAGGTGGGTTTCAAAATGATATGGCCAAGTGTCATTTCCCCCCCAAAAATAGCAAAAAGTAAAGTTTTGTTTTCTCAACATTTTTTTATTGAAAACAATAGGTAACAAATTGTATCTCACCCAAAATTAACTTAATAAAGTTGTCTAACAAAAAACGAAAAAAACAAATAGTTATTGCATACATTTGGCATTTCAAAAGGATATGACCACCTCTCTCTAATGGCTAATACATCCTCCTTTCTTTAACAAAACTTCACAAATCCTTTTGTTCATGCTGATGACAAGATTTTGCAGCACTGACAAATCAATTTCTTCCCACGCTGTAATGATGGCATGTTTCAGATCAGTGACATTGCTGTATTGCTTTGCATTGCAATAAACCTGTTGAACCAAGATGCCCCACAGATTTTCCATTGGATTCAAATCTGGAGAATTAGCAGGCTACTCAATTACTGGCACGCCATTAGACAAGAACCATTCCCACGTCGAGATTGCGGTGTGAATGGTGGCGTTATCTTGCTGGAACATCCAGCACGGTTCACCCACAAGCTCTCCAAATTGCTTTCATTCTTCCAGTTGGAAATGTCAGAGTGGTCTTGCCATTGAATCCGAATGCGCCCCAGACCAAAATGGAGTTTCCACCTTGAAGCCTTTTTGATAAAAACTTCTCCTCTTTGCGGAGATTGTGACAGTAGTAGGCATTCCCGTTTGATTCGTCGAGATTAAACTTCTTCTCGGCGCTGAATAAGATGCACTGCCATTCTTTCTTCCAGGAACCATATCATCTAGCCCACTGTATTCTTTTCTGCTTATGAGATTCTGTCAACCTCGTGCTGCTTTTTCTTTTTTTTTGTACACCAATCGTTTACTGCGTCGAGCAATTCTTGACAGCGTTGGCTTACTGACATTAATGCTGGGATCACGAGAAAGCTGAGACAAACTTGTCCCACCAGCAAAAAGTTTTCGGACTACCATTCGTTCCTGTCTTTTCGTCCGTTTTCGTGATCTCCCACGCCTTCCTTTTACCATATCGGTGTCCCAGTTTAAGATAATTGTCCACAACTCCATGAGATCGTCCGATTTTATTTGCAATTTGTCTGCAGAAAGTAATCTGCCCTTTCTCAAATTCAGAAAGTGGTTTCCCTTCGACCCATACTTGAGGGTGAATGGGGATGAGATCAGGACCAACACACATCTTGATTTTGTTTGTACACAAACGAAAATTCAGTGTAATTTCAAACTGGAGTTTTCTACATTTGGGAGCATCCCATTCCTTTGTCTCAAAGTAAAAAGTAAGGATTTCTCCACTTTTAAAGAGGGTGGTCATATCTTTTTGATACAGCTCTTTTTTTTTTTTTTTTTTTTTTTTTGCATAAAAACGTTAAATATTGTCTTAAATAAAAAATGTTAAGGACGCAAAACTTTATTTCTGTTGTTTTTTGGGGGGAAATGCAGTTGAAATATCATTTTGAAATCCACCTTAGTTCTTACACGGTACAACTTTTCTTTTTAAATATATCATGTTATCAAAAAAAAAATCCATCCCATTTTTCAATTAATATATTTTAATTATCTTCTGAACAGACAGACAGATGTTTCTGAAGTGCTTTCTGCTGCAGAATTTGGATGTAGATTAAGGATGTACAGATAAAAGTTTTCAAAAAAAGTTTTCATAGAAAAATACCAATTTTGCGTCGAGCAAAAATGCTTTTTTTACTTTTATTTTATTTTATATTTTTACTTGACTTTGTCATTAGCTTTCCTTTACTTTAAAATTATTTTCTTCTAACTTTACTGCTACACTGGCTTTAGCATGTAGTGAAGAATCCAGCGAGCAGTTTGTATTTGCAGGAATGCGATTGACCGAAGTTGTCGAACAAGTCTTTAACTTTCATCTTCACTAAACGTTTGTAAATAAACTAGAACAAAATTCATAAACCGTAGCGAATGCCATCTGGTGGATAGATTTGGCATTTAAATCAACCTATTCTCTGTCTTCTTTTCTTGTTGCTTAGCGCCCCATCCTTTGGACTTCGCTTCTCTTCCGTCGTCTGCTTGCATATCTTTTTTCCTAATAGAGAAGAGCCAAGAACCTCTCTTGCTCGTTTGCGATTGGTCAAGTCACGAGCAACGAAAGTGAACTACTGATAGCTAAAATTATATAAACAATATAATTAACTGACCTTGTCGAACTGTGGATACTTGTGCACAGATGAAGGGCGGATACCACTTTTCCACAAAAAGAGATTTTAATCCTCATAGATGTATACATTTCGGCTACTAAGTAGCCATCTTCAGTATGAATCAAATAACAACACAATTTGTACAAGTATTTATAAGAGAAATAAACCAATCAGAGAGAACCAAAATTTAAACGTCTAACAACTAAACATAGAACCCGATTGGTTCTAAAACCGCGGACTTAGTAGAGAGCTAATTTCCTCCTGGATCAGAATTGAAAAAATAGTTATTGAACAAAGTTTAATATGGGTTTCCATACTGTTAAATCTAAAGGTCCATTATCAAGATTCATCAGTTTGTCTCCTTGATTCTTCAAGATCTCCATGGACTCCAAAAAATTCAACTTTTTGCAGTCGTCCACGACATGTAAAATCTTTAAGTTTTCCTTTTTCCATTCATGTCCTGTCTTCAATATGTGGTCCGCAACAGAGGATTTCTCTGGTCTATAATTTCTAATGTGATCAAAGTGTTCTCTAATCCTCGTCTCTACAAGGATCGTGTTATCATTCCAGACAATCACATTTTGGTATCGTTTGATGTCACCTCCATGTTCCCCAGCATACCGATTGATGATACTATAAATATTCTCGGAGACTTTTTAGACTTTAATGATATACCGCTGGCTCAAGTTAGAGATCTATTGCTGCTTAGCAGGCTATGTTGCTACAATAACTTCTTCCAATTTGACAAAAAATTTTATAAAATGGAAAAAGGTACCCCTATGGGTAGCAGCCTGAGTCCTTTCTTAGCTAACCTATTTTTGAACCATCTTGAAAATCTTGCATTTACTAAATTTTCCTATTTCCCGGAAGTCTGGTACAGGTACGTGGATGATGTTTTTGCAATCTGTAAAAGTTATCAAGTAGACCAACTTGTAAACGACCTTAACAACTTATGTCCATCTATATCTTTTACTGTTGAGAGGGAACTCAACAATTCCCTCCCATTCTTGGATATACTTGTGCATAGGGAAGGAAGGACGCTAACTTTTGATGTATACAGGAAACCGAACTTTGTCCCTGCTTACATTAGGAGTGACTCAAATCACTGCTTCGGCCATAAATTGGCAGCATATAACCACATGATAACTAGAGCTTTAAAAATCCCAATGACGCAAGACAAAAGGAAGGAGGAGTACAACAAGATCAAAGAAGCTGCTATCTTCAATGGTTTTAAAACTGAAACAGTGGACAAACTTATCAAGAGGCAAACGTTCAAGATGAAGATAGAAAGATACACAGCCCTCACCGATTGCGCCCATAGAAAAGATAAAAGATTTATCAGTTTGCCCTACAATAGAAACCTGACTAGAGGCATTGAAAGGATTTGCAAGATGTTCGACTTGCAGGTTGCATACAGAAGCAGCCATACTCTCAAAAGACTCCTCGGCAACACCAAGGATCAAATAGAGGCACATGAAAGATCCGGGATTTATGAAATCCAATGTGGAACATGTGACCTTAAGTATATTGGCCAGACCCGCAGAAGGATAGAGACGAGGATTAGAGAACACTTTGATCACATTAGAAATTATAGACCAGAGAAATCCTCTGTTGCGGACCACATATTGAAGACAGGACATGAATGGAAAAAGGAAAACTTAAAGATTTTACATGTCGTGGACGACTGCAAAAAGTTGAATTTTTTGGAGTCCATGAGATCTTGAAGAATCAAGGAGACAAACTGATGAATCTTGATAATGGACCTTTAGATTTAACAGTATGGAAACCCATATTAAACTTTGTTCAATAACTATTTTTTCAATTCTGATCCAGGAGGAAATTAGCTCTCTACTAAGTCCGCGGTTTTAGAACCAATCGGGTTCTATGTTTAGTTGTTAGACGTTTAAATTTTGGTTCTCTCTGATTGGTTTATTTCTCTTATAAATACTTGTACAAATTGTGTTGTTATTTGATTCATACTGAAGATGGCTACTTAGTAGCCGAAATGTATACATCTATGAGGATTAAAATCTCTTTTTGTGGAAAAGTGGTATCCGCCCTTCATCTGTGAACTACTGAGACAAGAAGGCGTGTGGAATAAATGCAAAAAAATGACTAAAACGAATCTTTCTTAGGTGTGGCAATGATAAAACAAAGCATTGTACTTAAGTTACCTTTCTTAACATGCTATTTACGTTTATACAAATAGCATAATGGCTCGTTGTTGCAGTGTTTATGGCACAATTTACCAAGGCGAAAACGAACATTTAACGTTTTCTCTATCGAAGGATGAAGATCAACGCCGAAATGTATACGCAGTGTTTAAGCGCTTCTAAAACGATTGGAAAAAAAAACTAAAATAATATTCAAGTCACTGTTATTAAATACTAACAAAAGGAAAATGAGCAAATTTGCTCATTGAAAAATGATTTTAAAATCAGCATAAAATAATGAAGATAAAAATAGTGTAACGTTATAATTAATATGTGATGTTTAATGTGACTGTCACCTCAATATACAGGGTGTTTTTGAATTGAGTACAGATATTTTGGGAGATGATAGAAGAGGTCCTTAGAAGTATTTTTTGTCATATGAACATGGGGTCCCCGCAGCTCTGTTTACATAGAATACTGCATTGAACAATCAAATGACACCGGGACGCAGTGTGCGTTGGTAGGCCTAGATTATTTTATTTTTAACAATTAACACAAGCAATCTACTGTATGACTTTTACAGTAATTGTTCGAAATGACCGCCATTTGCTTCATAGCACAATTCGCAACGCCTTATGATGGATTGATGTACGCGTGGAAACAGTTGATTTGCACGGTCGCTGATGTCACCTGCTGCCGCGACAACACGAGCCGCCAATTCTTCTTCGGTATCTACGGGTTCGGAGTACACCATTGATTTTATGCTTCCCCATAAAAAAAAATCCATCGGTGTGAGATCTGGCGATCTCGGTGGCCAAGCAACTGGTCCGCCACGACCAATCCAACGACCAGGATATGTCTCATTTAGGTAATCTCTAAATGCTCTTGTGTAATGTGAAGGTGCGCCGTCCTGTTGAAACCACATCAAATGTCTGGTCATTAGTGGAACATCTTCAAGAAGACCAGGGAGCTCCTACTTCAGGAAACCAAGGTATGTTTGCCCGTTAAGACGGCATGGTAGGAGATATGGCCCAATCAGGACATTGTGAATCATGCCAGCCCAAATATTCAACGAAAAACGATGCTGAAAACTGTTAACATGTGTTGCATATGGGTTGACATGAGACCACAGATGACTATTGTAGCTATTTAACATTCCCTCTGGCGTCCTGGTGTCATTTGAATGTTCAATGCAGTATTGTAAGTAAACGGAGCTGCGGGGACCCCATGTTCATATGACAAAAAATACTTCTAAGGACCTCTTCTATCATCTCCCAAAAAATCTGTACTCAATTCAAAAACACCCTGTATAACTAATAATTATTAATGATAATTTTACAACACATGAGTAAAATGCTGCCAAATAGCAACAAGAATGATTTTACCGCCAAAGCGGATAAAGGGAGCACATTTTCTATTTATAGCATCGTACATGGATATATAGAATTAACCAACATTTTAAAACACTTGAGAGTAAATAAATAAATATGAAAACTAAATTGTAAATTACTATTTAAATAGGCTAACGTATAGAGAGAATTTAAAAGAATAAACTTGAAGAATGAAAGGTAAATGGAGAGTGAAGTTATTCCTCATACACTTAAAAAAATAAAAGTTCTTTAATTTGTAAGAATTCTCACATAATGTTAAACGAAGTGAGCCTCAATTGCTGAAGCCTTATGTGTAAGCATCTATTAGATTTTCATATTAAATTACTAAACTCTTATTGAAGCAAGCGATTAACTACTAATAAATTAATTAGTAATGAGTTTTAAATACCATTAAGCCTAAGAGTACTATACTCTTGATTCAAATAAGCTATGGATAACAAAAGATCTAATAACGCGTAAGGAGTTGGTTGATATATTACACGCCATATCTTAGCATTAAAAGTTCTATAAATTCTGTATTGTACCATTAGGGCACGTGCTACAAAACCAATTGCCACTATCATTATTTACTCGTGATAGTCACTCATGGCACGTTGTTTCGAGTCGTTTGATATATTACATGCCATATCTTAGCATTGAAAGTTCCAAGGTTACCATATGGTACCATAGGGCACCATTAGGGCACGTGCTACTAAACCAATAACTATTATCATTATTTACACGTGATATTCACTCATGGCACGTTATTACGAGTCGTTTGATCTATTACATGCCATATCTTAGCATTGAAATTACCAATTGTACCATATGGTTCCATAGGGCACCATTAGGGCACGTGCTAGTAAACCAATAACCATTATCATTATTTTCTCGTGATATTCACTCATTACATGTTGTTACGAGTCGTTTGATATATTACATGCCATGTGTTAGAATTGAAACTTCCAATGGTACCATATCATGCCATGGGGCACCATTAGGGCACTTGCTACTAAACCAATAACCATTATCATTATTTTCTCGTGATATTCACTCATGGCACCTTGTTATGAGTCGTTTGATATATTACATGTCATATCTTAGCATTGAAAGTTCCAATGGTACCATATTGTTTCATAGGGCACCATTAGGGCACTTGCTACTAAACCAATACCAATTATCATTATTTTCTCATGATATTCACTCATTACATGTTGTTACGAGTCGTTTGATATATTACATGCCATGTGTTAGAATTGAAACTTCCAATGGTACCATATCATGCCATGGGGCACCATTAGGGCACGTGCTACTAAACTGTTAACCATTATCATTATTTTCTCGTGATAGTCACTCATGGCACGTTGTTACGAGTCGTTTGATATTATACATGCCATATCTTAGCATTGAAACTTCCAAGGTTACCATATGGTATCATAGGGCACCATTAGGGCACGTGCTACTAAACCAATAACCATTATCATTATTTTCTCGTGATATTCAGTCATGGCACCTTGTTACGAGTCGTTTGATATATTACATGCCATATCTTAGCATTGAAAGTTCCAATGGTTTCATAGGGCACCATTAGGGCACGTGCTACTAAACCAATAACAATTATTATTTTCTCATGATATTCACTCATTACATTTTGTTACGAGTCGTTTGATATATTACGTGCCATATCTTAGCATTGAAAGTTGCAATGGTTTCATAGGGCACCATTAGGGCACGTGCTACTAAACTGTTA
>JAHWFO010027470.1:835469-853536 GCA_023313115.1 Rhysida immarginata
TACTAAACTGTTAACCATTATCATTATTTTCTCGTGATAGTCACTCAAGGCACGTTGTAACGAGTCGTTTGATATATTACATGCCATATCTTAGCATTGAAAGTTCCAAGGTTACCATATGGTATCATAGGGCACCATTAGGGCACGTGCTACTAAACCAATAACTGTGATCATTATTTTCTCGTGATATTCACTCATGGCACGTTATTACGAGTGGTTTGATATATTAATGCCATATCCTAGCATTGAAAGTTCCAATGGTACCACTTGGTACCATTAAAACACGTACTACTAAACAATTCAGACATCACTATATACCGTTATACTCATTCATGAGACATCCTTGCACGTACACGTGCCATTAGACCGATACTTGCTATCACTAGTTACTCTTTTATATTCGTTCATGATATGTTGTGACAATTTGTTTGATATATTACTTGCCATATCTTGTTATAGGAAATGTTTAAGAGGGTATCATAATGGTATTATTTAAGCACGTGCTATTAGAGCACGTACTTATTCCTGCTATCTCACGTTCGTACTTCTGCGTACTCTGTCCCATTTTAATGGATTGGTGAAAACAGACTGTGAAAAAGTTAATTCGTTTTCAAGTTATCGTAATAAATGCTAAGCTCACTAGGAATAAAAAAATTCTCTTGATTTAGGGAGCGAACTGCCCTTTTAATAATCGTCAAACACGTGCATCCTGCACGCACACCATCTCATTAATGTTTAGAGCACGCGCAGAACCGAACCCATGTTCTCAACACGCGTTTTACCAAATGCGAGGATAATTCGTTTCTTCCAGCAATTCAAGACATGATTGAATGAATTGTGAGATTTGCAATACATGCAATTCAATACATGCAACGCAATGAATTGTGGGATTGTCTACAGACGGACGGACGGACGGACGGACGGACGGACGGACGGACGGACGGACATCTGGACAAACCGATCACATAAGCACATTTCTATATATAGAAAATGTGCTAAAAACATTGGTTTCACATGAATACAACATAATTTTGCATTATTGTCAGATAGTAAGGCAAAAAAAATTATACCTAATATTTTTTAAAATTATCAAAGATGACATACACTTTGATTGATCACTGAAGAATTGACACAGGCACAATGGCCTTAACACCCTGTATTTTAAAAATACAGAAGAAATCCTAAAAACTGTTTTGGCTGCATTGGTTGGATTTGAAACACTTGAACAATAAATCTGGCCTCCTTAAAATGAAAACTGGGCCTGTAGATGTCTTTCATTAGCAAATTAAAAAAATGACTCCGGGCTTTTATAAATATTTTATTGCATACATATATTATTTTGTACTGAATATTATTTTTAGTCCGCAATTGAAATTCAAAAACTTGTTTCTGTAAATTCCGAAAACGAAGGATAAAAGAAGTCCACATTTTAGTAATTGTATTGTATTCAGCTGGAGAGTGAACATATAAAGATGACTATATAAAAATATAATCATTCTTTATTACAAACCATGAAAGCTTTTACTTTATTGAAATAAATAAATCTGCTTATAGTAATTATTTAAAAACTGTACTTTGCTGCATTTCTGTATTTCTATATTATCAACATACTGTATATATCAAAATATGAATCTTCAAAAATAGTTATGAAATCATTAGCCTAAGGGTGATTATTACATATATCAATAAAACAAATAATTAATTTTGATCCACGATGACCATCCTTCTTTGACAAAATCGAAATCGAAATCGCAGGGACATCATTTAAATTTAGGCTTTACTCTGCTATATACTTTTAACTCCCCTTTATACATTATTTGTATCAATGCATAAGTTGTTTCGTAGCCACCGTATATGTAAATTTAGGTTGTTGGATGCAAAAGACGGAATGTGTATCGAAAGATTGAAAGATCAGTTGGAGGACGCGCGTATCCATTTAGGCGTTGATCGTCCTGCTTCGATAGAGAAAACGTTAATGTTCGCTTTCGCCATCGTAAATTGTACACTGCAGCATGCAGCATCGAGGCATTATGCTATTAGTATAAACGTAAATAGCATGCTAGCAAAGGTGCAGTGCTTTGTTTTACTCATAGCCTACAACAAGAAAAGATTGTTGTCGGCTATTTTTATAGGTTAGGAATCATTCCTTCCACACTCCTTCCTGTTTCACTCTCGTTGCTCGTGACGTCAGCCTAACGTTGACCAATCGCAAACGAGCAGGAGAGGCTCTATTAGGAAAAAAAAAATATGCCGTCTGCTTTCGCTCTCTCTCTTTTCTGTCTGCCTCCTTTCACGCGAACTGGGATTTGGGATGTTTTTAAGCTGACTCCTCCCAGATCTTGTGACACTTATTCTTCAAAATTTCTAAATTCTGTTAATGTACGTGTACCTAAGTTAAATTCTAGGAACAACGACATATTTTATTTACCTTTTCCAAAGAAAAACATTACAAGCAATCTCCCTTTTTATAAAATGTTTAAATCCTGTAACATCATGTCTGATATAATGATCAATTTTATGAGTTAGAATCAATATAAGCAAACTATTGCTAAAAATATAACACTTCTCTTATGATTCTTTACCTTGATTTACTGATTAATATTTTCATCTTTATTCTTTTTATTACTGTATAATTTACAATTTTATTGATTTAAATTTTTTAAATTATAATCACTATGTTAAAAATGATTTTGAAATATTGCATTTATCTTATGATCATTTTCCTTGTTTATATTCAATATTATATTTATTCTTTTTTATACTATATTACTTATAATTAGCATTCTTGTAAGCTGTAATTGGGCTGCCATACCCTGTTGCTTGCAAAATGACAAATAAAAAAACCAATAAAAATAAATAAAAATAAAAACACAATACAGCAATTAGCTGTTGATAACATTAGGCCTAACAGCAATTAACTAATTACTTGATAGCAATTAGCTGTGGATTAAATAATACTAACAACAATTAGTTAAAGATAACAGTAAGGCTAACAGCAATTACCTACTAATAACAATAAGGATAGCAGTAATTAACTGTGAAAAAAAATTATCAGTGATGTTCTAACAAAAGAGGGCGACAACATCAATTTATTAAGGTTGTAGAGATCCAGTTGGGCATCACTGCTAGATAATACTCGTATTCATGATATTCATTCTTGACTCGTTGCTACGAAATGAAGATGTATCACATGCCTTATTTTGGCATTGAAAATTTCCAATGATACAATAATGTTATCATTAGAACACGTACCACCGAACTAATTTTGACCATCTTCGAACTTATTAATTGCTCGTTTTGAGTTGCTTGATGTATTACGTGCCATATCTTAGCATTGATAATTTCTAAGGAGGTACCATAATGGAATACTTGCCATTGAACCAATTACGAACTATCTTCGAACATTATTTATTGATTGGCGAAAATAGTATTTACGTTCGTTCTTGGCCTATTTTTAAGCCTACCTTATATGTGAAAATTTCTAATGAGATAAGCACACCGGACAAAAAAATAGTCACCTGCTGTTAATACAGCGAAACCTTCCATAGCGGACACCTAATAGAGGACACCTCTAATTAAGGGGCAGTTTAACAAGTCCCGGTCCTTTGATAGGAACTCTTGTTTTCCTTCTAAATAAAGGACACCTCTATTTCGCGGACAAAATTAATGGTCCCATTGGTGTCCGCTATTTGGAGGTTTCATTGTAGTGCGTAGCACATCCCTTCGCTTTAGCTATAATGTGCTTGGCCATTGATTGTACGAGTTCTTATCTATCTCCAACCATGCTACATAAAATTTATCTCGCAGTGGCGAAGTCAGTTGGATGGCAATTCTTCAGCTTAACACGCTGCTCCAGATTTGTTATCACAAATTCTCTATTGGGTTCAGATCTGGGGATTTGGCGGGCCAATCTAGGTGCTGCACGGACTGATCATGGTCGTCAAACCATCATCCACGGATCTAGCCCTGTGAACCCTGCAGTTATCGTCTTGATAGTAGACGTCATAGATATCTTTGACTTGCTCCACAAAAGGTAGCAATGGACAGAAAATCACGATAGTAGCTCGTAATGCTGGTTAAGCTTGGTGCTAAAATCGCGGACAGACGGATAGAGAACCTTTTTTGCACTTAATAGTGGAGAGTAACTTTTAAACAATACAATTATTAATTACAATTTGGCCCTGTAGAAGTCGTCAAAAACAGGTCATACTGATTAGCTGCAAATGAGTAAAAAGACACTGAAACGTGACTTTATTGTTATAGATTTACACACGCTGTTAGCTACTTGTGATATGAATTCCCACATGAAAGATATTTATTACATCAGAGCCCAAATTTTGCATGCAGTTCTTAAAGCTTCTGGTAAAAACGGGAATTTTGCACGGGTTTAAACGTTAAAATGTTAACTGTTTCACAGCTAAAAACTCTGAATATGAAAAAAAAGATTGAAGTCAGTAGGTGAAAGTTCGAGGTTTTTTTATCACGTGTTCTCGCTTATTAAACCATCCCCAAAACTGAGTCGCCTCGTGCGTCGTTTTCATTAGTTCACAGTAATTGTTAGCTGGGTGAATAGTTGATATTCAAGATTTTGATCATAGACGCATCTAACAACCGCAGGATTTTTTCCCTAAAGAGGAATACACGAGAAGTGAGATAAAAATAACTATTTGTGGATCTTGATTTTAAAACAACAAAAACATTTACAATTCACATTTTCACAACCGATTATTACCTTAAATACTAGTATTATGAAATTCTCACAGGTTTTGTGCAACTCTTATCTTCTTTGTGAAATGTTGACCTTCCCATTTGCTGATTATTCAAAATTCACGTTGAATCCTTTCACGATGTGATTGCATAAAATGTTTACTTTATGTGAAGTTTATTTTTCAAATTAGCTGAAGAGATTTAAAAGATATAATTTCAAAATACATGGTATACAAATTGTGAGGCTGAGAACCATTTTTCTATATATATAAAGAAGGATGTTTGTGGGTTTGTGGGTGGGTTTGTTTGTTTCTTATACAATCTACAGTTTTATTCCGATCTTGATGAAAATTTGTATACTTGACCTTCAAAGCATGAGGAAGGTCACTGTCTATCTCAGATTTCGAAAAAATAATAATTATCGATAATAAACCGATATTTATTCTGATGGCATGGCATATTAATAAGAATATGCAACACGCAATTCACGAACACTCTGCACGGACCAATAATATATATATATCTGATGACCAACATTGCAAGGCAAAGTTCGTGCAATATAGAGAAGGTTCAATCTGTAACAATGCATACAATTCCTGTTATTCAGGCTTTTCTTAGACTTGAGAGTTCTTAGTACTTAACAATTTCTTGAAAATCTTTTAAAATGATCAGTAACTGGCAATAATGGAGAGTTAGCAGACTATTGAGAAAGAGTGGAAAGACGACAGAGGAAGCAGTCCTTTAGCTCCGTGCTGTATTGAGCAAATGGTAAGCATGTTAATAGAAGAATCGGCGACCGCTAGACTACACAAAGTGATGAATGGCCAAGGTTTGCTTCAAGACATCGAGAGCAGAGTGGGAATTGCAACAACATCAAGGGGAACATCTAAAGTAAGATTACGTGACTAAGAAATTATTTAGGCTAGCAATGGTATACTTGGAGAGGTCCATCCATTGCGAGCATTTAAAAAAATTTTTTTCGAATTTTCATTATGAATTCTAGTGTATTAATTCTAAGCGTTTCCATGTGTTTATTCTTAAGATATTGCAAAATTTAATACAAAAAAAAACAGAGTCCGAGCCAAGCCGGGGTTATCACCTACCTTACTTGGTAGCATAGCAAATAGAATGTGAATATTTTGGAAACTGAAATGCTGATAATGCGATGATTGAATGTTCGTTTCCAAGAATTATTAATAATGAGCATAATAAAATGATGCTGTAGTGACAGGACATAAATAAGGGAGCGTCAATGAGGAGGCAAAGGAGTCACACGTGTCTCACTTGAGCTCCCTATCAAACGTCCAGACGACTGGAAAAAATTTATGTGTCTGTAAAGGAAAGAGAAAGAACGAGTATTGGTCAGAGAAACTCTGCACCTAAACCAGAAAAGGCTATATACGGTCATCGGAAACATCTGCACAAAGGGAGTTTCGAATAGAGCAAGCGGGTATACAAGCTTCTACGTCAAGGGCAAGAAAAAGTTGGGTCCAAAGTATCCAGTGATGTTCCCCAGTGGTGAAGATTTTATTTTTTTAAATTAATTAATTGGATCCAATACGTCCATCAGCAGCCGGGGGATAAAGATTGTCTATCACGGATGGTCACCCATCCATTGACAAGCCGTGCCTGATGTAGCTTAACTTTACAGAAGTTGTGCTCAGTGAAAGTCCGTCAGGCAATGTGGTGCAGCCCACATCTGTTCAAGAGATGTCACTCCACAAACCTTTAATACCTTAAATGTCGCTGGAGGTCGTGGCACATGTATTGATTTGCATACATTTACACAATCAGGACCATTTCACAAATAAGCTTATTACCTGAACCCTCACAAATGGGATCGTTGATGCATTTATTAAGAGTGCTGTAGGCTCCAATGTGGGCTGCACCACATTGCCTAGTCGCTCGCGGGAAGCCAACAATCAGGCAGCGCAACATACTTTAATCCCCCTGTATCTCTGTGACACCATGTTCATAGGCTTGCGACACCATGTTCATAGGAATAAAAATGCTTCTTTACACATGTTCTCTCACGTGTATGAATATTTAGCATTTATTTCCGGACACCCTGTATAAAAAAGAATGTTTGTTTGTGGACAAATCTACAGTTTTTTTCCGATCTTCATGAAACTTTGCATACATGACCTTCAAAGCTGAGGAAGGTCACTGTCTACCTGAGATTTCGAAAAGTTAATAATTATTGATAAAAAATCGATATTCAACGTTATGGCAAGGCATAATAATAAGAGGTATCGCATGACCAACAATGGAAGGCAAAGTTTGCATCAACAATTGTATCATGGATTTTACCATTATTCAACAAAGGTATCATCACACAAGAAAGTTTTGCACATTAATAAGGTTGATTAAGCCACGTAATGAAGATTCATTCCACTTCTGCGAATTATAAAACTAAATTGATTTATAACAATGATAGAATTCCTGTTGTTTGAGCTTTTCTTAGAATTGATAGTTTTTAGAACATAACAGTTTCTTGAAAATCTTTAAATATGAACAGTAATTGTAGATACTGGAGAGTTAGTAGACTATTGAGAAACTGAGCAAGTGGTAAGTAACCCAGTGATTATCGAAGTTCCCACGCGGCCGTCAACGATGCAAGCGTGTCATGTGAGGAAACTGCGATTGCTAGACCACACAAAGGGATGAAAGCCCAAGTTTTGCTTCAAAACATCTAGAGCAGAGTGCAAATTGTAATAACAGATTACCAAGTAGTGAATAAACCACTCAGTTTTTTGGAATTGCAGAGCAAACAGACACAAACTGTCATGTGCAACCACTACCACCCAAGTAGAGTGTCTTCGTCGATGTTACTGTTGCCATATAATTCCACATCAACATCGGGAAATTGAGCAGGAAATGAGTATAATAGACGATATAGATTAAGCAGTCTCCTTCGAGGAGGCAAAGAAATACAAGTGTGTCCCCTCAGCTCCCTAACAACAGTTAAGACGATTGGCGAAAATTTGTTTGTTTCTTATACAAATCTACTCCGATCTTTTGTTTTTGTTTTACTCGATCTTGATGAAATTCTGCACACTTGATCTTCAAAGCAAGAAGTTCACTGTCCAATCAAATTTCAAAAAATATAATTATTGATAATAATCGATACTCATTATGATGGCAGGGCATACTAATAAGCGGTATCTCATGACCAACAATGCAAGGCAAAGTTTGGGCTTTATAACAACGCATAGAATTCCTGATGTTCGGGGTTTTCTTAGTATTCATAGTTCTTAGAACTTAATATATTCTTGAAAATCTTTAAAAATAAGCAGTAACTGGAGATAATGGATAGTTAGCAGACAATTGAGAAAGATTAGAAAGGCGACAGAGGAACCAGTCCCTTCGCTCAGTTTTATATTTGTGAAACTGAGCAAATGGTGAGCGTTTTAACAGAAGCAACTGCGACTGCTAGACCACAAAAAGTGATGAATGGCCAAGTTTAGCTTCAAAACATCGAGAGCAAAGTGCAATTGCAACAACAGTTTACCTAGTAGTGAATAACTGAAATGAATGAGTATTGGCGAAGCCGACGCGATCTATACAAAGCCATGGCACTACGTCACTTGGCATTGTTGAAATCCCATCGGTTATCGTGACGTATATTAAACTAGAAGAGGTACCCAACGTTGCCCGGGATAATTACACTTGCACAAACTTTTCCTTTCATTGTTAGTCATGAGATATTGATTGTTGGTTCATGCAGAGCGTTTGTGAATTGCGTGTTGATACCATTGTTGATACCTATTGTTGTACAAACTTTGCCTTTCATTGTTGGTCATGAGATATTTCTCATTAATATGCCTTGCCATAACCATGAATATCGATTTTTTATCGATGTTTATTATTTTTCCGAAATCTGAGGTAGACAGTGACCTTCCTCATGCTTTGAAGGTCATGTATGCGAAATTTCATCAAGATCGGAATAAAACTGTAGATTTGTATAAAAAACGTACAGACAGACCCACAAACATCCTTCTTTATATATATAGAAGACTAGCAAAGGTACCCGGCGTTGCCCGGGATAATTACACTTGGATGTAAACAGAACAATCTCAAAAAATTAAATTAAATTTTGCAATATCTTAAAAATAAACACATGAAAATGCTTAGAATTAATACAGTAAAAATTCTTAATGAAAATTCGAAAAATCTTTTTAAAGGCTCACAATGGCTGGACCTCTCCAAGGATGCCACTGCTAGTCTAAATAATTTCTTACTCACGTAATCTTACCTCAGATGTATACTTAGTGTTGTTGCAATTTCCACTCTTCTCTCGATGTGTTGAAGCAAAACTTGGCCATTCATCACTTTGTGCAGTCTAACGGTCGCCGATTCTTCTATTTACTTGCTTCCCATTTGCTCAATACATCACGGAGCTAAAGGAATGCTTCCTCTGCCGTCTTTCCACTCTTTCTCAATAGTCTGCTAACTCTCCATTATCTCCAGTTACTGATCATTTTTAAAGATTTTCAAGAAATTGTTAAGTACTAAGAACTCTCTTTTCTAAGAAAAGCCTGAATAACAGGAATTCTATGCATTGTTACAAATTGAAACTTATCCATATTACATCATCATTTTATGTTAATTGTTATAATTCTTGGAAAGATTGCTTTAACATTACATCATCATTCTGTGCTCATTGTTATTGGTGAATTGCGCGTTGATACCATTGTTGATGCGAACACAATGGGCCTATTGTTGCACAAACTTTGCCTTGCATTGTTGGTCATGAGATATATATTGTTGGTTCATGCAGTGTGTTTGTTTGTGAATTGCGTGCTGATACCATTGTTGATACCTATTGTTGTACAAACTTTGCCTTGCATTGTTGGTCATGAGATATTTCTCATTAATATCCCTTGCCATAACCATGAATATCGATTTTTTATCGATATTTATTATTTTTCCGAAATCTGAGGTAGACAGTGACCTTCCTCATGCTTTGAAGGTCATGTATGCGAAATTTCATCAAGATCGGAATAAAACTGTAGATTTGTATAAAAAACATACAGACAAACAGACCCACAGACCCACAAACATCCTTCTTTATATATATAGATATGAATTTTGTATTTTAGATAACTAAGTAAATACAGTAGAATAAAATGCATTAATGCCATACATAAGTCATTTACTTTTTTAATAAATCCTTTTACTTTAAATTTTAAATATCCTTATTTTGTTCTTAAATTTATTTTTGCAAAACGTCAAAAAAACCATCTGTTTGCATGATGTCACAAAATCAGTGCCACGGCTTGATTATATCGCGTCGGCTTCGGTATTGGCCAGAGAAGACAAAAAATTCTCTGGGCGTCGGCAATTTGTGTTATTATTTAACTTCTTGAGGTTGTTCTGTTTACCTACAATTGTGAATATCCCGGGCAATGCCTCTTCTAGTATAATAATAAAAATAAACTAATAATGATAAGAAAAAAAAAACAGCAAAAAATATGCAACCCATCTTAAACGAGACATACATTGTAACCCGTTTTTATCTATAGAAAATCAGCTCGTTTTATTCTTAATTAAGCTTACCTGAAAAAATCATTTTTAAAGTAATAAAAAATTGATCAGAAATATTTTTTTTTTTTTACATAAGTTAATTTTTTTAATCTTCTCAATCTTGTGCTTAAGAGCATGAAGAGCTTTTCGCGTTCCAATGAAGTCTTGATTTGTGTCAAAAGTATCACGATGAGGCATGCGCTAAATATTCAAATAAAAACAAAACAATTGCTGTTTAAATCCTACCACGAGGAAAGCATATCTTATTTAGTTTAACCCTATCTGTTAAACTAAATAAGAATAGTTGAGTAGACCCTCAAGAAGTTGACATTCAAAGACATCCCTTACGATTCGAAAAGAAATCCAGAAGATTAAATGAAATAAGCTGAAACGAGGCAGTTAGTGCTCCTTCCAGTCGAGTGGATCCTCTTTTTGTTGTTGTTATTTTTTTCCCGCTGTTCCCGCCCCCGACCAAAAAGACGTCATTACAATGGGGGCATGGCAAACCTTCCAGGAATATTGTTTCAGCACGATGATTAGAAGCGACGAAAAGCCGTGAAATGTCATTAGAGTTGCCGGGGCGACCAAGCCGCCTTTCGCCTCCTGTAATTGGCTGGGGGTGGAAAGGAGGAAGGGGTTGGTCCCGTACTCGATGGATGCACGAATATCGATCCTTCAATAAATGCTGTTAACCATTATACTGCAAGCTGTTCTCTTCTCGAGAGGGTTCAATTACAAAGAAGCTCATTCAGTCTCCATTGTTCATTTGTTTCTATTGTTTTTATTCTGTTCTGTGCTTAGGAGAGTTGCATGTGACCATTGAATTCCTCATTATTCTATTCAGACGGGCTTTAACGCCATCAAATACAATCGAATTCAAGTTTTGTTAAACTGAAATAACCATAAAAACAGTTGAAATGCGAAACAGTGTTTTACAGAAAATAACCCTAAGAAAAGCTGTGGCTATTTACTTAAGAGAATGGTAGAAGAAAACGGAAACATCACTTGATAATGTGCGACATGAATAATGTGTGAGTTTCAAAGTAAAAACGGCAGAAAAGCCAATTGAAAAATTTGTTTCTGTTGATTAGTTCAATCCCGTTAAATAAATAAATTTCTTGCAACGTGCCTGGATTTTGAAGGTTATACCATATTTATGCCCATGTAAAGATTTAGCCAAGAAAGTTGAGGTGCATTTATTAAAAACTGAGAAAAAAATCATTGCATAGGCAACACATCTGGTATTGCCTGAATTAGATGAACGTTACAGAGACCACGAAAGTCCTCTGCTGCTTATTTTTTATTTTTTTTTTTGGCTATTAATGGTTTCTGTTTGCAATGGATATTCTCAAGTATAGTTAAATAATGGAAGGAAAGTAGTAATTCTACATTAAATTTCTTCTTTGTTTAAACACATATGTTCTCCAAATTTAATTTATAGTAGTAGGGCATAACGGGCGGGGCATAACAATAATTTAAAAACTTTCACCATACTTATGTAGAGAGCGTTAAGCGTTTGCTTCCTAATGCCGATATCGCGCATGCCTGTGATAAATCTACAGAAAATTCAGATTAATATCGATTTTGAACTTGTAAGGTGATAACTCTTACCCATTAAAAAATAATAAATATTTTTTAGAGTGTCTATAAAGTCTGCATCTTTGATGTTGCGTTATCGTTAGAAATTATTTTTTTATGCCCTTTTCATATAAAGTTGCCGCCTGTGATATCCACTACGTATTTTTTTTACCCCCATCATCGTTGTTGAACTTCTGGTCACCAAGGAACGATTTTAGGTCGCCAAGGAGATGAAAGTCGCTGGTGCGAGGTCAAGGTTATTTGGGGGGAGTCAAATTGTTCCCAGCCAAAATCCTGTAGAGACTATTGTCTCCTTCATTGAAATGTCGCATTGACTCCTTCTGACCATTGAATCACTCAACAATATCATCGAAAACCTCACAGATCTGTCGATGAATTTCGATTGGTTTAGTGTTCTTTGCATTCAGAAAACGAATTACAGATCTAATCTCACTAACTAGCACTTTTACAATTTTGACTGAGTAACTCGAAAACTTCTCGTTGGAATTCAATCATATTTTAACGGTATACAGAGTCTTATGTACCCAGTTATTCCCCCAATTTTCATTAATCTAGTTTTATACAGAACCTGAGTTATTAACTTGGTGGCGGCAATTTTATTTCTGTTCATATCTCAGTTATTGTTCAAATTCGGACCCATGTTCATATGAACTTTTTTTTTTGCTTAGAATCACCCATACTAACTCCCCTAGAAGTTTGCACAATGAATTCTGAGACACCCTGTATAAGTAATACTGTTGGAAATAGAAAAGCCAAACTCAGTCATGTTTTCATCCGTTTATGATATCTGATGAAATGCGTCTGCGAGGAGGTTTTAAAATCATCTCCTCATGGTTAGAATAATAGAGTCGCGTTCGGCGATCGCGAGGACACATTTCCTAAATTTTTGCGTATGTTATCAATTGCTTATTTTTTCATGAGACACTTTCTTTTAAAATTTTTCCATAGTTGTTATAAAACAATGAATTATCTGCCGGGTGGAAATAGTGTACTTTTTTATTATTTCTGAAAGAATATAAATACCGTATTTATCCGAATACATCCCAAGATTTTTTTGTTTTTTTTTTTTAGAACAATGATAGAAAAAATTTAAACTCGCCTATGACGGAAAATTTTTTTTCTTATTGGCACCATTTTTTTATTAATTATTTTAGTTTTTAGAAAACTAAAATTTATGTATTTAGTTTTCTAAATAAATTCTATTTGGTATGTGGTATGTATCTAGATTACATTTACTCTTATCTACTCTAGCCATGTCTATTCATTGAAGAAAAAAAAATCTTATGAAAATTATTTGAAAATTAGAAAATCAAACTGAGCACCTTGAAACAAAGCAGTTAATTAGGAAAACATGTAAAGATCAGTGGAAAAATATTCGGGTGTCCAAAAGCCAAAAGAAAATTAGTAATTAGGCAAAGACAGTGTGACGGGTCTGTATGGCTAACTTTTGGCATAATGGGGGGGATTTAAATAATCTTCAGTACATTGATAAAATAGAGGTCGGTTTAAATTTAGGAATGTTTTTTTTCCGATGGAAATGGCCCAAAAAAAAGGGGGGGGGCGTCGGCTTAAATTCGAAATCGGCATCTATTCGGATAAATATAGTAATATTTTAGAAAAATGAATTATTCGTTTAATTGTTGAGGAAATAATTAATAGATAGTCCTAAAAATTTCCATAATCTTTGATAAATGAATTTATGAAATAAAGTGGGTTGATGAAGATAACATAGATAAAAAACATAAAATGGATAGAAATAAAAAAAAATTGATTGATCGGGCATTTAAATAAATGGACCATTAAGGAATGACCGAAACGTCTAAACAACTCGCATAAATCATTTGAAAACTTAAGGTTTCCAAAATTTTTGAATCGTATTGCACAGGTTCCACTAAATCAAATTTTACCATCTTCGAACTTACTAATTACTTCTATATAATCATTCATGGCCATTACGAGTTGTTTGATATACAGGGTTATTTATAATTCCATCCGGGTTTTATCAATGGATTGTGAAAAAACTATGACAGATACAGCAAAAACACTCATATCAACAGATACAATCTTTCCAAGTTATGCGCATCCTTGGTGATACGGCAAATGTCCGTCCTGTATTCCAGTTCCTACCACAAATGTCCAATCATATCATTATCGATACCAGCGAATGCGTGCAATGATTCTGTCTCGCAATTCTGCTAAGAACGTGCCATCGAGAACAGATACACCCGTCTGCACGATTTGTTGGCTTTTTCGGGTTCCTAGGAAATGCTTGTATCATCTGATTTGATTGTCTCAACATATCGTCCTAGAGCGATCTCCTTGAATTTCTTATATATTCGTTCATGACACTAATATTACGCATTATTTGATATATTACATGCCATATCTTAGCAGTGAAAATTTGCTATACTATAATGGCATAATTAGAACAGGCACTACTGAATCAAATTAGACCATATTCCAACTATATTTATCTATTGGCGAAAACAGCACTTGATAACACCAAAGGAAGAAAAAAACCGCTATTCCACATAGATATTCATTGGTGTCCACAGTTTTGGCTGTCTTATATTTCTATTAGTATTTAATTTTATATTTGTTCATGGCTCATCGTTACGAGTTGTTTGATATCTTAATTATCATATCTTAGCATTGAAAATTTCTAGAGAGTATGTTAATGGTATCATTAGGTCACGTGTCATTGTACGATTTCTACCATCTTCGAACTGGTTCGTGCGATGAACCATATCTATCGACTGGCGAAAAAAGATTTTAAAAATCTTTCATACGCTTCGAGAAGAACGCGTTACAGACGAACAGAGACAGACACGTTCACCAACTTCTACTGCGTAATTTGTATTCATTTGATGCTCATTGTTGTGAAGTCATCTCTTCATCGAAGAATTGTTGGAAAAATCTATGGCTATAAAGAAAGCAAGCTAAAAGTAATTTATTATGTAAAAATTGTAGCGTTATATTACAAAAAATAATCAGAAATTATATCGCTTTATTATGTTATTCAGGTAAACATGTATTAGAAAATGCTTTTTTTAATTTTCACCTGTGAGCAATCTCTTCAGTTGTTTTCACAGCTCTTGAATTTTTCCTGCTAAAGACAAGAGAAACTCTTGAACCATTGTCTCCACATAAATGCTCGAAATAGTCTCCTTCTCGGTCTCAACAAGTTTCCCTCACTCCACGCATTGCCGAATACGCTCAGTACGTTGTTGAAAAACATCCACGGCAGTCGCTTAATTGGAACGAACGATTAACCTTTCATGTGGGCCGAAAGATACAAATCTGAGTGAGGTTAAACCAGGTGAACGAGCGAGCCTTGTAATCGGTCCACTACGGCAATCAATTTTCCATGTTCATTTAGGTATTCTCGGACCATTAGACTCAATGAACAGGAGCACAATTGTGCGTCTGTGCGTGATTTTATTCTGAGGGTTCTCAAGGCTTAAAACCATCGACCATTGCTTGTAGTGGAATTTATATTTGCTTTTTCGCGGCTATTTTCCGAATTATACGGAAGATATAAAAAACATTCAGTAAATTTATTTACGAAACAATTAATCAGTTTAACGTAATTTTGCAACATTACTAATGCAGTAATATTGGAATGAAATTTAAAATATTGTTTTAAAGACTGACTTTTTCTTATAATGTCTTCAAAAAATCTTGAAAGTTATAAAGTAATGGGAAAAGCAATTTTTTAAAAATTATTTCCTAGTAAAATAATCTTTTTTTATAGCCCACATTCAAAAGTTCGGAAAAATTACTTTATATCAAATTATCTAATATTTTTAATGAAATAAAAATTGGAAAAGAAATTTATCTATAGATGGCTATAATTAGAACGTGTTACTATAAGAGGATCTATTTTTACCAGACCGCGCGGGTATATTCAATATTTACCACACATTCTTTATTTACAATATTTATGATAACGAGGTGCCATTATGTACGCCCAGGTAGCCAAGTGGGTAGGAAGAGTTCTAAATTAAGTAAACTTATATACAAGCACTTGTTTATTGGTAGAAATTAAGATATAAACGGGGAAACTTGAGCATTTTTATTGGTTTTATTCTGCAAAGACGAGCTGATATTTGGTGCAATTTTGGCACGTAACTTGCTCACTTATGTATCTGATTTGTCATCGCCCCTCCCCCTCCCCCAAAAAAGAAATCCTGACTACACTCATGCCGCTCCTGTTGTTAACTGATTTTGGATGCATTTAACGTGGTGGCACAAGACATTTTAATTCATCCCATAAATATTTTATTGTGTACGCTCGGCTTTAAATGGTCAAATCAGGCGATTACAGCTTAGGTTTTGTGAAAATGAACATTATCTTGCTGATAAACAAATTCCTGCCACTAAGTGTATAATTATCCTGTAATTTCAGATAGCGTTAGGAGTTCATAGTTTAGTTAACCACAACAATGGACCACAACCAAACAATGAGAAATAAAATGATTACACCACATTGCCACCATCAAACTTCATTGTTGGAACAACTGCTTACTACAGGTTCTTCTGTAGTGGCGATGCTGTGGTACGCCGCTTTTGAGGGGCTAAGAAACATCGATCAGACTGTATACTCTGCCAAACCATGAAATTTGTTTCTGAAGCTTTCAACTTTCAAGACCTATTTTGCTGATTATGAACACAATAAAAGAAAACCTTGGAATAGCAAAATGGTAATGTTTAATAAAGGAACCTACGCGTTTCGAAATAATTTCATCATCAGGGTAGGGAACGACTACATTTGTTCCATGTTCAACGTGAGCTTAGACCACTTATGTGGCAGTCTATCATTGCACACCTTTGTAGAACTCACTGAGCTGCTTGAACGGCGGTATGTTCAAATACCATAATAGTATCTTCCATATTCCATATATGATCGTTTTTATTAATGATCTTTATACGTAGTTTTTATGTAAAAAACATTTTTAAGGATTTCCGATTTCACATGATCGAGGGTATGCAGTATATGCTTTCGGCATACCGTATTTTGAAAAAAGATTTTTTTTAATCTTCTTGTAACATAAAGAAACAAATAGATAGACCATAATTTCTTTTTTTTTTTTTACCTTTCAGAAATAATCGAACTTAAAGAAGTTCGGTCGTACGCAATCACATTTTCTGATTTAATAATAAGCAGCTAAATTTCCAAAAAAAAAACATTCTAAAAATTAAACAAACAATAAATTCGTCACATTTAATCAAAAGGGACAATTCTAGAATTCACAAAAAAATAAGGTCATTCAGTTTTTTAAACAAACGGCGGATGATGATTTCATTTTAACGATTTCTTTTTTTCATCACTTTCAGGATAATTCTCTATTTTCCTCCTCGCTTTGACAGACGATAGTCTCAAACGTCAGCTTTTTTCAGGGTCTTACCATCCTATGTTTAATTTTTATTATTTATTATTTTTTTCGTAGGGCAAATATACTAATAGTTGACAGTTATTGACAATTTACGATTTAAGGGCTATGAGTATGGTAACGGCAAGAAAAGGGATTGGTGTTGTCACCTGGTATTAAATAATGTATTAGGCTTCCCAGAATAGCAAAAAAGTAGGAGCAAAAAAGCCGCAACCACGTGTTGATTGTTCAATGCCTTACTGAGTCGAAAAAAACTTCTAACAAACCTTCAGTTTATTTGAAGAATGTTATATAATACTTATTGTTAATTTTACGTGGGCCGTTTTGTGTGATCAATGGACAATACTTCTACTAGTAACAGAATTTAGATGACAATGTGTTATCTGTTTTAACTCACGGTCAACTACTAGCATCACTAGTAATTGACATAACCTGTCAATTATTGGTAATTTTTGTGTTAAAAAAAAGCAAACAAAACTATACTAATCTGTACTAATCTGTATAAAAGAGCGAGCGAAAACTGCACACTCATTCATTCATTCATCACGAAATCTCCAGAACTATGAAGCCTACAAACTTGAAATTTGGCAAGTACATTCTAGGTGCTCGCTAAGAAAGGATTTTATTTTTTATTTTTTCCTTTCCATTGTAGTTTATTTTTAAAATTCAACTTACCTGGAAATGAATGGATTTTTTGCCAGCGTTAAAAAATTGTGACGCTTGCTTTGATAAATGAAGACTTTTGCAATTGTTCAGTGAAGCAGCATCAACAATGATTGCAAGTCTTTCGCGCGGGAATAGTGTATCCTTTATCTGAATAGGATTTTTTCCAGCGTTAAAAA
>JAHWFO010027470.1:853936-881770 GCA_023313115.1 Rhysida immarginata
TTTTTAACGCTGGAAAAAATCCTATTCAGATAAAGGATACACTATTCTCGCGCGAAAGACTTGCAATCATTGTTGATGCTGCTTCACTGAACAATTGCAAAAGTCTTCATTTATCAAAGCAAGCGTCACAATTTTTTAACGCTGGCAAAAAATCCATTCATTTCCAGAAACAAAAACAATTTTGAAAACAACCATGGAGGCATTACTTTTCAATATGCCCTCGTACATAAATATGAAAAAGCTATATTTTTCTCCGAGCGGCGCTGGGTACTTCACCTAGTGTGATATAGAATGTAGGGAAATATTGAAGGAAAAGACGATTATTTTAAGTTTAACTTCTCAATTTTCAGTAATTGACATAGCTGTCAATTTCTATATCTCCCATTTTGACATACGTCTTCTAGGCCTATTCACCGTTTGTTTTCGTTGGTCCTGAATCTTATTACAGAGACGTTCAAACAGACAGCCCAGGACAAGAAGCAGTACATTGGATGAATTTTGCAAGTAGGAGAACAAGTACTTTTCAATATGCCCTCGTATATAGAAAATAAAAGATACACTGTTTTTCCGCGCAGTCATTGTTGATGCAGCTTTACGGAACAATCCCAAAATTCTTCATTACACAAAGCAAACAACTACGTCACAATTTTTTTGATTTTTACATGAATAATTTTTTGATGAATAGGTTTGGCCAAGATCTAATGATATTGCTCAAGTGGAACACCTTATTTTCTATGGTCCTTGCACTCTATTTGAAGTGAATGGGTTTCATTTATCATTACAAAGAAAAACAAAAGATAAATGATTTAGATGAACAATTCAAGTTAAAAAAAAGCACCATTTTAGTTAATGTTAAATACTTTACACATTGCTTGATTTTATCAGGTCATTAGAAGCTACATTATAAATGTTGTCAATTTTTTTTGGAAAATGTAAAATAAAAATGTGTAATTAAAATGTTGTCAGTTACTAGTGAAACTGCTGTCAACTTCTGGTACACTATCTGTCAATTTCTGGTGAATCACGCGTTACTTAGGAAAAAAATTAATAACTTAATAGCTTTTAAAAATATAATAATTGTTTAAAGATTGCCACATTCTGCATTATATTTGAGTTTCAAAATGCAATTTGATTTAAGTGCACAAAATCGTTTCACTGTAATGTCTTAAACTGTCAATTATTGGTACATCTACCCTACGAATATGAAATAAACAGGTATATACTGAAAGTTTCTCTAATAAGGTTGCATATTAAATAACTGCCATTTCCAAATTCCCTGTATGTTTATCCTGGGATTTTTTTAAAATTTTGCTGCTCATTTCAACCATGTGTTAAAAAAAAGCTCCAGTTATTTCTCAATGTTGTAATTTTATCCTATACGGAGCAAAATGAGCCCAGCTGTTACTTTACAAATGAGCTAGACAGAGTTTTATGCTGATCTTTCAAGTAATGTGGGCCTTAAACTTCAACATTACTTTTTTTAAGGGCTTCGTTTTATGAATAAAACCACGTGTAAAGCAGCTCTTTATTTTGCTAAATGCTTATAACATCTGCGATTATCAAAACCACGGCATTTTCATTTAGGAGGGCATTTACAAAAAGCACCTGAACCCTTGCAATTTTGAATATCCCTAATATCCACGCTAAATTTTAATAAAAGTTATCTTAAATCATGTTTCCACAATATAATTGAGGAGGAATAAGAGAAATAAAAGCAGATTAATTATTTCAAAAAAGCGCTTAGCCGAGTTATGGACACCTAATTTACGAGCTTTGTACCCATAATTAAAGTCCAATGAACCTTCATGCCTTAATTACGATGTTGTGGTAAGCCGCTTTTGACAAGTGAACCTGGTTAATTTAGGCAAGCAATTTGGTTTGTAATTACAAGTAAGCAAGCAACTCCAGAGTTTTACTAGTACAGAGTACGCCCTAAAAAGTATGCAAATGAGCCGCTAATGGAAAGCTAGAAGCTAATCGCAACCACATTGAGCACCTCCTGTAGAGGCCAAGGTATAATTTGTATGGAATCCATAGGGATTTTTAAAGCCAAGAACTCGTCTCCTGGCTTCCTCCTTAACTGTCAAACTGATTTTGACATTTTCCCCATTCTCAATTCTGTTTGAGATTTAGTGTAATACGTTATCTTGTATTTTGTCTTCATTTTCTTGTACTTTTTATGTACCAACCGTTCTTTTTCCATTACGGTAATTTTATTTCTTAGCTTATTCTGTCATTAGTATCAATAAGTTCAGAGATTGGCCCTCGGTTACGGATATGATGTATTGTTATCACACGTTACACACAACCACCTTCAAATTGCTCCTCTTCTGCAACTATGCACTTCTGCCAACGCGAGTAAAATTGCTGAAAACAATTCCTGGAAGCCTTTGGAGGAAATGGTCTTCAAGGCGGCCATCGCTGCTTTTTGAATCTCAGATGTACTCTTGAAACGAATCTCCTTTGAGTTCGTTTTTCAGACGGGAGGACAGGTAAAGTCGCATGGGGCGAGATCGGGTGAATAGGAAGGATGTGGAAGGGTTAACGTTCCCATTTTGACCAGTGCATCCTGCACCAAGAAAGACCGACGTGCGGGGGCATTATCATGTTTCATTACTCAATTCTTGCTTTTTCAGAGTACTGGGCGTTTCCGGTGGACAGCATCACGGAGGCGAGCCGAGATCTGTGTTTACATCTCCTTGTTCACTGTCGTCGCTTCCGGTACGATCTCGTAATGCACCACGCCCTTCAGATGAACGTGAACAAGTACAGTTCACAAACACTCATTGTTTGGATAAACCCTCCACTGCAGAGCTGCTTTCTCCCTGCCATGTCTCGTGTCTTATGTGTCTCTACGCCACGGTCAAATAGTCCCCCCTCTCCTCCAAGCCTGATTGGAGATATCAGCACAGTCTCCGAACTTATTGATACTATTATTTATCAGTTTTTATTTATATTAGTCAGTTATTTTGTTATCTAATCTTTAAGTTTTCTACTTTAACCCAGTTAGTGCATTACTACCTTATGATGTGCCCAAACTCGTCTCTTCATTTGCTGTATTCTTGTCCAGTCAACGTACACTTACTTTAGTTTATTTTGCTTCTACCTTTATCCAATAATCGTACTTTATCATTGTATCTTATCGCACTATATTACTCATTGCCTTTGTCCTGCCATTCGTTGTATTTTGCCCAATCAAATTACTCCAGTGTACCAGGACGAGAAGTCTCCAGTGTATATCCTTGATAAAGGCGGGAATAAGCGGAAAACTCCATTTTTTATACGTATTGTAAAGTCTCTACCAATTTCATTGATAGAATCAATACCAACGCCCATTTCGTTAATCTTACCGTCTAATGATCCCAAATCGTTCATACTCAGTATGATTGCAAGCATTATCTGTTATCATTTGTAAGCGTAAAATAGCATGTTCAACGATTGAAATCAGTGTATGCCTTGGGAAGTTGCACATGGCGTGCGTAACTTTTCGCAAAAAAAACAGAAAAAAATTCCTAAATCTTCAGTAGCAGACTTTGGTAAAACAATTTTTCCAGCACAGCACTTTCTGGAGGAGTCAGAATCATATTCGTTGACATGCTAAATAGCTATTAGCAGCTTTACATTACGGAAATTAGCATCTGTCTGTATTTCATGTTGAAATACGCGCTCTATTAGTGGTTTTTGGAATTAACTTTTTATTTTGCTCTGGAAAAGAGTACCATCATGAAATTAAGGCAATCCCAAAATGTTATGATTTTCTGATGAATGTTTTGCTGTAACGAGTTACAAAATGTTAACTTTGAGACACCCTGTATAACTTTTGAATTTTGAGATGGCGGGCAACCAAAACTTTTTTTTTCTTACATAACCAAAATCTTCATCACCACACTGCTAATAGAACGGCTGCAAGAAACCACTGAAATCATTTGCTCTATAATTGCTAGATTAAATAACACTAGCCAACACACATTTTGTGACTAAAACAACACATAGTGTTCTTAGTAGAAATTACTACTGCTTTTAGATTTTTTTCTATCACAAGTTATGCACATCGAGATTTCTATGTTAAAGTAATGGGTGTGAAGAGAAGCGGCTACAATGTTAAAGTATCCATATTTTGGGGCCGCAAGGAAATTTACCAGGCCCCAAACACTGAATGATTTAAGAATATTTCATTGTAAAACAAGAAAGCTGTGCGTGCTAGAGAAATTTAAAAATTATATTCGTAATCAGCAGAAAAAATACTACCAAAAATCACCCACTTTCATTTTGTCACAAGAAAAATCTTAAATTTTGTTGGCCAGTGTAATTAAGACTGCTATTAGCAGAAACTGAAAGATTTCTCCGAAGCTATCATGTTAGGATTATAAATTCATGGTTATAAGCTCGCGATCCATAGTGGATTACACGTATTTATTTTTATGAAGCGTCGTCGTTACGTCACATTTCTCGGCTTTGATAATTTTTTTTTCAAGTTATAATATATATTTGAGGGTTTTTCGTTCGTAGCTTCACAAGCAATAAAGTTTAGCTTATGAACCTGTCATCTGTTATCGATATCGCAAATTGATATAATTGAACATTGAAAACTTCTTTGAAAAAATAATTTATATAGCTGAACATGTTTTAATGTTTCCTACATGACCGTATATCAAAAAACTCAAAGGCCAAATAACTTTTAGATATTCTTTCGTATTTGATTGGCGGTCTTGACTGATTTCAAAGGGATTCTACATTATTTTGAAAACTATTGCCTTTGAAAGAGGGCTTCAACCTTAAAACAATGAAGCTTTAGCTGCCTTTTTTTCCCCCTTGACGAGAAAACGCTGAACTCAGTTTAGTTTTCATTCTTTCCAATGTACTTTTAAAGTGGAAGCATCAGTGGCTCAATAGTTCCAACTCGCGATGAATTTCGAATGAGCTTTGGCCCAAATAAGCCATTTAAAATTCATTCTGCGTTAGTCCCTGTGACAATTCAAAATTCTGGAAACTTCTTTCGACTTTTGATCAAAAACGAGTTGAACTCTAACCTTTAAAGTTCTTCATCTTCATCTGAGATAGAAATATAGGTCAATTGAAGATTGACACGATCTAATAATAACTGTATAAAATTATTTTTTGAGAAATTTCGATAATTTCGATAATTTAATTTATACGAGTGAATCGAATTCATTTCCGACGGCTTGATACCATTCGCATTATCCAAAACGAGAGTTAATTATTTTCTTTAAAAATTTCGACCGCGCCAGCAAAACTCGATAAATCTACTGAATAATAGTTCAGGGCTGGTCGAAAACTAGCGGTTGTAAAGTATACGCAGAACATTTGGTCACCAGTTATAATTTCAAATTAGAGGAAACCCTAATGTTGTATCTGTAGAGGTTTTCTTACAAGAGCGTCTTAAAATTGTGTTAAAAAATGGCGAGTTGTGTTCAGCGATAGCGGATTTATGGACATCACTCTTCGAATCAGTGTGGTCACATCCAAATGTTTTATAGTTGCACAATATTTTGATGAAATTGTTTTCTGTTAAATTCATTCCATATTTAAACATTAATCTCTAAAAACAAAATTCGATGCCCAAAATTCTTATTAGAGAAAGTTACTTATAAGAATGCATGCTTGGTCTGTACGTTTATCCGTAACACGATAAGTTGTTAATTTTTTAAAATTGTTTTCAGAATTATGACCATCAAGATCTTAGCTGTATCAACTTTTCAGGTTTTTTCCTGGACTTCAAGTCGATTGCACGTGCTGAAACAGTGACAGCAAAGATTGTTACTTTCTGTTTATCTTTTAAGCAATATTGACATGGGCACGCGCATGTCACGATCACTTTGTCGCAGCTGAAGCTCCTTCTTGAAATGTTGGAAGATTTTGTTGTCATGTTATAACTATCGGGTCTATTTCTGGCCCTTTTAAATAATCTAAGCAAGCCAACAAATAGCGCATCATCAAACCAGTCGAAAATGCGCTAGCTTGTTGCCTTTCCAAAACAACGAACTTAAAGTTCATTACTGGAATATATGCGTGTATGCCTCTGCGTGTTTCAGCAAAAAATTTCGGATTTTGCGACTTTGGATTGTTTAAGATAATCAAAAAGTAGAATAAGAAAGTAGCAAAGACCAACCCTCTATTTCTTTGCCTTCATCAATAAAATTGAGTTTAAGATCTAAGTTCTTAGTGCCGAGTGGGCCTTCCAGAAAATACGATAAAGTTCAGGCCTTACCTTTAGATTTTAAACTAAATTTTAGCGATGAAGACAAAGAGATAGAGGCTGGGTCTTTGAGACATTTCCATTCTACTTTTTTGATGTTCTTTAAACATCCGAAGTCAGAATATCAAAAATTTTCATTTTTTCCCGGGCACACGCGCAGACTCCCAGATAAAATGAAAACTACAACTGCATATCTCGTTTTGAGCATACGTCAGAGTCCCCAATTGCCGTTTTTGGTTTTACTAATGAGCAGTTTCTTCTATTCGCAAGTATAGAAGCATCATTATACGTAGAATGTTGCGGAATTGGTTTTAATTTAAAATTTTTGTTCGTTCTAAAAATTGAATTTAATTAACTTGACTAAACGATTAGCATCATTTGGGCCTTGGACAGGATTTTTTCTTTTTATACGATTTAAATAAATAAATAAATGAATAAACATTGACTGAAGAGCACCATACTCCAACCAGCGAATCATGAAAACTGTCAATCACTCTGTTACCAGTGAAACAAGCTGGAATAAAATTTAGCCTCGTACAGAAGTTATTGTTAAATGAATTACTATTAAATTGGTCTCCCTTAAAAGGATCTTTTTTTTTTTTTTTTTTTTTGCTATTAATCCAAAATTTATTTTTCACAGAAGAAGCGTAATACTTTCTTGTTTGATATGTTGCTTCAGCACGTGTTGAACAAAACGCATTTTAGGAAGAAATTATGAACGATAAATAAAAGACCTGTGCAACGAGGCTAAGGCAGCTGCTGATTGTCTGATGAACTTAGCCAACTTCATGACCACGTGATCTCTTGCAGGAGGAGCGATTCTCATGACACGTCTTTGAACTATAATCCTTTACTAAAACGGTATTTCTATTGAAATTTCAAGTAAAAACCGATTTTGGACCTATCAAATGAAAACCTTTACACATTTAAAAAAAATGAAATTTTTCCTCAGTATATTTGTAGTGCGCGACCGCCTGCATTTTTTGAAATAAATTACTTTCGATGGGAGTGTCGATCAGTTCGCTATAAACGGCAATGACAGCAGCTAAACGGTACGAAAAATTATTAGACAATATTTTAAAATCGAACTTATATCGTACGGAAGTTTAAGATACATCTTTGGAAAGAGGCGATTCCATTATTGCTCTGTTTTCAATCAGATTGGTGATATCTATTAGAGCATTTTAAAAGTGCGTTCCCATTTTATTGAAAAGAATCTCGCAATTTTCTTTCGCTTGAAGACGCATTTTCTAAATTTCCCATCACACTTGCTCAATCTCTTGCTAGCTTTCAACATGAATCTATAAAGACATTGAAATGCGACAGGAACTTGTGATTACAAGGTCAATTACATTCCGCTTGTTTAATGTGATTTCAAGTTAATTTTTTCTGAATAACTGTGGGTATTACAATATCTCGATCACCTGTTTTTTTTCATTCTTGCGTGTTAAATGTTTCTCTATTAATATTGCTATTTGTCAAGTTTATGATTTGTAAAACTTGAGGTAACATTTTATCGAGAAATATTTGGCCAGTGATACTAATTTATTCGTTTCCATTAACGCATTTATTACGGTTCGTCAACCTCGGCGGGATTACATTCTAGAGAGCAATCCACATTTCAGCCAATTTGCTTTTTTGTAAAATATAGAATGATTTCGAATAACGATAGATGTCAGTGAAATGCTAATTTGGAATAATCATTAATGAAAACATAATTTATCGCATTGATAGTTACTGCAAGCATTACAAGACATAATCGTACATCGCTATTGTCGAACGCCTGCTTGAAAGTAGTCATTCTGACAACATCATTTGTTTGAGTTTCACGGTAAAGCGAATATTAATCGCACCGGCGGCTTTAACGCAATGAACACCATAGTATAAAAAGAAATCGACGAAAATAGTTACTAAAACATTTACAGTAACTTGCTAATTTATAAAAGTTAATAAAATTGTGTCAAAAATAATTTTTTTGTTGATTGGACCTCTGGACATGAGCTAGCCAAGGGAGGGGGGAGGGGCAACAACATTTGCCTCCCCCTAAATCAAGTAAACTTATATACAAAAACTTGATTTTTTCTGTAAACAAGACATGCGCGGCGAAACTTTGAAGTATTGGTATTGTTTTTTTTTCAGCAAAAATGGAGCTAGTATTTGGGTGGAGCTCTTTGACACTTAATTTTCTCACATATCGTAAGTATTTGACTTGCCCCCCCCCCTCTCCTCCCCTCCACCATATGAATCCTGGCTACGCCCATTCTTTGGATTGATTCCTCAACTGGTTATACGAGGAGATATCAGAAAGTAACGCCATTTATTTTTTAACACTGAAGCCATCATTCGCTTCTTACGCTCTGAGATCAGTGTATCATTATCAAAGTCAATTAATTATGTGTAGGGTCGTGTTACACATTAACTGTAAGTCAGATATTCTGTACTTAAAATATTCTGTAATTAAAATAGTCGTTAGATATAACCGTAGTCTCATTTTTATTTGAGCACACCTTATACTATATTAGGTTTGTAAAATAATAACCAATATATCGATTTTTTTATATTTATTGATATTTAAGATTGGCATTTAGCAGTCTGGAATTGTTACTGTAAAAATGCAAACTTTCTCTACTGACTACATCATTTCAATTTTATTTTTGAAAATATTATTTCAAAGATATTACGAAGGCGAATCGTTATCAGAACTTTTTTAATGTAAATTTTCTATGCAGTTACAACAAAGCAAACTGCAAATTAAAGCAAACCTATCATAATTTAACTCATTTCTCTACTGTTGCTAAATCTGTTGATACTTTTTCTGACAGACGTTTTTTGAGGTGTTTTCACTTCATCATCAGCATGGAAACGCGCACCTCGACGGAAAATTTTTAGAGGACCAAAGATATAAACATCTTAGCATGGCCATACTTCCCAGGCTTACACTGTCTGTAGCCGTCATTGATTTGCCTATATATTCAGATTTTATCAAAATATTTTGAATGTTCTCGAAAGAATTGGAAAAACGTTCAAATTTGGCATTTGTATTTTTATTTTAAGTGGGATTAGGTAAGCCGGGGGGAAGGTGGATAACGGGGGAAGGTGAATAATGTTAAGCTGTTACCGCGAAAAGTTTTTTTAAATCGGTTTTCGCTCATTTTCACTAGACGACGATATTTGTTATTTAGTTTTTACCGATTCCATCGATTTCGGCCGCGATCAACGGGAAGGAAAAAAAATTTCTGCAAGCAGTAGCATCCAGCTTGGTGAGTAAAATCCCTACTACCTAAGACACGATAAAAGTCATTCTGATCTACAAATTTGAATAACGATTGTAAAAATGTAGTTTTTTTGCTTGGTGGAGGTGTTAAGTAAAGGCTATTGAATGAAGGCATAGCCTCACTGATCGGCCATTAGCAACATTATAGACATTTATCTACCTCCCCTCCGTGTCCAGAGGTAAGGTGAATTGATGAAGGCATTGATAACTTCATGTTCTATTAAACTTAATACTGATCTTTCATTTTGAAAATTCTTAAAAATGTTGCTCTTGGTCAATCATATATTTTAAAATAAAATTTAATTTTTTTCGCTTACAATTTTTTTTAATTGTCAATTAGGTTTGAACTAATCCACCTTCCCCCGGCTTACCTTAACCTTATGCATAAACAAACGTGAATTTAAAGAAAAAATTGTACGTATTCATTTGACCGTAGGGGAATGCCAGAACCTGAATAAGTAGATGTGGCAGAATTCCCCAATGCCATTTTTTTGATGGTTGAATGAGCAGTAATCGACCTGGCGTTGTCATGCAGAAAAATGAAATACTGGGCCTTCTTGGACGGATTGCTGCCAGTTATGGCAGTGTCTCCTCGTTCGCCACTGTGTTGAATCTCTTATCTTCGGATAGGAAATAACAAAACTTGACATCATCCATATTCCAGAATATTATTGCAATAATTTTGTAAGCACTTTCAGTAGCCTTGAATTTTTCATTGCAAGAGAGTATGTGTATTTCCACACCAAATTTCGGTTCTGGCTCGTAAGGATGGAACCATGATTTATCTCCTGTGATAAGTTAGTCCGAAAAGACTAATTTACTGTGTACTCCTAACAGAGAAGCAAATGTTCCAGAGAGTATGCCATCCGGTAGCTCTCTTGCAACAGTTGCTCTAAACCCAGCTTATCGCGAATTTTTTGGTAGCCTACTTCATTGTGAACGATGTCAAACACTACGCACAATCAATGCCAATATGCTTGCAATATCCTTAACTTTAATATGCCGATTTTCTTTAATTAAACAGTTTATGGCACTTTAATATTGTACGGAGATATCGATGTTTGCGTTCCCCATGAACGTTCTTACCAGCAATTATGCTTCTTCTTTTCCAGCAATTATTCATCATAAATTATCTGAGAAATAAAACTAGTTTTTCCATTCCAGAATGCATTTTTGATTGCATAAAAGGTTAAACTGAGAATGATGAATCTTTTTTCAATGTGTTCTATCTTGAAAAATATAATTGGTAAATATTCTGAAGCCTGTGCTCTGCAAGATATTTGTAAACATTCCATTCTATACTGATCTGAAAACGGTTACAGTTTGAAAACAGACTCGTGAGTAAACAGTGCAATTTCGCATCCCTCATACAAATTGTTTGTGGATCTGCAGAAACGCATATTTAATATTTCTTAAATATAATTTAATTATTTCTTTTTACAAATAAAAGATAATTGGTAAATATTGGTTTCTAAAAATATTTTCAGTGAATGCTGGTACTGCCTGTCGGAGTCCTCCAGATTTCATTTTCTCCGATATTTTCGTTTATTATTATGTTTTGAATTAAAGGGTTCGTCAAAACTATAATTTTCAGTCGAATAGAGAGATGTATTACAAATGACTAGTTATTCTGATTCAGTGAAAATTTAAGATTGTTCAGCTTAATTTAGCGTGTTCGCGAATTTGATTGTTTTCAGGATTTAGATTACATAGCAGAGAATGGAGAAATTGGCTTTCGTTAAGCAAATATTACACAAAGCCAATGAAGACAGATAATTCACATTGTGTAATGACATCAAACAAGTTATTCCGGAATGGAATGAATTTTCTAATTCGGCAAATCACTATGCAATTTGGGAACTAAACTTTCGTCAAGAAGGAAAGGTGAAAGCTTTTAATTAATGAATTTTATGTTTACAGTTTTTAATAGGCTAATTAAGAAGAAAAGCCGTGTCCCTTTTTTATTTCCTCATTAATAAGTATCGGTGAATTAATTACACGTGAGCATGGGTAATTAAAATCGATCGATCGTTAATTAGAAATCTTATTAAATTAGCTTTCATAATGAAATCCTAATGATAGCATAAAGAAAGAAAAAATATTTGTTATCGCTGTATTGTTATAAAGATCTTCAAAAGCGCTAATAAGCAGTATTTTCATCCTATAGTGCATACAATACATAAGGTTTTCCTTCATGATGCCTTTTTTCTCTTAGTTTACAAAGTGAGATTTTTCAAAAACATATAAAGATGATTACACTTCATGTAATGAATTGATAAGGTGAACTCATAGCTAATTAAATCAATCAACGATCAATGAACAAATAGACAAATTCTTTGCATTAAGTAAGTTTTTTTGGATAAGTAATCTTATTAAAAGGATGGGATTACTGCAATGATAAGTTCATGACTCACACACTTCATTTCAGCATGAACTATTATACACACTTGTTGTAAATGAATTCTACACTGTCTATTAGTATTGCGAATTCTACACGATCTATCAGTATTATGAATTTTGCACGGGTTATTAGTATTCTTGGTTAGTTTTCCAAGTAATGTTAAAGTAATTCAGATTTACAACTGTTAATAGCGAAGAAGATCATCCGTGCAATGAATCAGATAATAAGCGAGGAGCAAGGAGCGAGAGAGGGGTTAATGAGGATGATCCTTTGATTCGTTTTATCTTTTTTAGATCTATTTTTAACAACTGTAATATATATAAAACTATCACTTTAAAATATGCGAGTAAATACACGTAAAGTTAAATTATTACTAATTATTACTGCACAAGTGAACTAGTTTGTTCATTGCTGTGGATAATAATAGATTTTAAATCTGTGTATACAATACATAGACTTAGGTCGAATTGCTCGAAATTGGATTGTAAATAAATTAAATCGTTTGGAACGATCAACTACTATATTTACTCTTTTATGTTCTCAGTTTAATTTAATTAATTAATACGATCATTCGAGTATAATGTACTGAGAAAATTTTTTCGGAAGTAGAAGGTTTAAAGAAAACTAGTTAGGATTAAAGTATAGTTAGAGATTTGTTTTTTAACTATCGACTGTGTATATGTATATTTATCAGAAAAAAATCTTCTTGGTTAGAAGCCAAATGTGCAAAACTGCTATAAAAGTAACCTACTCACAAGAAATAGCAGTGAATAAAAGTAAACATACAACGTTTACAAAATGTCAGTATCATATCAGAAATGATGCTTAGGTGAGAAATATAATGCTAATAGTCATAGGAAACAGGCAATAAGGAATAATATACCAATCATTACCAATCATTTCATTATATCATGAAATCCTGTAGCTATAAAGAAAGTAGAGCAAAGTACTATATCTGAAATAACAAATGAAGCTTTCTTATATTCAATTGCTTGCAGGGCTGCAAACTACACCTGTATGAGGCTTCTATGAGGCTATGGTGAGCTCAAGTTACTAAACTCCTGAAGTTCGTATTTCTTTTAATTTCTAGCAAACGACAACGCGAGATAGAATATCTTTTAATATAATTGGATAATTTTTCTTATCGTGTTCCATTCATGTTTACATTGAAGTTTTTACACGATATTTTTTTGATTAACAAGATTTTGTCTTGCGGTTTTATTTTAATGAAAAAAAAATCACCTGAGTATTTATGTATAATATCTTGTTTGAAGATTGTTTATATTTGTCTATACAAAAAGATTACTTAAATACTTATATAAATCATGTAATTAAAATTCTTAACTGATTCAAATATAAAAAATTTAACCTTCAAAATCCAATAAATTCAACAAATCACCTATTTCAAGAAGAAGCAAAAGAAACGATGTTATTTAATCCGCATTTTCTCGCATAATTTTCAGGCATGGGATTTGTAGACGCTTAATAATTAAAATAAAATGAAAGCAATGATGATATAGTGCTGTCTAATGCGCAGATTTGACATATGCTTTCTAATTACAACTCTCCTGTAAAGCGGTGCTTTTTCATTTTATGTGTCGTGCTGAAGATGTCATCGACAGCGGAATGAAAGCGACCGAGTTCTCTACTATTTTTTTTTTTGCTAATCTCGTGGTTTCTTTAAAGTAAAAAAAAAGAAAAAAAAAGAAGCGTAAAGCACGCACGCACACACACGCACAAAAAGAGAAGCCATAATGTTGAAACGAAACGAATGAAAAGAGGAAGATTCACTCCACCCTTCTCCACCTCCCCAAACTCCTTTTTACCTTCGTAGGATCTGAAAAGGAACGGGAAGTGTGGAATGGAACGAACGAAGGAGCAAACGATTGGATGAACGGGAGAAGGAGTAGAAGGCGTTGCTGGCTTCGATGGAAGCAACGGCAAAAACTACTTCTTGTGGGATATCAACAGAAACATTGCGAAAAGCCTTTTCGAATCAAAATTGGTGCGCATCGAGGAAAACGACTCCTCCTTGCTCAATAGCAAAAAACTCCGGTGGGAATTTTTTTCCTATATTACTAGCAAAACTTGGAAGCTCTTTTTTCTTTTCACGCTTAATAGAAGAGACGGTGAAAAGGCAGAATACCAAAATACTCTTCACGTTAAAATGTTCTTTTTTAAAGAAGATTTTTTTTTAATGCTTGTTAAAGTAGTTTCCCCTTTTCGTTATTAGATTTGCTCTAAACATCACTTTCCTTCTTTTTTGGAATAAATAACTTTTACTTTCCTTTTAAGTATTCAAGTTCGCTTTTTTAACAATCTCTTCTGTGTATTCATTAGTTTTACATTGGATTTATATCCAGGACCATGATTTTAAACCAGGGAAAGATATAAATTTTAATAACGAGTTTCCAATTTCAACTGAAATGCAAGAATCATTGATTGTTATCAAGAATTTATATACGATATAAAAATTAAAATTTTTCATTAATTTTTTGATAAATTAATTTGGCGCATAGCTTCATCAGAAACATCCACGCATAAACGCTAAATTAGATTTCGATTTTTATTTTCTTGAAAATTGTATAAATTAATAATTCTCAATTATTGAGTAGAGCGAGAATGAAGGTACTTATCAGTTTTACCTGTCTGTCCCCTTCATATTTTCTACATTTCTTGACTTACGAGGTTGAGATTCGGAATATAGCTTACCATAGGCATGCCCTACTTCACTTTCACTATTTAATTTGGTTTTGATTGGTCTATGGGTTAGGAGTTATGGGGGTAGGCGTTATGGGGGTAGGAGTTACAGGGCACCGTAGGTATGTAATGGAGTGAAATTCGGTATGCAGAATTCTCTAAGCAAAATCTAGCTTATTATGAAGATTGGATCAAATTGTCGCAGTGGGGTCGAAGTTGGGGGGGGGGGGGAGCAGTCACGTGGTCAATAGAAGTATTAAAGGCAACATACGGCATTTGATATGTCATTCGAGCGGACATGAAGAGAAACGAAAGAAGGTTAGATTAGGTTTAGGTTCTTTTCGATTTTCTAAATATTACGTTAGAAAAATCAATTTTTGATAAAAAAAAAAAAAAAAAAAAGGGTTAAAATGCGGATAGATCATCTCAGGATTTCCGCTGCTTTCCTATACCCTCCTCGGGGGGATTAATTTCTTGTTATTTTTAAATTTATTCATAGTTTATTACTAATACTCTTCATTCCATATCTCATCAATTTGACGGATAACCTCTCCACGTAAGTGCAGAATCAAAGATATAGCGCTTTGCAACTAACTGCAGTGAAAGAACAAAGCATTGTACCTACTACTTATGTCTGCGGAAATTTTCATAAAATGTCGAGGATTTATTCTAAAATATTACTTTCAGTTTTCTTGCTCTCTTTAAGTTGATACGTAATGGATGGGTATTTCAAAGTTGTTCAGTCAAAGTTTTTTTTTTCCTTCTTCTTTAACACTCTATTGAATTAGAACCTTTGATTATATGAAGAGCTTAAAAATATCTTTCTCCATTAAACTGGGCACTCGAGTAGAAATGCTTACGAGTTTAAGGAGTTGAAGCTGATGGCAGCTTTACGTCTACAAAAGCTCTGGCTCTGCCATTACTATTTGGCAATTACCCTCCTATCGATTTTGATCAAAATCAGTGAAGTCAGTCCGGGATTTACTCTCAAGTTTCTTTTTTTCCTTTTGTCAACCCCAAAGAAAAGGGCAATCTTCTTTTCGTCATCGATCTCTATTTGTTCAGTCGATATCCTATAAAAAGTAGTCCTATTACCTTTAAGTCCAAACAACTTTCCAAAACTTAACATTGAGTTGTAAATATTATATATGTCACTTTCAATAATAATTTTAACCACTATTTTGTTTTAGATTTTTTGTTTTAATTTTGTTGAAAAGAAATCCCACATAAGCTGTTTTTTATATCCGTCTGCCAGTCTATTGGCCACGAATTTAAAACGATAAAAGACGGAAACTTGATAAAAGCCGAGGGACAAAAGCTACTTGCTAAAACTAAAACTTATTTAACGAAAACGATGATCATAAAGTTTCAGCATTACCCTTAGGTGACAAGCGACTTTGTGCACAAAGGCACAAACATGTGATAGGGCTCTTGAGATATTAACAAACAATTTGATACCCTTATTATAATATGACCTTGTGCGGTGCACAGTCAACACACGCCGTGGCCCTTTAAGGATTACGCTGTCCGTGCATTTTATTAGGCACATCCTCTCTGTGCCCAAAACGGGTTCGTTCCACTTCGTTGCAGTTACGTGACCTGTTTTGGATATACATGTTCATGCATCCAACCACCTTTCTGTCGCCAGTTTAGACTGCAATCATAGCGATATTGGGAAAGAGCAAATATATAACCCATTCTCTTCTGAATTTTACACATAGAACAGTGTCAAGTGTGTATCGAGAATTAAACTGCACAAAACATGACGAGTTAGCGGCACTCCAGTGATAGGAAAGCAGCATCAGTACTAGACCATCGACGACTGGAAAAGTCGTAGTTCCTGGTGCATCATGTCGATGGCACTACATACAACATGAATCCATAAAACCATCATATGTATCGACATCTGTGCAACCGGTGGGGGCAATGTAATAGTGCGGAGGATATTTACCTGGGTCCATTGATGCGTCTGAATTCACGTCTGTATTCAAGTTTTTAAAGACCTTTTGCTTTAAAAGACTGAACATTGATCTTGGCGACGTCTCTGACCTTTTGGGGTAAAGGTCAGAGGTCATATATGTAAATTTATTTACGTTTTTAATATTTTTCTTTTCATATTGGATGCCAGAGCGTACATAGGCATCGTTACCGAGCAAGTTCATCCATTCATCTTGACACTTGATCCGCAAGCAGATGGATACTTCCAGCATGATAATACACTGATGCAGAAAACCCGCAACACCATGGAATGGTTCCAGGAACATCATTCTTTGCTGCAGTAGCCCGCGCAATCGATGGATCTCAATCCGATTGAACGTTTGTCTGACCAATCAGTTCAGGCCACGTCTGCACCCCGTCAAATGTTCAAGATCTACGTGATGCACTCATGCCTGCATGGTACACAAAACATCAGGAACGCTTTCAGCACCTTGCTGAATCCAAGCCTGGACAAATTCAGATTTTTGTAGGCGAAAGCAGGCACAAGGTATTATAGATGTGTGTGCGTATTAAAGTGGCCGGAGGAGAGTACACATACGTGGCGATACATGTTAAACTTGCATTTTCCACTTTGCACGTGTTCTACGATTGTTGGGAAGATTCACAATTGGGTTCATGTAATACGCAATTATTGGAAGGGACAACTGCTACCGCTGGCATAAACCGATACAGACTAAGAATTGCTTTAGTTGGTACTCTATTCAACAAAAGTTTGACTGGGCGTGTTCACTTAAATTTCCGATTTCAATTGTTAGACTCGTTGTAAAGTAAAATTGACAATGTCTAAGAATTGAAATTAGGATTTTTATTGGACACGTCCAGTCAAACTTTCGTTGGAGAGAGTTTCATATGCATTCAGTTCAAAGGATTTGAATTTTATTGAACAAAATATTCTGACAACGAAAAATGTTTTTTCTAACATAATATTCCAGCCAGAGAGTCTCCAAATTTTTTTCTTCTTGACTCCCTCCGTCCCCGCGTCCACCCGCTACTGAAAGATAAATGCAGGAAAAATTCAGCGAGAAACTGGTGAGCAATTGTTAGCTTGGCACTTCGTTGTTGATAGGATAGCAATCGTAATAATTCGCTGCGAAAGTTGCTCTATAATATTCTTTTCTTAGACTTCTTTAAAAATTTCTGTATATGAAAATTCAAATTGCTTATTGTCACAATTGAAAATTATCTGACAAAATTGTGACGAGATTGAATATACAGTATTAAATTATCGTGTAAACGCGAGTTTTTAAATTCATTGGTTTCTACACAGTGTATATCATATATTACATTTGTAAGAAATTTTTTAACCAGTGTTGAAAATGAAGAAGCGATATTCAAAATTTAAAATGAATTTCTATCCCACGTTCAAGTAATGATATGCATCATCGTGGCCAGGCATTTTTCAGATTTTGAATAGCAAATTTCTGATAAAATTAGCATATGCGAGAACAATTAAGAAACGTAGTGACGTTTAATGATAACGTTGCACTTGTGATCCTGGATGGTGTCAACACTCATGGCCGTATTCTCACTGTTCATCCAAATAGGAATTAGTCTTAACAAGATTAATAATCATAAACGCGTTAGGAAATGCGTTTGGAATTGGGAGAATTGTGGTTTCGGAATCTCATTTAGTGACAAAATAAAGAGAAAATATAATTGCGATTATGGCCTAAATTTTATTACAAGCATACAGAAAGATCACGACATGCTCTAAATCTAAATCTGCATCTTTTATTTTCTTTACTGCATAAAAAGAAATAATTTGCACCAGAATATCTTTAGAATCAACTATATCTGCAAGCAGATTAATTCAAATGCCCTCGACTGTGAAAAGCATATGCCTTAACGTTTGTAGCTAATTTGCATAAACTGCGTCACGTCTTCCGGCTCGTTATATTGCATTGCAACTGTTTGGAAAATCAATCATTTTATTATTATTATCGTGTCATGAACATACATTATACAATTTCTTTATACAGGGTGTAAATTTTAAGTTGACAAAGCAGAATAACTCGAAAAATAAGCTTCACACGAAAAAATGCGTATAATCCAAAGTTGATTATTTTCGAGGGGGCATCTGCTGGTGCTAAAATTAGCCCACCCCCCCCCGGCCCCTGGGGGTGGGGCGGGGGGCAACTTTAAAATTTCAAATGGGAACCCCTATTTTTTATTGCAGATTCAGGTCCTACATAAAAAACTACGTACATTTTGTCTGAAACATTTTTTTTTATTTTTGGTAGATGGCGCTGTAATTCAAGAAAATCCATTTTCTCATTTTTGCGTGGAAATGGTTACGGAGAAATAAAAAATACTTATTTACTTCGTAAATTTTGCCGCAAAGTTATTATTTTATTATTTTTTGCCGCGGATTAGGATAATTTTGTTTTGTTTCGTGGTCATGAGGCCACACAACTTTATAATTATCAAACAAATCAACTGATTAGCTAACTAACTAACCGAACATCCTACGTACTAACGAGTGAACTCATTAACTAACAGAGTAAAAAAGTAAAAGACTGTGTAAAGATGAAGTTATTCCCGTTTAAGATTTGGTGGTCCTTAAAAGGACCGATTGTTTTCGTTTTATTTTTTCTTATTTGCAAATACTTGCAAGTAAATGAATTTCGGGGTGCTTGTATTTCCAGTGAGTCCCCTCGCCTCTCACTTTCGGCCTGCTTGTTGTCCTTAAATCCCTTGCATCTCGCCGTTTTATGAAATTAAATGTTCAAATTGATGACCTCCAACTTCGATGCATTTATTGACTCGTTTTGTAAATTCCTGAACACATCTTGATAACATGTCTGGTGTAATTGCAGCGCAAGCATCTCTTATTCTTTGAATCATGTTTTCGCGAGTGGTTGGCGTTTCCTTATAAACGATATCTTTGAGGTAACCCCATAAGAAAAAATCTGGCGATGTAAGGTCAGGCGATCTGGCTGGCCAATTCACAGGACCTTCCCTGCCGATCCAGCGACCATGGTAAAGTCGATGTAGTACTTCGCGCGCTACTAATGAATAATGCGCTGGACAACCATCATGTTGAAACCACATGTGTTGTCGAAGTTCAATACTCAGGTCTTCAAGTAGATCTGGTAGTTCATTTTCAAGTAGGTTACGATATTTGTTGCCATTCAAATTACCGTCTAGTATAAAATATGGACCGATAAGTTTATCGCCAATTATCCCACACCAAACATTAATTGACCAAGGTCGCTGATGGTTGACTTCTCGAATCCAGTGTGGGTTCTGTTCACTCCAGTAATGCATGTTATGTCGATTAACTTCCCCGTGGTTTGTGAATGTTGACTCATCGGAGAAAAGAACTCGTGCAAAAAAATGTTGGTTTGTTTGCATCTGCTGAAGTGCCCAGTGACAAAACGTTAGACGGTTTTGGTGGTCATTGCCATGTAGTTCCTGATGCATAGATACATGATATGGATGAAATTTGTGGAGCTTCAGCATTTTCCAAACACTCATATGTGAAATTCCTGATTGCCTTGATATTTCTCTTGTGCTCGCATGTGGATTATGAGCCACAGCAGCTAGGACTGACACTTGATTGTTTTCTCCACAAACAGTAGCTGCACGGGTTCTTTTTTTCTGGTTCACACTACCTTCCGCAGTAAATTGTTTAATAACTCGAACAAAAGAAGACCGTGATCGCGTTTGGCCAGGAAAACGCTGAGCATAAAGCGCGACTGCATTATCAAAATTTCTCCCACTTTCTCCATAAATGTACACCATCTCAATTTTTTCTTCCACAGAAAGATAATTCATAATGTAAATTCAAAAGCAATACGGCGTTGTACACTCACAAAAACAGTTGAAAAATTACAATCTTTTCTTCTAAAGATCAGAATTTAAAATGTAAACATTCTGAAAAAAATGCCAATGTTTACGTTATTTGTTTGTTGACGAAATGTCTTCAAATTACATTGTAGTTAAAACAATGTAGGAATCGAAATGAATAATAAATTAGTTATTTCCACGCAAAAATGAGAAAATGGATTTTCTTGAATTACAGCGCCATCTACCAAAAATAAAAAAAATGTTTCAGACAAAATGTACGTAGTTTTTTATGTAGGACCTGAATCTGCAATAAAAAATAGGGGTTCCCATTTGAAATTTTAAAGTTGCCCCCCGCCCCACCCCCAGGGGCCGGGGGGGGTGGGCTAATTTTAGCACCAGCAGATGCCCCCTCGAAAATAATCAACTTTGGATTCTACGCATTTTTTCGTGTGAAGCTTATTTTTCGAGTTATTCTGCTTTGTCAACTTAAAATTTACACCCTGTATATATATTTAGTCGTTAAAATGATAAATCATTGATAACTCAGGATAACATAGACTGTAAAAGATACTAGTTACAGATTAAATTTAAATAATATACATCTAAACAAGGTCCCAAAAAAACAAACAAACAAACAAAAAAAAAAACCCACTCATATACTAATTTGCAAAAGAACTTGACATCCAATTTCGAAATTCCGTGAGTTCCCGCAAACATTTCCGAAAATTAGACAAGAATTAAGAGAGCATTAATTTAATTCTTAATACGTAAAAAACAAAATCTCTTTAGCGTTCTACGAAATACAGACAAAGGAGATAAAGGGGGAATCGATAAAGAGACGCAGTACTAGTTGTACGAGATGGCATCGTATAGTAATAATATTATACAAATATCCAGATTGATGAATGAACGTTTGTCGGTATCATTAATGATATGTTTGTTATTGTGCTGTTGGTTACCGGTTTCGGTCGAAATTTCGCGATGGACGTCTCCACTTCGGATTTTGAGGATCATTTACTGGAAGTTCGCTATCCTGGAAAAACATTGTCTTCTGTCTTCATGACTTGTTTGCATGAACACAAACATGGATATAACACCGAAAAAAAATGAGGTAGTTCAGTTAAGAATATTTTTAAATTGTGATGTCCGAATTCTCGTTTTAAATAAAATTTAAAAAAATCGAGACACCTTCCGCTTTAAAAACAAATTCAGAAACAATAGCAAAAATGTTTTTGTTCAAACGGATTGGTTAGAATGAAATTCTTTAACTGAAGAATTTGCTCATACAGACTGAAGATAAAATTTTTTGAAGTTTCTTATAAAAATATTGAAAACAAATGCGTTACTTTATCAGTAAATTTTTATCATTCAAATGTAACTGTATGAAATATAATTTTTCGAACTTTTATATGACCATAACTAATGCTCTTGTCTATCAGATATTAGAAATATCATCTTAACTCACTTGATTAAAAGCAGATCAAGTCGTACAATATAGCCCTACAAGAAAACTACAATAGTTTTATATTCACGTAAATATTAAACCTTCTAATTTATTTTTATTCATTTCTTAAAATTATTTTTATAATATATTGATTACATTGAGAAAATAAATTATTTGCTTCCTAAAAAAGCCCCTCTTTCTGAAGTAATTTTGTTCTAATGACAAAATGTCAATGAAAATGCTCGTTTGGTTCTGATTGTTGAGAAATTCTAATTAAAAAGTTCTCTTTGCAATACATTCCATGCAGTCGTGAAATTGAAATTCTGGTAATTGAAAAGTAATGAAATGTCGTAAAAAGTTCTTACGCCTGCAGGCTTTGCATTTATATCCTTTCTCAGAAAATGCTCTGGTTACTGATCACCATGCTTGTCATTGTTCCATTCTTTATGTCTTGAATGGAAGCGTTCTTTGAGTGATGAACACAAAGCGACTCAAGATATTAATGTAGAAAGCGTTCCATATCATGAAATTTGGATCATTGTTGTTGCTCAAAAGTTTTTCAGCCAACACTTTTTCTCCATTACTTTGAAACAACTATTGAAATGTTCATTATTTATCTTTGCGTTGTTAAGCTTTTGCTTATTTTATTTACTAGCCCTAATAAGTAGAGTGATTTTTTAATAAGAGTGGCTACAACTCCAGCCTTCCGCGATGGTCTCCCCAACAATTCAATTAGCAGATATACAATTTGATACTTTTCAGCTTATTAAGAGGAAATGTAAGGATGGCTAATGCAGGTTGACTTACCAAGATTTTATTTTTATAATTATATAAAGCAGGATAAAAAACAAGCACATTAATGTTTTTATTTTCATAATAAATGTGAAAATTCCATCAGTTGACGGCAAAATGGAGAATTGGATTTTTGTTTTAGGCACAGTAACTTTTGAATCACCCTGTACTATTCAGACGGCTGTCATTCGAGCGGCCTTTAGTATCGCTGACTGTGTTTCCCTTATAGCCGGGAATCCTTTTCAGTCGTGTCGCTAACCTCTGATCCTGGTCGTCATTGAGTTATCACTGAAGATGGCATTCAGAAGCCAATATATCGCAAGAGTGTAAAGGCGAGGCTCCGTTTTGTTGGTAAAATGCTCTCGTCGATGTCATTGTCTTCTAATTGACCTTAAAAGTTCTAGAATATGTCAAGGTAATTTATCTAAGATTTTTGTCTATATTTATTTCTAAAGTCACAATAAAATAGGGCCCGAGTAAATTTTTGTCTCGGGTCCGGTCGGAGATTATGAAGAAGAAAGCTCTATGTTATGCATAAGAACACGTCAAACTTTAAGATGCAGACTCGGCTTGTTTTTTCAACTCATAAGAAGCGGTAGTTGTTCTTAATATCATTTCAACGCATCATACCATAAATGCTGACCGATGCTTGGCATGAACTGTTTTTTCGGTTCGAGATGTAACTTATACTTGGCAGTGTAATAAATTATGAGGACCAAACTTGTTTTCTACATTTCTTATCAATATACTGTACTCTGATTTAGTAGCTTGAAAGTTATGGTCGTTTACTTTTCGCCATTTTCAAATGAATACCTTGTATAAGTATGTAAAAAACTTCGCTATAAGAATAGGGGCAGAATTTAAATACTTTTACATTTTTTTTGTTTGTTCTTGTGTGGGAATTTGAATTTATACGTAATAAAGTTAAGAATGCATGTGATCAAGAGAAAGCAGACGGGTCGAAAGACAAGATGGCCGACAGTGAATCTCTTCGCTTCGGTCCAATGAGCGCTGATTTGCGCTACTTGCATGAGTGGCTTTGAGCGACCCCAGAAAGGGACCGAAACCTGTTTGACATTGCTTGCTAAATCTCTTCGGGCGTGCCTGTCACCATTGACATTCCCCCTTCGCAAACATTAAATGGATTCTCTGGCGAGAGCATTTTCATCTCTTAGGTTTTTCGAATAAGTTAGAAGTTTAGAGTTACGTTTGTATTTCGAAATACAGTGAAGGTGTTGGTTTAACAAATAAATTTTACGTATAAGGTTTCTTATATGATTTTAGTGTTAAGGAGTTCTCACTTTCATATAAAAATGTACAATCTAGCTTAATTTTACATTATGTTACCATTACTAAATTCTAGCATGAAACACTTCTATCTATAATTGTTAGCTAAATTCGTATAACTTTTGATTATAATTGTTATCCAAATATTTGTGAAAGAAAACATGAACATCGCGGTAGGAAATCACAAAAGTATGTCCAAAGAGAAAGGATTAAATTGAAAGTTTGGGAAATCGAATTTTGCCTTTGTACTTTGAGCATCGAGTGCGTTTTGAAATATAAATTGCAGTTATAGAATTTCGTTTCCTATATTTCTTTATTACATTATAATAGGTAATGAAAAATGTAAACATTTCTTTGAATTTATGAACATTGTAAATGTTCGATGTGCCTCACATTAGTCACTTGAACAACATCTATGCGATATTTCCACACTCTCTCTTCCTCATATTATTTTCCATTGCTGCTGTGATTCGAATTTTTAATTCGTTCAAGTTTCCCGGCAATAATGACCTAAAATGGTATTTTTCGTATATCGTCGTAGAAAACAATCACATGCCTTTATATTTGGGGACCAGTGATGTAAAGCCATGGTCCTCCAACAACTATCTAACGTTGGAGGTAGGGTTCTTCCAGAAATCGCCGAATCTCACAAATCTCTTGGAAACCATAGAACCTCCCCTTCGCGAATATGAGAATAGTGAAACTATGTGTTCAACTATTTCAGAGATATAGAAAACTAAACAGGGACATTCTTTTGTGGATACCCTGTATAAAGCAAAAGTTTTTCGGCTTTGAATTGAAGACTGCCACTATTTCCCATTCCACTTCCTCCCGAGAACGAAAGTGTTATTTTTGAAGACTCCGGAACAAAAGAAAGTCGGAAGTTGCCAAGTCTAGTAAATATGGGAAGTGAAGCTGTGAACAGGTGATCCTATCTTTGCAAAGTCACGTTGACGACACTTAATGCAATATACAGGATGTTTCTGAATGATAAATACAAACTTTCAGGATATGTTCCAGGGACCAAAATAAGCAGAACTTATTAGTGTCAAATATAATGAGGATATCATCGACGTATCTAACCATCACATTGGGAATAAAAATTATTATTAAAATAAAAATAGTTTTGTTTCACAGAGGTGGAAATAATCCGTAAAAGCTAAACAGCTTCTGACTTTGGAAGTGTGGAAGTGAATAGGCGACATTCAATAATGTTGAGTGTTTCAGAGATAAGGGAGATTTGCGTAAAAGTTGGTAATGTCTAAAGATCTTTAATATCTTTGTAGATCTTTAATGTTGGATAATTTGTTAGAAAATTCATGGTAAAATTTTCACTTTAAATAAGAAGTTTTGGATAGTAAGGGAGACTCGGTGGAGTGGGGCGAGAGAATAATTAACGACAGGTCTTATTGGCATTCCGGTTTATGAATTTTGACAAGGGCATTCATATAGATCATATGATATATTGGGTCGAAAATTATTGTGAATGAGTCTAATGAGTAATTCTCTCAAAAAGGATAACAAATATAAAAAAGGGTATACATTTTTGCCCTATGAATACTGTACTTATTTTAATTTTTTGCGATAATGCCGAATTGTAATCAGGAATATTATTACCTCTAGCATTTTTTTTTCATGAATAGAAAAACTTATTCCGAAATCCTCTAAATGAATGTTCAGATCTAAAAAATTAATTTTGTTATTTAGGACATCATTATACGCAAAACTAGTCATTATGGATTATTATTAATATTATTATAGGCTGGTCTTTATATATTTCCAACTTTTTATAACTTTCTAGATTTAATATTTTGATATCAGTTTACAAAAACAGTTTTATATAACCGTTTATATAATTCATATAAATATTATATTACAATTCTTCGAGATTGTTCTATATAAAAGTTTTCTTTGTTTGAACATTCATTGTTAAAGCTATTTTCCCATTAATTTTGCATTTACCGGTAACTTTTGATTTATGCTCACTATTTCTACTCTCCAAATTTGCAAATAGGCAATTTGTATTGTTATTCGCTAGAGTGCTCTCGATACCTTTTTTGATTAGATTGAACAAGAATATTAAGGGATCCCATTCCCATTAGAACTTGCGATTAAGTGACAATTCATGTTCCATCTAAAGCCGAAGGCTAATGGTAAAATACAATAGTTTCCCATTATTGTTCGCTGAGAAACTAAAAATAAACATAAAAAATTGAGCATGAAATAATATTTTAGAGAGTATTAAATTTTTGACGACGTGTAATCACTTTTAAAGAACAATAAGTATTTTTTGAGCGAGTTATTATTTTTATTAGTTAGAGTTAAAATATCAGTATCTGAATTAAACATTTTGTTTCTAGTCCATTATCTCTTTATCGTTCTGTCTTTGAAAAGTGGAAATGTTAATAAGATTACATCGTATTTAATGTATTATACAAAGTATTTAATGTAGTAGCCTCCGCTTCTCTTATTGCAATATTAGCAAGCGCAGACATCTGAGTTTAAATTAAAACTAGAATCCGCCAAAAAATGTATACACACTTTAACAGATCCCATCTAAGGACCTTTTACCTGCTATGCATGAATTTTATGGAAAAGATGAATTTTTCTTTCAACAAGACGGCAATCGAGACATGTGAGCTTTCCTGGATGAGCCTTTTCAGACATTGGATACGACAAAGTACTACAGTTGAGTTCCGCCACCTAAGTTACACTGTAGCCCTTCAGGAAGAAACTGAAAAGACATATGCAGCAATCTCACTTTGGCCAATTTCCCAAGCAGCAGTTTGTGGTACTAATAAGTATCTGTAAGCTAATGGCTAACACTTTGAGCACTTCTTGTAATTGTAGCGTTTAAAAGTAACTTATATTCATCCGATGATGTCTGATTAAGTTTAGAATTAAAGTGTTTATACATATTTTTCTTTTGTTGAAATATATATAATTTTAGCGGCTGTTTACATACCGAAATTGGATAAAATAATGGAAACAGCTTGTATTAATCATGTTTAATGTTAAGGAATATATATTGTCTCCCCCAAAATAATACACACCGCTAAGTGCTTTTATTTTCATTCTGTTAGCAGGTTTCGATATATCTGCGGATATCGTGCTGTTGCGATAATTTAACATCAATTTCTACTTTACCGACTTCCAAGAGAGCAATTTATTGTAATTTCCATGGTTGACTAGTTCACTGTAATTGCTGAAATAAAGGAACCAAAAGTGAACGGTAAAACTAATTTATTAGCATGACGCGTTTCGCCATTCGACCATCATCGGAGATAATAGTCTACAAATGGAAAATTGAAAGCTTCGAAATATATAGGCAACAGAGATATATTATCCACCAATCATGTGAGAAAGGTATCCATGCAGCCGGTACATCCCTAATGTTAATCTCCACTGTATTAAGTATCATGAAGAGTATCGGTATTTGACTCTGTTTATGAGCGAAATCAATCGACGCCTTACAGTAGAATATATTAAGATGTACCAACTAATTTCAGCGTTTCTTTCTTCTTCCAACTGATTTCAGCTTTTCTTTCTTTCGTCCCATCCTGGATTGAGAGGGGCCCAATCATTCTCAAGTGCATTAAAGTTTGAATAACCTGCATCTCTCAAGGAACTAGATGAGTTTCTTTCTCTACATGAGGAATGGTATAAAATTCTATCAAACAAAATACACAGATCAATCATTTTTCTGTTACAATTTCAATTATGTATTGTTTCAGATGGTCTTATCTTATTTTATCTTATCTTATCTTGTACAGAGGGTAGATTAAAGCAGAACGATAATCTGCGGCACGTACTACTTCGAGGGAGTTTTGCGCCATCCCAATAATTAAACGGCTGCTACGAGATGACAGTAGTAGTCGGGACCTACGGCTTAACGTGCCCTCTGAAGCACGGGGGGGGGGGGGGGGGGGGGG
>JAHWFO010027470.1:881870-920784 GCA_023313115.1 Rhysida immarginata
GTCATGATGGAAGAGCTGCTGGTAGACGAACAAACCAGTGGCATCCAGCACTGGTCACTCAGCAAATTGGTCATACTAAAGTCCCCCAACAGCTGTGCCCAAAATAGCCGTCCCACCCAGCAGTGGTCCTCAAGCCACTGGCTGTCACCCAGCTAGCAGCTAACCGTCCCTGAAGTTGCTTACCTCCCTCGATCGGCGAGCAGATCGACGAGACAACGGGGCTACAGCCACCCCCGTTTCAGATGGTAACCAAATTGAACATTTTCTGTAATTTTCTTGTGAAATAAAGAAACAAGTTATGTAAAACTGTTGATTTAGGGATAAACGTGATGTGTTCTACAAGTTTTCCATTCACATGGTTGAAAAGTTACGTTTTAATTTGACCCCTTAAAGAGGTCAAAGGTCAAACTGAGCAACAGATTGCACTTTCTCACTTTTCTATAGCATTATATAAACAGATTGTTGACAATTTTATTAGATTTGTAGACTTGTATTTGGGTGGATCACTTCAAAGCAAACAACGTGTATTTACAATAGTAGAAATAAAAGTAAATAAAGCAAAAGTTTTGCTGTTTTAGAAATTCGTTAAGATGACGATTAAAGCATTAAAGTTTACGCATAGCCTACAATAATTGAGGAAATCGTTGTAGGCTATGATTTATGCATCGTGCGAGTGACTTCATGTAATGTAATTTTAATGAAAATGAATTGCAGCACGTCAAATTTAAATTTGGTGAGTGAGAGCGTTTTCATGTAGAAAAAATGTTAAACCGAAGATTAAACATTTTATTACTTTTTTATTACATTTTATGGAGTAAGAGTAAAGCCTATTCTTATTAAGAATAAAAAGTTTCTTTGATTTGAATTGGGATCCATGAAAGAAAGTTCTAAGTTGTGGGTGTAGCTCTTAAGGAGGCGAAAGAGAAAAACTGACACTGACATATTTAGGAAAATATCCGATAATATCAAGGAAAATTTTAAAGTTACCAATACATTTTGCACAATCAGAGAATTTCGCAACTAGGAAACACGAAGGAAATGCTACTCTATTCAGTATTGAAATTATTACTTTTGATGTTGTTGATATTATGCTCTTTCCGAGAATATTATGGGTAAAATAATAACTGTTGATTTGGTTTCATCTTTATTGTATGAACATCCTGCGTTTAACATATAATTTAACATGACAGCGTTATCTCCAGCTGTCACTGTTAATTCCATTGAACAAGTCAGATACAATTTACATTAATTTTTGACACCCATCGTCTGATTTGACATTTTCGTATCAAGCAGGTTCAAGAAGCACATCCTAGTTTTTGTAATGGTATTCCTTTTGTTTATCTGTCAGCTTCAAAAATGAATTCCCCCTTATTCTGCAAGTTCTTTTTAGTAAACTTGGACGCCAAAAATCGAATTAGCCTTTATTCGTTGCTTGGCATCATTCATCTGGTTCTAAAGCTGAAAATTTTCAGCGAAATGGAACTGACATTTGAAATCAGATTCCCATGAATTATGAAAATTTAATTTCGAATCAAGCATATTGTTTGGCGTAACATGGGAGGAATGCTAGTTTGAGAGAATGCCAGCACATTCATTATAAACGTTTGTAATGTTACCAGCATGCAATTACAAACATTCATTGTTTTTCATTGGCTGGATTAATGATCTATATTACTGTAATTATTTAATTGCCTATCGGTTTTCAACTTGAAAAGATGAAAAATTGGCATATTATTTATGAGCAATAAAAGAGCCCGTTTTATGTCTAGGTTAATTGATTTGGTAATGACACAGCAACTATGTGTCATGCTTTGAAAATTTGAATTTAAATGAGCCTAATTAAGAATCATCATTTCGTTTAACTTTTAAGCGGAATCGTTCAACTTTTTTATATCTTCTGAAAATAGTTTTTATTTAAGTTGCGAAATATGACGGCATTCTGCCCCCATAGTGATCTCTGCAGTGGCGCTGAAGAAAGATATTTCATTTTTTATTATCTTGTAAAGAGGATTGTTTCACGTTTATGGTGACGAAATATACTTATTGTAGATCTACCGGAACCCATTTCTCCACCACCTATTGTGGTCCATGCGATGGCCCTTTCTTACATAGGAACCCCCTGAACCTGTATCTCATAGTTTCAAACCAAATTGAAATATTTTATTCACCTGAATAAACCAGTGATGCTTGCAAAGTATAAAATCGCACTATTTTGTTTCTTTCAAAATAAACGCGAAATCGGAAGAACCTCTTTGTTTGCGCGCACGTAGCAATACGAAGAGTCCCATTGTTACGCCCGTAGATGAAGTGGTGTGCATATTACTACACCTGTTGGCGCTTGAGAGGAAATTTTTTCCTCCAGCACTCACAATGCGCACGAATAATTTCACATGAAAGCGATGAAGTTACTTTCTGCGATGGAGTAGCAGACAACAATCCGTTTAATGGATTCTCAAGTTTCTAAAAACAGATTATTAGAATTAGTTGTAATCAATAACGATTTTCTTAATTTATTCTTTTATTTTATTAATTTAGAAGGAGTTTTGCAAGGGAGCGCCGTAACATTTTATTTCGCAACTTTTCCGAGGCTGAACCGATTCCAGAGTATGCTTGCGCGCAAAGAAAGAATTCAGTTTTATTTTGTGGTGCAATTATTTAAAAAAAAAAATAGTGCGATTTCTTATTTGCCCTTAGGCAAGCAGTGACTTTAGGTAAATGAAATATTTCAATTTGGTTTGAAACTCTGAGATACAGGTTCGGATGGTTTCTTTGTTATTTCCACTGTAAGAGGCTTTTACGGAGAACAGCGAGATCGATTCTGTTCCACTCCTTTTGACAGGTTTTTTCCTTAATCCAGAAGGTATTCTCGGACGTCTTAAGGAAGCCGAATCCACAAAAATCCATGGGAGAGACATCCGGTGACTTGACTGGGATGTCTGAAAATGGGATAGCCAAAATCCCATTTTCCTATTCCATTCGAGCACAGTACTAGAGAGTCGATTTTTCAGTGTGGCTAGATGCTTTGTCCTGGTGGATGTACACGTCCTTCGCCCTAGGTCCATAAGCACATCGGACAAAATTTAGTCACTTGTGAGTGTTCTACGACGCTTTTATGTAAAGCAGTTTGAATATACAAATGAATGCACTTGAGCACATTTCATTGCGAGATAGTAGTAGCTAAGCAACGTAGAGCATTGTTAACAGCATTTTGTGTTATTCCTTGTCGAACTTGACGGCGAGAAATGGATCGTAAGCCAAACGTATCTCAGTGGCAAAAAGGGGTCACAACACTTTGGCAGGTAAAAGGACATCCCGTGTAAGAAATAGCTACCGTTGCCGGAGTATCAAAGCGTAAGTTCAAGAAAGGGCACATCGGGTGGCAACAACCGTCGAAACTGTGGTTGGAAGTCAATGCTGACTGAACGGGACCAAAGACGAATATCATGCCTGGTCACGGCTAGCCTGTTTCAAACCAAGAAAGAACTGCTGCGGGAAGTCAATAATGATTCGTATAGACAAGTTTGTGAAAAAACTTAAGGAGACAACTGCATAAATTGGACATCTGGAGCCAGTTATCTCGCAAGCGTCCGATGCTCACTCCAAATCACAAGAAGCTCGTGTAGAGTGGTGCAAATGATATCAGAACTGGACCATAGAAGACTGGAAACTCGTCATTTGGTCGGATGTTTCAAAGTTTTTTCTTTATTCGAATGATGCTCGACGTTGTGTGCATAGAAGAAGTAATGAAGGTGTCCAATGTGTGGTGCAGGCACGTGATGGCTCTATGATGCTGTGGGCAAGTTGTCAGTCAATGAACAAGGATCTCTCTTTGAAATTAGCACCAGGCTTAACCAACATCACTATCGTGAGATTCTGGATGGACAGCTTCTGCCTTTTGTGGATCACGTCAAGGATGTCTATGAACTGGACGATGTCTACTATCAAGACGATAACTGCAGGGTTCATAGGGCTAGATCCGTGGAGAAGTGGTTCGACAAGCTTGATCAGACCGTGCAGGATCTCGATCGGCCCGCCAAATCCCTAGATCTGAACCCAATAAAGAATGTGTGAGCTCAACTGGAGCAACGTGTTAAGAAGGAATCGCCATCCGCCTAACATCGCCGACCTGCGGGATAAATTGTATGCAGCAAAAAGTGTGTCCCATCTTTTTTGATAGTCAGAAAATTGGCGAAACTAGTCGATAATCCTGTTGTCCATCTTTTATACTGCAAAGCCACCACTCACTTCGTTAGTAGTAAGTACAGTGTTAAGATCCTTTCTGATGTATTATCTAAAGTCACTCGTATAAATAAAGCGAATGATTGTGCAACACACTATTAAGAGCAGGTGATTAAATTTTTGTCCAGTGTGCTTATAACCGTGGGATATCGCTACGATATGTAGTCATAAAGTGTGTCCAAGATATTTCCTGATAGTAGACAAAAAGTGTGTCCCACCTTTTTTGATAGTCAGACGTTCTTTGTAGCTGTGCCCAGCAACTACCATGAATCTTTTCGGAAAAGTCTCCTTACATTGATGCACCCAGTCAGATCGAGTCGTATCACCCAGTTTTCGATATAAAATTTGCCCGTGTCTTGGCATCTCTCGATAAATAGACCCAAGCCTCATCCAAGATGACCAAATAGCGTTCATACAGTTCTCTGCTGTTGTTCGCCTCTCTGCAATGTGTTTTGGCAAAAAGGCGTGAACCTTATGGCGGCTTTCTAATATCAAATTCTGACGAATATATAGGTTTACTGATGCAACAGAGGTTCCTAAATTGTTTGCTTACAATGGGATGCAATTTTCGTTCAGCAGCGCTGCATTGTTGATTGTTTGGATCCATTTGTATTTGCATTTGTCTTGGAAATTGGCAATAATGAAACCTTTTCCTTACATTGTTCTGTTATTCTGAAATAAGAGTAACCAGCGTCAGAAAGGGCTACGATGTAGTGCTTCCAGAACGATTTAGTTTTGGAGGGCGTTAGAGCAACAGACTTAAAATTGAAAAACGGACATTGTTCCCGTGTTGACCAATTTGGTCTTCGTGCGAAATATTCTTGTCAGCTCTAACCCCGTGTTACCAAAATCAGGTGTAATTTCACGAGCGTCTTGGATTTCAAAAACCCATGCTATGACGTTTTAAGAATCGTCACCTTAAAGATGAAACAACCCTCCGTAAATATCATTTAAAAACTTTGAGAACCAAATCTATCTAGTTGCTTATCTCACTGGCAAGCAAAAATGATTAAATCCACTCAATCTATAGTTCAGCGTTAGTCTTTTGTCAAATTTTGCTTAGTAAAAAGTAAATATTTATGTATCCGTTTTAAGTCACAGAATTATTTCTTCAAAAAAGACTAAACTTTACTCAGCTAAATTTGGAAAAGAAACTCTTAAGGGCATGATTGTAGAATTAATCTCTTTGCAGTTATGGTTTATTCTAAGCATAGAAATTCAGATACAAATTATGTACCTTTATGCAGAAAATAATTAAAGATGTAGCAAGAGATAGATTTACAGCATGTGATATTTCCTATGCGTATTCTTTGCAATAATGAATAAAAGTTTTTGTAATAAAAACACCGCAGTAATGGTAAGTATTACATTTTCTGTTTATTTTGTCAATTTTCACATTCATCAGCCAAAAATATTCATATCACTTTGTACCTTATTGTATATGATAAAGACATGAAACCTTATTGTATACAGATATTAACTTCAGTGTTTTTGATTAGCAATTCTAAGAAAGGAATACAACATAGTGCAAAATAAATTTGACGACTAGATTCCATGCTACGTAAGGGAGAAATTTTTACAGCAACTTGCTTACGCAATACGTGTAGTCAAACTGATAAGATCAAATAACAAAGAAATTTTAAATTATAAATGACATCTATTGATTGGCTAGTTAAAAGAAGTCACGTGATTGGAATGTCATTTTGATAGCTCAACGTGAAGGAATTCCAAAGAATTTATAAATGTCAATCAGTCATTGTTTATTATAAGAAGTCACGTATTTGCCCGAAAATTGGGTAGACATCCAGAAACAGCTGTCAACTGAGAATAAGATTTCTTGTATTTGAGTCTGAGATACTTTTTTAAAATCCGATTGTGGAGCATTTTATGATCTCTGATGAATCTTTTATTCTGATATTAGATGCTCGGCAAAATTTGATTTCTTATCTTTTTTTTTGCGATATGACGTAGCCGATCAATAGATGCTATTTATAATTTAAAATTTCTTTGTTATTTCTTCTCTTTGAGCTGATCAATCTGACAGCATATATTGTGTGATCAAGTTGATGTAAAAAAAATACTCCTTCTCTCATATAAACTTGAAAAAGACGGGAATAAATGATGGAACTGCGGGTAGTCGTCAAATTTATTTTGCAATATATGTATTGTAAAGCATCTATGTATTCGTTAATAACTAAATAAGAAGAGTAATTCATTACTTGATTCTAATAAACCCGACCTTCGAACCTTGTTAATTTCTCATAAGCAATTAGAGCGGAAATAAACAAAAATATCATGACACGTACAAGGTGTTGCAAATGTATACTGGGCCCTGGGTAGCCTATCCGCTCGGCTGCAGGGGCCCGCTCATAACAATACCACTTATAATAAAGCCTGGGCCCTGAAACGTCATACATGTTGCATCATCATCAGAAGGGCAAATCAAGGGTTTGTTATTGGTGGAAATACGATTAACAATGCCCTACTGAGATTATGTAACAATGTATGACGTTTCAGTGCCCAGGCCTTTGTTATAGGTGGCATTGTTATGAGCGGGCCCCTGCAGCCGAGCGGATAGGCTACCCAGCAGTACTGGCCGGTATATATTTGCAATACCCTGTACATTGAACGATGTACACACAAACAAGACAGCTGGAATTTCCTGCTAAGTGGCAGTAATAGCGAAATTTCCTTCATTATATCACGATTTTACGGAGTTTTTGACGAATTCGATTATGTGGAACTGACACAGCAGGTTGGGGGGGGGGGGTGGTGAATGCCACAATCACGTGAGTCAAAGGTGACAAAAATTTTATGGCCAACGATATCGCCCGACCTTTATTTATCTAAATAATGATGTAGATAATAAACCCCTCACAGGAAAACATTACCCGTGCTATCCAAAAGGGTGATTGTGCAGTAGAAGGTGGTCAGATTTTATGCTCTACAGCGTGATATGTCATGAAATTTAGTTAATTTTCTTGTAATCGTTTGAGGTATTAACAAAGTTAAAGGTTCGGGTTTTAAGAAACGGGTTCTCTGTTTATAAGAAATTAAAGCTTCCAGCTCAGAAATGCTACAACTATGAAAACCTATTCATGTTATTTATTTTAAATTTACGATCCTAATTGATATTTAAAAGGGTTCAGAGTTCACGAGTTGCATTTTATAATCTTTTATCTATTAAACACAAGAAGCTGTAATTTGATAGTCCAGTCGATTTTGTACACTTTGTGTGGTCGACGTGTGCATCATCCTTGCACATTGAATACGGTTTGTCTTTCGGCATTATGATGCAATAATGAAAAGATATTTCATGAAGTGTCGTTTTTTCCATTTTCTTTCTCTCTCAGATAGATCCACAATTGTTCCCGCTGTTTTTTGCTACAATTGAGAAGGCTGCTGCACGTGAAATACCAATTTCCTTTTCAACTTGGTGGAAGTATATTTTTTTCTGCGCATAGAGATCTGCTAACATAAGCTTTCTTTGGACTTCTTTCAACTGCATAATTGTCATTCTTTGTACTAGTAACCAATACCATACCACCTTTTTATACAGGATGATTTGAGGCTGGATAGAAATTAATTTTATATTAATCTTCTCTATCTATGAAATTTAAACGCATCTAACTATTGCTTCATCCTTTTTGTTGAAGCGGCAATCTTGAAAGGCTTTTTCAAGATTTTATAATCTCTTTCACTATGACAAAGCATTTGTTAGTAACTTTAAAGAATTTTTATTTTAACAGCATCAGCAAGTCTGAATCCTCCTGAGAGGCTAGGCAGCACTTATAGAGACGTTAAGTAGGGGTCTTTATCACTCCAATCTAATGATGTCAAACCCTCCTTTCATCGATCGTAATCTTTCAAACTAATTAAAATTAACATCTTTTGACATTTTCTCTACAACTTAAATATAGAGAATTTCCCACAGGAACAGAAATTGACTCTCATAAGAGGTTAACATCACTACATGATGATCCGTTTAGAGTTAGTTCAATTTTGTAGAAGACATTAGAGGACATTATCCTAAAATATTAACATTAAGGACAAAATTAAGGATAAAAATTTAATTATACTGACCACAGCCTTAAACGTTTTAGCCAATTAATTTACCCGTAGGAATGGCTAATGGTTAAAAAATATATCTTTTATGTTAATAAAAGCAAACGCATATTTGATCTTCATTTCCTGTTTTTTTTACCTTTTTTCTTGTGGAATTGCTCCAAGTATATCCTGGTTAATTTCCGGCTGCCTCTCTTAAGTGCATTTTCATTTAAATTTAAATATAGTAATTTCACTTCTTAGCAGAAGGAAGGACCGAGTTTAGCCTTCTGTTTTAATTTATAATTTAATTTCTAATTTTCAAGTAATTAGCAACACGATATAGCTTGAAATGAGAGGAAAGATTCTTCGATGCTTAAGAATTTTTCGATTACCTTGTTATTTTTGACAGTTACGGTAACTTTTTGTATTAACAAGTATTAAATATAGCAAATGTAGAAATCTCCGGTGGTTAATTTTTATTTTCAAAATCCTCCTAGCATCGTTATTGAGCAGTTTAGCTTTAAGTTTCTTCACTCCTACCTTCCTGGTGACCTTGAAATTTTGTTTTTTTAATATTTTTGTAATTAAAATAAGCTGAAATTGGGACTTACAATGTCAAACTCATTTAAGTAAATTAAAACGTATTGGTTGGACCTTGATTCAACTGAAATATATTTTACCTCACTCCTTAATAAAAATAGCATATTATGCATTTTTTTTACTCACTCTTACAATACGGCATTGTAAGTTGGGGTGGGACTTATAAGTCTCATATTTTAAAATTACAGAATTATCATAAAATGATACTTAAGATTTTATTTGGTCATAATTATTCAGTTGATTTTATGAATCTTCAACAAATTTATGTATTGAAAGTAATGATAAAGGTAATTATGGAGAAAAATATTCCTTTAAGCTTAACTAGCCACTATAAAACTAGATATGTTGCGACTAATGCGATTTCGATTCCAGCTGTTGTACATGCAAATTCTCTTCATCAATATTATTTTATTTCTAGAAGAATTTATAATTCTGCTCCTATATATATTAAAAATATTTCCCTTAAAGGAAATTGGCGGAGAGTTATAAAAAATGGGTCTCTTCAAATAATGATTTTGATTCTTTTTTTCCTTTTCCATCATAATTTTATATTATTATTTTTTAATCCTCCTTTTAGATTTAGTTTTTAGTTTTAGTTTTAGTGTAAACCGTACGAGCTTAGGCTCAGTGGTTACATTTTATTGTATTAACTGATTTTATTGTATTGTATTGTAATTATTATAAACTGATTGTATTATACAATAAAATAATTTAAATTAAATTAAAAAAAAAATTAGAAAATTTTTTTATTTATTCATTCTAAGATTCGTGCTGAACTTTATTATCAGCTTCTAGAACATCTCTTTCATCTATAAACAAAACAGTTATATCTGATTAAGTATTTAATATTTCTAGAATACTTAATACTGGTAATGAATCACACGTTTGCGCATAAACGCATAAATAAAACTCAACATGTGCGCCAATGGTAGCACGCAATATATCAACCCGATATTCGGTTTCAGGACACACATTCTGTGGTGTAACACCTTCAATTGTATGTTTAATGTGGCTGCCGCAAGGTCTCAAGTCCTGGAATTGCTATTTTGTAAACAACATTTTTAACATACCCCCAAAGAATGAAATCTAACGTGGTAATGTCATGGGATTGGACCATTTCTGATTTGGGAATGCTTCAAAGAGATGCATGCGAATTTGAAGATGCCAATGAGGAGGAGTCGCATCTTGCTGAAAGATGATATTCGGTTGCATTTCCTGCAGCTGAAAATTGACATAATTGATTAACATGTCTATGTACACATTTCCGTTAACTGTTCTTTCAAGGAAGAAGAATGGGCCATGCACCCGATCATGCATAAAGTCTACCCCACACATTGATTTTCGGACTGCCTCTAATGTGATCTCTTATGGCAGATGGGTTTTCTGATACCTAGATTTTCACGTTACGCCTGTTATCTACACCGCTTACATGAAATGTAATCTCATAAGAAAAACGAAGAGAAATTATTAATCTCATCAATCCGCGGTAAAACGTTAGCAAATTGGTCACGTCTTGGATGATCATCTGGCTGTAATGCACTTTCACGTCTTGATTGGTAGCAATTTACACTTTGTACGCATGCACTTTGTCTATCGTACTCCTTGATACTTGAAGTTTACATGGAATTTATCTAATTGATTTCTGTGATGACCTAGTGAACAAAGTTTGAATCGTATCAACAGTCTTTTCAGAAGCTGGTGGTCTACCACTGCTTTTATCCTTAAGCACCCCGTCCGATGCCAAAACGTGTGTCATTCATGACTTAAGTAATTTCACATCAGGTGGGTTCTTTCCATAACGTGTCCTAAACATTCGCTGCACACGATTTGGAAATTTCGTTTCTGCAACCCATACAACATTGAGCATTTTCCTGCGGTGAAACTGTTTTGAAAATAAAGCAGTGATAGGGCTCCTCAAAAACTTTATGGGTCTCTAAGTTTACCTACAACAAACAATTTTATTTATTATAAACTGGTTAATCATTCAATTAACCTTAAATCAGGTTAATCATTTGTGGACATCCAGTATTACGGCTATTAAAAACTACATCTAGGAATCCTGGATAGCGCTTTATTAAATAGTGTTGTAGTTTCCGTAAATGTTTCCAACCTTTACCTAAGATAGAAATTTTAACCCTTATTTCCACAACAAACATAAAAGTAGGAATGAGATCCCAAAATTCATTTATAGGTCAGTTTTCATTCGATTCTAAATTGTTAAACAAAATCTCACACCGAAGATCAAATTTCGGAGAGAAAAATAGCAAATAAGGTGAAAATCCGACAAGGGGTCGTAGGAGGTTTCTTTCAATTTCAGCTGGAAATGCCTTTGGGTTATTGCCGAGCAGATACCTGTTACAAGAAGACTGGCCTCCTGGTGATGTTAGAAGGCGGCGAGGAAAAACTAAGGCGTTTCAAAGATTTGAGCCGCTCTAACAAATAAGGACAATAGTTCAGAAATATTTTCTAGAAACTTCCGAGATTCGTTTGTAACAATATCACTTCAGAGTGATATTACTTCTTTTTCAAAGTAATTTTCTATTTCTCCTTTCTTGAAAAAGAAAACCTTATTTTCAGACGCTTTTCCACTCCTCATTTGTACAGAATAGTGATCACTGAACTCCAGGAGATCAACGAAGAAGAAATAAGAGAATCTAGTCTATTCGTGAGATACTGAAGCCCATTTCTGAACAATTCCGGCTAGTTGCACTCTGAATATGTGGTCACACAAATCACTTCTAATTATACAGTGAACTGATATAGCAAGAATTCCTATCTCCTGTCAACAAGATCATAATTTTCATTTTTCAGGCATATTATTTATATTACACAGGTTGATTCAAGTTTATGTGAAAAAAAATTGGAATGCGCATGGTTCGCTTGATTTTTGCCGCGTCTCCATGTTATTGGTGTCACGTGAAGCCTTTAGGAACAAAATCCCGTCGCAAGAAGCATCATAGCCAATCAGGAGTAACGAGGAAACTCAGGAGTAGAATCGAAACTGTAAAAATCCCAAAACGAACACAGCATTGGCTCTTCCGTCGGAGTATCACAGGAAACTCTAAGTCTTATTATTAAATATGATTTGCAGAAGGCCGATGTTCCATATTATTTCCACGTCATATCGCTGAGAGCACCAACACCAACGCTAATATCGTTGCGGAAATTGTGGAAAAAGTGGTAATTCTAGACGAAGCATGGACTTATTTAAACACCTGCAACAGGATTCAAGCGATCTTTTATCGCAATAAAGGGTACAAAGGCTGCGGAGACTTTGTGTGATAATTCAAGGAAACTTTTTCTAGCTTGTCGTAGATTTAGTTATAACGGAAAATTAACGCTGCGCTAAGTTGCACCAAAAGTAAAAAAAAAATGCCGTTTACTATGAGATAAACATCCTAGAACCAATTTATCGCTTTGATATTCCACGTATCTATAGGGCAGAAAGGAATCCTGCAGAATCACGAACAAAATGGACGTAGATACCAGAATCAGAGATATCGGCAGATGCTGCTCTTACGGACTACTGTGCATTTGGTTACTCAAAAAGGCCTTGGGAAATCGATGACTTCGCACATTCGATATTCAATGGAAATCCAGAAATGAAGGCGACACCAATCTGCTTTATGCCCTTCAGCGCCTATTGTTTCAGTGGAAACTCCGATGGCCAAGATATAAGGTCAACACACCGAACACAACCGATGCTGGAGGACGTGGTGTTGATAGTAAGTACAAAGCATTTCATTTCGTTCACCTGAACGTGAATCAACTCTGTATTCTTGATAAATCGTAGACACGTTTTAGATATGTGAATAAATTTGATTTTTAAGGTTTTTAATTTACTATTTGAGAGATGGGATTTGTAATTTGGAATACAGCTTTGTCTCACAGCTTTTATATTGGAAAAATACAAAAAAAAAACAAGTACATAAGCCATTCAATCGTCCTTTACATTCAGACAATTATCCCATCGCTTTACAAGTTCTTCAAAGCCAACAGCGTAAATGGCTTGTGATCTCTGTCGCAGCCAATGAATGACCACTTGGCTACGTTTGCATCATCTTCGAAACGGCCACTATAATTTTTCAGGGGCCCAAATAAATGGAATTCACAGGGGGCAGGGGGTTAATTCGAGGCTATAGAGTGAATGTTTCATGCGTTACTAATGGAACAGTTGATACAGCTCCTGCGTTTGTCTGGCTGTTTGAGAGCAACCTACAGTATGGCCTATGTCGTCAACAGTCAAACGCTGGTCATCAAGGATTGTCATCAATGTTGCTTTATGAGCTAGCCCAAGTTAAAAATTTGATTGTTAGTAGAAATATTTTTCTTATATTTCTTCAAATTATTTTGATATAACATAAAAATTTGAATAAAGTTTAAGAGAAGGGAAAGAGAAGAAATAAAATGTTTTAAACGAATAAAACCATATAAAAAGGTGAAATTACTCTTGTTTACTTTATGTATTTTATTTGTGAGGAGAAATAATTTCAGAAATTTTAAACTACACACTGAGTGGCCAAAAGTCACGGGAAAGGTTGTCCCATTTGAAGATGTGCCGTGTATGACTCCCGAATATTGCGGCCAGATGCCACGACATCTGAGCAGTCTGTTATAGACAGGTGTGTACTAAATATGGCAGCACCTCGCGAGTTAACCGACTTTGAACGTGGGATGATAATCGGTGCAAGACGCATGGGTCATAGTACAGTGTATCGGAGATTCCACAAGAACTCAGGTTTCCGAGGTCAACAGTGCGTAGAGTGGATCTTCAATATAGCAGAGACCAATTTTTCCACACGCGTAAACCGCACAGGATGACCACAAATGTTTGACGAACGGACGTCACATCACCTCAGCAGAGCCATATGGGGCGATCGATGTGGGGCGTCAGGCACCTATTTCTACCAGGACTGAAGGGAGGCAAATGCACCGCATAGGCTTCAGCAACCGACGATCGAGTCGTGCCCCTTTGCTGACACCTCAACACAGACCTCAACGACTGGCATAGGCCCGCGAACATCGTCACATGGAACAGCGTAGCATGGTCAGATGAATCCCGGTTTCAGTTGTATCGAGCTGATGGGCGCGTGAGAGCGTGGCGTATGCCCCATGAAGCTATTGATCCTGCGTGTCAAGATTTTGTCCAGGCAGAAGGTGGCTCAGTTATGATTTGAGCTGTGTTCACATGGTCACAATTAGGCCGCATTGTCCGACTGCAGGCAACAATGACAGATGCACGTTATGTGGACTTTCTTTCAGACCATCTGCATCTCTTTCTGGCATTTTAGTACCCTGATGGAGATGCCATGTTTCAGCAGGACAGTGCGACATGTCACCGCTCTTAGGTTTCACGCAGGTTGTTTGATGAACACTCCAGTGAATTCACGACCATAGTTTGACTCTCCCGATCACCCGATCTTTACCCAATCGAGCATTTATGGGATGCTGTAAATACTAGTGTACCCTCGATGAACCCAGCACCAAATACAACCCAGCCTCGACGTGTTACTGCAGTTTTGAGGGCTTGCGGAGGAGCGACTCGCTTTTAAGGTTTGCCACATCCTTTCATTAAGCGACTCACATCCTTTGCCTTTCCATGACTTTCCAAGACATAGTAAGGTTTATTAAAGATCATATTTTTTCGAGATATATTGTTTAATGCTAAATTTTCGAATGTAAAATGATAAAAAAGGATCAAGTTTGAATACTTTTCTATGTTATTAACCTCTGTGTAATTAAGGAAAACATTTTGCTTTAAGTAGAACTCAGAATGTAATTTAATAAACAGATGATCGTAAATTACACGTCATAATTTCTTATCACTGCTGATTATCGTTACACCTTAGGAATAATTTTTAACCAGATGCCTGAAAGGTTAAAAGTTCACTTCGCCCATCCTCAGTGAAAAGTCTACAATCCTTTGGGAACGATCCTTTAAGCTCCCTCAAGGGGATTTTTCACTATAGTAAATTTAATGTAATCGCTAATTTAGAACACGCACCATGTGATAAATAAGATTTACAAATATGATTTCCTTTCCGCCTCCTTACCCATTTCAGCCTCTTTAAAAGTACTCTCTCTCTCTCTTTCTCTCTCTCTCTCTCTCTCTCTCTCTCTCTCTCTCTCTCTCTCTCGGGAACTGGTTAAGATAAAATAACCTTGTCATTGTTTTGAGAAAGTATGAGCCTAAAATCCAGCGAAAACAGGGACTCTGTATGCTTATTTTATGTTTTGCATAATTTTTTTTAGTTATCGATTCGTCTTTCATAGATATTTGTCCTATTTTCATAAATAATGTTCTTACTAGTCTTCGTCTTTAAAAAGTTATATTAAAGCAGCACCATTGTCTTCTTAGTATCATTTATTGATAGATTTTCCCTCTTTAAATTTAGTTGTTTTCAAATGTTGAATTCTTTTTGCTTAAAACCTTATGGTTAAATACACGATTCTTTAAATCAAAACATATGATGAATATGATTCAAGACATGCTACAGATTGTGAATTATTAACCATGTCGTTAAGCCACAGACTTACTAAACTCTCCCTAAAATATATTTGTCTACTTTAAAGTACGGCTTATAAATTTGATATTTGGCTTTAATTCTAATATTTAAAATCTAATTCTAATTATTTTAATTAAAATATGTTAATTTGTTAATTCTATATACTTCAGAAATAAAATTTTAATCAAGCAAAATTAATTTTTTTTTCTTCTACTTTGTAATTATATCTTTGAAAAATATCTTCGTCTCATTATTATCTCCTCTTTGAAGCAAAGGGAACTTTATGACATGGAGACATAGATTTCCAATGATCTAAGCAATTAATCAGAATGTTTGATGATTATAATTAATTTTCGGCGGACGGTCTTGTTAGCACATGATTTTTAATTGTCGTCGATGATTAGATTGTTGTTTAGAAACCCTGATTTGACACAAATATTTCAAGAGTGAATTAAAAATTCATTTATTCACTGATACAATCTATATACAGTCATTTGCTCCGTCATAATGAAAATTAAAGAATATTTAGGAATAATTCCATCTTATTTTCAGACGTAAAATTATAATAGCTATTTATACGATACTATAACAGAGTTTCCATGCTTCTGTATGGATTTAAAGAATTTAAAAAATTAAATATTATCCATAAACTTTTTGATGGAAGTCACTACAGTACAAAAACCAGATAAGCTTAGAAAATAAATTTTCTCCATTTGTTGGCTCATTAGGGAAAATACCTTCACCTTATCCACAAAAGTTGAGCAGTTGCATTCGCCAGAAGTTACTCTCTCATTTGTTAATGAGTATGGAAATAAGTTACTCTCACATTTTTAGAAAGCTGCGCTATACTTGTTTTGAAAGTATATTTGTGAGCTTTGAATCGCAATAGTAGACATTCGTTTGAAGCGTGAAGTTCATTTTTTTTCGCGTCGAAAATGGCAACATTTATCCCAACACAACAACGACAACGCTAGGCCCCACGTTGCTAAACGACAATATGTTGCAAAATCGGTCCAAAAATACTTGGAAAGAATGAACTGGAAATCTTGCCTCATTCGCCATACGCCAGATATTGCTCCTTTGGATTTCCAAGTGGTGGAAATGACTTTGTGGTTATGAAAGTATCGAAAAATGACTTAATGAGTAGATCGAGTCAAAAGAAGCTTATTTTTTCTCTTCGGGGAATCTGTTTATTGCCTGAAAGAAGAAAGAAATTTGTAGCTTTCAATGAAGCATACTCTGAATAAAATGATTTTGTATTTTTTTGTTTAAATAAACGACTAATTTATATTTAAAAGGGCAGAAATTGATTCCCATACCCAATATAAAATAATTACAACATCTCTCCAAAGATTTTAATAAAAAAATAATGATTTTTATATACTTATTTATTAAGTAGCGGAAGAATGGATCTTTATAAAGATTTATTGGTTTCACAATGTCCGTCCCCTTCATAATTTCCGCATTTTTTGTTGGAGAAGGTTGAAATTCAGAATTCGGTATCTTACTATGGGCATGTGCACCTTCACTATTTAATTTCATTTTGATTAGCCCACTGGGGTCGGAGTTGTGGGGGTGGCAGTTACATGGTCTTTAGAAGTATGGCAACCTATGGCATGTGATCGAAAATGATGAGAAACGAAAGAAGATAGAGGAACACTTGTTACACTCTGTTACACTTTCTAAATACTACGTTCGGGAAAATCAATCTTTCGATTTAAAAAATTGGGGAGGGGGGTTAAAAAGTGAGATATAAGGATAAAAATAGATGATCTCAGGGCTTTCGCTACTTTCCTACATCTTCTTCGGGAGGATTAATTTCTTGTTATTTTTTTATTATTATCCCATGTAAAACTGGAAGCCTTAAGCAAGCATTAATTTGATCATTCATTGTTGATGGAACATACAGATACGATCAGCCGCTTGTTGACGCAAACACGACCGGCGTATTGTTGGCACCAATGATGGTTATTTAAGATAGACCCCGAAACCTGCCGCTATACTTGAAGCCAATTGGGAAGCTCCGCCTCCCAGAACCGTCATGGCCGAAAGCGATTGAAGATGATGCAAAACACATGACCGAACATGAGGGTAGCTGATTAATAATTTTTTCACACGCCGTTCACGGAGTGATAAGTTTATCTTTTCGTTGACTTTGTATTTTAAGTATTTTATTATATTTTATAAACAATTTTTCGATCATAGTTTCATTTTTAATTTCGTTTCGATTATCTTCCTGTTACGTATTTTCATTTCAGTTAAGTATTTTTGATTTATGTTTGTGAAAAGTGATGCCTGATCCTTTTTCGTGTCTATTTGTACAGTTGTAAGCGGAATGATCTTGAATTAATTATCCCTCGGGCCCAAAATCGTCAAAAACAAAGCAGCCAGACAGCTAATCATTCCACGGCTCACTCCTGCCCAGAATTGTCATGGCTTAAATTGGATTGATTTTGGTGGCGATGTTTACAATAGGATGGCCCAGAACGTCATTGGTTGGCGCATATAAACAAACAAACATAACACAAATCTATTTTATATACATAGATATATAAATTATTAATTTCTAGGTATTTGAGAGATTTAACTCTAGTTTTCAATTTATTCCATCATATAGGAAATATTACAAAACTCTGTGTTAAATATCAACTTTATAATTTACTTCCAAACTTGCATCTTAAAACATGTACATATTTACATTATGCTTTATACGAGGATTAAATCCCGTTTTAAAAACGAGGATCTTATTTTACTTTTTTCAAGGAGGACTATAAATGAAAAAAATGAAACTTTATTGAATAAAATATTTCTGATTTAATTATTTTGACTCGTTTGAGGACGATCAAAAAACTTTTATGGAACAACTAATTTTTTTTTGTCTAACTTAAGTGCTTCTTCACTTAAAATTCTTCCATCGTTTCTTGAGCATAATTGTCTTTGTTATCTAAAATGTCCAGTTGTTGAAACAAACTTTGACAGTTGTTTTAGTGCAATAATTTTTTATTTTCACTGTTTCCTTTCTCAAAAACCATCAAATTGGCAAAACAAACTATGACTTCACAAAGTGCTCCACTAAACAAAACTTCATAGAGGTGCAGGAAAGCTAAATTTAATTAAAAACTTTTTGTGGGGAAAAACCCGCATTTGGAATGAAACCTCCCGCCCTAGCGCCCCCTACACTGCCAGAACTATCCACAAAAAAGGTGGTTTCAGGGGATCTTTTACAAAATTTGTTATTTTAAGAAACTTCTAAATTAATCACATAATTATTCTAAACATATAATAAATTATTTAAAAAATTGCTAATATAACCTTTAAAAACAATCAAAATAAGTAATAATTAAATAACTTGGTCCTCATTTAATAAAATTTACAGCGGTCGAGTCTATAAAGGGGACAGACAGACAGAACTTAGATTTCACTAATATTGCATGAATTATTAACTGTCGTTATGCCAATTTGGCATTTCATAGTCCAAGAAGTGGAAGTTGTTTTTTTTTTCAAGCTGACATGGGAAAACTTCTCTGCCACGCTTTTACAAATTACTTATACTGTATAGAAAATGCGTTTAATCTCATTTTGGTTATTTAATTGATTAATTTAATAAACATTAATAACTCGTAAATGACATCATCATAAACCACGTTTCAAAGCTTAATATCCTATTAGCTCTAAATGGATTAATTTGTCAAAAAGATTGACAGTCCATAGAAGAAAGAAGTTTTGTTGTTCATCAACAATTTATTATGTTAATAAACTTTATTAAATCCAATATTGTCAGATATAATATTGTCAGTATATGATATACGAGAGTTATTATAGAATTGATGGGCTCAGTGGGAAAGCGGCATATGCCACAAAACAATATTTTTACAGGAAACGGTTTTAAATAAAAAGCTTATATTGGGAAATATAATATGATAGATATTCAGAATGCTTATATTGGGAAATAGACACATGCCACTGTGCTAGATGTTCATTAAAGAGACCCTATAAGGCCTCTTTCTTTCAATAACAAAAAACTCAATATTCATTAATAAGCGACATGTATCCCTTTTCCACTGAGCCCCTCAATTCATGACAATCATTATTTTTTTCTTCCAAACATGCAATAGCATTACAATTCCAAAATACAATTAAGTAGGTTCACCCGAAACTATGGATGAAAAATTTATTTAAAAAGCTTGAAATTACTTTTCCATAAGCATTTTATCCGCAATAAACATTTAAAACTGTAACCTTCTATTTGGCTCATCCTGTGTTTACTGGAAGATTTTATTGCAAGATTTTCAAGTTATTAGACGTATATAGTGTCTTCAGGCTGCTCGTAAACTTAGTTTGAAGAGGGCAAGGCACAGACGTTGAGAAATCTTTTCGTTCTTCTTTCGTTCTCGACTACTGAATAATATAATCGACAAAGCCCTCATCTCTATTAAAAATTATTCACACAATCAAATAAAGTATGTATATATCCGGTTAAAAGGAAACCAAACATTACAGAAAGACATGCTTGCAACCAAATGAAGAGCATTCTAACAATTCATACATTTCTAGCTGCCAATCAACTCTCGTCAAAAAGTGATCATCCTTTTCTTGAGGTAGTTTCAATAGTTTTAATGTCTATAAAATTAGACCTAACGTCTGATTTTAAAATTTTGCATAAATTATATTATTATTGAATTAAATCAAATAATTCTACACTATATTTTATTCACGTAATTAAAAATTAATATTATTATTCGGGTATTTGTAAATGTAAATTTAGAATATTAAATACGCGTTTTTAATTTTCTATTTCGCAATTAGAACAAAGGCATAGGTGCTCACGTCTTCAGATAAATAATGCCAGTACATCACTGAAATTCCCAGAAGTAAGCGGCTGGTACATTCGTGTAGTTTATACTGAACTCTACCTTCACTTCAAGATAGACACATTAGTTTCTATTTGCTTTCCATTTTCATGGATGGATGGGCCACATTAGTGCCTTCGTATCTGTGACTATTAAGTTAAAATTAATTAGTGTCCTTGTACCATATATTCTGAAGCAAATAACTATTCTTTTCTTGAAAAATCAAAGCAACAAAGACACTTTAGAATTTGTACTTTAAAAAAAATTAATAAATACAAATTCACTCTAATCAAAATTCTCTCTTAAAACCGAAAATCTCTTTTCAGTTTTTCTATTCATTTTACATTTTACATCGGTGTCGCTGACGCTTTTATACTTAACGTAAAGTTTTTACTTGCCAGTTTACTCTTAGACATTATAAAATGAAAGCTTTCTTTCCGGCCTTTTAATACCGAATCATGCTAACATTTTGGCCACTCAAAAGAAAGAAAATTTATGAGCAAATCACGTTATTATCTGCTTTATATTTTGAGAGCAGACTAAACCTCATTTCCTCTGAATTCTTTCCAGATTCTGTATTTAATTTCTTTTTCAGACGTTTTCCTACCATAAGTTTTAATTAGATTGCATGTAATTAAATTTATTTCCGCGAGAGTTTTTCCATGCTTACATTGCTAATCCCCTCTTTTATTCCATACAGATTAAATTACTAAGAAAAAGTTAAAACCTCTCCGCATTACGTTTAAGCCTCTTCCGTAATGGAATTATTCCTTCATTCTCTGTGTGTGTTTTGACATTGTTTGCATGTTGCCAGTTAATTTGATTTTTCTTCCAGATATTTTGTTAATATGAAAGTTTATTAATGAAGCCGATAGCATAGTCTGGAATTAGAGAAAACAATGCTTCGGAATATCTCCATAGATACAATGAAGCAACGCCCTCTGTTTGCTGAGACTTCTGAAGCAACCGGTGTAATGAAATTTCACCAAGGGCAAATGGCACGGATTGTCAGAGAGAATGATATAACGAAAATATTATTATAAATTTACGCAGAACCTAATTTGATTGTACAATTTGATTAATAAATGCATTTTCAAATGATGTGACATTTCCATTAAAGGGTCTATGTAATTTTGAAGTGATATGCCTAATTAGTTTATTGCTGCCATTTAAACATATCATTTTTAAAGGAAAACTTCAGTGCGCAGTTCACTTGCAAAAAATTTAAGTTGTTTTATTATTATTCAGATATAAATTTTTTAAGTCCGTTTGATATCGGCGGCTGTGTTTATAACTTGTTCTCTACATCGTAAAAAGGAAAAATTGCCATAGGCAAGGCAGAGGCGAGGCAAGGCTGTGCTCCCCGTTCCCAAGTATGCGATAGCACAGACATTAAAAACAGTAATGAGTTTCATAACTTTGAGTCTTTTCAAGAAGCACGAACTTTGTGATACTTGTCCTAAAGACTAAGACTTTAAATTCTTACTCCGCATCGAAGTAAAATTATATAAAGAGCTTTACCATTTATGCCAGATATGATATACATGTATAACTTTAATCCAAGGGAACCTACAATCGCTATCGAAGCATTGATAATTATAGATAAATCGTACAATTAAATTTTACATCAAAGTTAATAAATAATTAGCTTTATACAAAATTTTGGCGGAATTTAGATTATTAAGAGTTTTTCATTTTTAGCGGAAGTAATTCACGACTCACATTTTATGAGACCTTAATTTTTAAACAAAACACGTATTTGTACAAAGTAAATTGCAAATGACAGCAGAGAAATCTATACATACAATAAAATTGTACATTAAATTTTTTTGAGAATAAGTGATTGCTACGTGTATTATAAACGATACTGAATCCTAAACAACAGTTTTTAGAATTTTTGTCTGAAAAATAGAAAAATCTGTATGTATCTCTGTTGGTATGTTAGGAGTTGACGCCAAAACTACTGAAGGGATTTAGTTGAAATTTTGCAGTTTTATGTGGCTAAGCGTGGGTCAACATATAGGCTATAAATCATCACGCTCAGTACTTCTTTAGGGAATACATAATAATAATAATAATAATAATAATAATAATAATAATAATAATAATAATCAGAAAATAAAAATGAAGAAGTTGTTCAAGAATTAACTTATACAGGGTCGGGACACATCAATATGACCACCTGCTAGTATCCGAAATATCCACCTTTGGAGGCAAGCGCAGCAGCTAGTCGACGTGGCAGAGAGTCATTAAGTCCTCGGAAGGTGGTTGCAGGTATCTGGGACCATTCGGCGTTCAGTGCATCCCGTAATTCCATCACCGTGCGTGGTAGAGGGTCCAGCTTGCGGACATGGCGATCGAGATGGTCCCACAAATATTCAATGGGGTTGTGCATTTGCTGTGTCAGTTGCTCAACAGTGGCACGCCGATTGGTTTTGGCCAGGCGTCGTAACCGACGCTCGCCTCTAGGATCGATGGCCCGTGGGGCCCCACAGTTACCGCTTCGTTTGCTCGAAACTGTCTGGTTCGTCCAGTCGCGGTACACTTTCACAACGGCAGCCTTAGAGCAGTTCACAAAGGTGGCCGTTTCTGAAATGCTGCCCCACTTGGCCCGATAGCCAATGATCATGCCCTTTTGCAGGTCCGACAGGTCTCTTGCTCTGTCCGTGACGGCGACAATTGCTGTGTTAACGGATGCTACTACACATCTACTGTTGTCAGCTTTTAATGATAAGCAATGATTTTTCATCTGCATACCATGGGACGTTCCAACATGTTCGAGGAGAGGTGGCCATATTAATGTGTCCCGACCCTGTATAAAAACGTTATTCTGCCCGTCATCATTGGCTTTCCCTCACTACACGAGCGAAGAGAGGGCAACATATAGTATTGCAATAATCGTTATCATCTCTTCATACAGCGCCTTATCATAATGGTGAAACAACGCGTACCATGAAATTACCATCAGTGTCTTCCACTACTAATTTTGCTATTTATCATTTAGCGGGGTTTATTTCTAATCGAGAATTGCTTAAGCATCCCTCAAGAATAAATACAAACTGTTTGATATTCTGCTAAATAAACATGCTACTTCTGTTTTCCAAATTATACATAAATATGTAAAACATGAACGAGGAACGCTAATCGTTTGCTAATACTAACAAGTAATAAATTTCCCTGAGTTCATCTATTAGGGTTGCCCAAATGAAAAGCGGACATGGTCTGGTTATGTAATACCTTTATTTGAAACTTAAAAGTAATCACAATGTTTGTTGAAGCATTGGTCCCATCGTTTATACAGCAGGTCACTTCCCTTGGCGTAGAAGGATTATGGTTGTTTTTTGAAAAAGTCTTTCGCTGCATCCTTCACGTTTTCTTTCCCTTGCAGTGTCTTCTTGAGCGGCCCAAAGATGTGATAATCACATGAAAACAATTCCCACTGGAATTTTTTGTAGCATCATGGGAGACGTGGATCGTGCAGAAGGATCACCTGTTGTGAGGGAAGATCTGGGCGTTTGTTTTTGATTGATTTCCGAAGTTTCGTGAGAGTACTCGGTTCTGTGCAGAATTGATGGTGCAATTTCTTTGTCAGAAAATCAATCACCAGTGGTCCACGGTGGTCGAAGATAAACGTTAACATCACCGTCCTGGACGCATCCATTTTTATACATCCTTCTTCTAAAGTTTGTTGTAAACACGCGAACAGGTGAAGTCGCAATTTATGCACTACGGTAAACGTTTGCAATCTACTAGCACACCCCTTCGCTAGAGCGCTGTTGTACGCTGGGCTAGTTATGACGCTATAGAGCGCGTGTACTTTTCATTTGGGCAAACCTCATATATTTACCCCCAATTTTTTTAACCCCCAATTTTTTTTAATCAAAAAATTGATTTTTTTAACGTAGTATTTAAAAAATATAAAAAAGCTATATCTTCTTTCCTTTCTCAGCATTTCCGGACGAATGATATATCACATGCCATAGTTCAAAAGACGAAGCTCTGTCATCCCACAACTCCAAGCCCACTGGGATATTATGCCCCAAATTTCATAGTAATCTTGCCTAGAGGAATCTGCATTTCGAATTTAATTCTTTTACATATCTAAATACTAAATAGATCACTTGGTCTCCTCTAATTCATAACCCCGTAAACCCGACCCCAGGGGGCCAGTCAAAACCAAACTAAACAGTGAAGTAGTACATGACTGTGATAAGCAACATTCAGAGTTTCAGCCTTCTTCGTCAAAAATGTGGAAAATATGAAGGGGATGTACAGACAGACGGACATTCTTCCGCTACTTAATATTTCTATTTAAAATTCAGGTATTTTGGACACGTTAAATGAAAATTCTTTTCTACTAAAGGCAATGAAAAATATTTCTTAAAATGTTTTTAATGTCTGAGTGCCTACGGTTTTTGTGCTGAGGTTTCGTTGAAAAAAAATAAATTACTTACAATGAGAATTCTGAACAATTCACTGTAGACGACATTTTGGCTAAGCTATGAAGTGCATGAAAATATTCAGACGCCCCTTTTAAATTCGAATTTTAACTGCTAGATTTAGAAGTTCCACGCTGGAAATAGAAAAACCTAGTCTAACCTAACCTAACCTAACCTAACCTAACCTAACCTAACCTAATCTAACATCTTCTGATATCTGTCGAAAGAGGCTTGCGAAAACATTTTAAAATCGCCTTCCCAAGTTAAAGAAAAGCGATCGCCAAAGCATAATCCCTATTTCTGCAAAGAAAGTGTAAGGTTATTTTGATTACTCAATAGCGTTACAGGGATTTATCGTGTCGAAGAACGTTAGCAAAGTTTGGAATACCAATTGGGACTAACCTTTATCCACACCTTGTTAAGGAAAATAACTTTACAGATTGCATACACTTTACTTACCAGACGTTGTTCCGCCATTATAATGAATAATAAAAAATAGTTAAAAATATCAAAAGAATCCTGCAATCTATTGTAGGTGGACTGAATTCGAAAAAGTGGGGATCTTCGAGCATGTACTTTTTTCATAAGCATTGGATGGAGACGCATCAATGTTTCTCGAGAAGAGAGCTGAGGTACTCGTAAACGAATTCTTGAAACCACTTAACTATTTTTAGGTTAACTAACATAACTATATCAAATATCTTATCTAAACAACAGTTTAAGCATGAGTTTTAAATTTGCTGAAAAATGAAAGAAACAGTTTCAATAATCACAGATTAGAATGTAAAAAAATTGTGAAATTGTTTTCATACATAAAAAACATAGTTTAGTAGCTCAGTTTTATTATTTGGTCGTGATGTCATAACTTGGTAAACGAGGCCAACGAGAGACAGGCCTGAGCACACAAAAATCACCTGACCATCGGAGTCCGAGCAACAATCCATCCTTTATTGTCTCCATCTTGGATTTTATTAATCGGTATTTTTTCGTTTGCACCTAATCAGTTCTTTACGGAATTTAGCGCAGGAGGCTTTTGCTATGAAGAAAAGTTTAAATTTCTCAGATTGTTCTTAAATTTTATTTTATTTTATTTATTTCTTGGTAATTTTCTTATAAGCTTTAAGATTATGAATAATATTCACTTATATTATTTAAAAATCAATTCTTTAAATGAATATAATAAAATTAAATAAAAATGGCTCTGAAGATTGTACGAAACAAAAAGTAAACACGCCCATTAACGGGTGGTCTCGTGGTGTAATGGTTAGCACTCTGGAAGGCAGTTATTTTATTTAAATAAATTAATTCGTGTAAAAACTTTTTTCTCACAAATGTAGACCGGAAATTCTGATCCACTCATATGTCTCAAAAAATTTCTTCTCCAGTCTACATTTGATTTGATCAATATCATTGGCAGTTATAAAGTTGAAATTAACGCAAGTTCTTTTCTTTGGAAATATTAATACGTAAAGGTGCTAATTGTAAATTAGCACCTTTCTGAACAAAATATTTGTATAGTATCTCGTGTATAACGACGGGCATGTCGAATGGTGCTTAGCCGATGTAAATAAAAACTTCTGCAGGAAAAAAACATGCTCTAAATATATTTCCTGCCATTATCATACGTGTCAGCCTTAAGTCTCTCAAACATTGTTTAAGCTGTCTGAAACAGCAATAACAGTCAAAGTAAAAAAAAGAATGAAAACGATTGTTTCATTGAGCTAAAATCAATTACATTAAATCGGCATTTTTATAGTGTCCCTCAAGTGCAACAGTATTGATTTTTTTATTGTTGTTGAATGAAGGTTAAGTGAAGTGTAACGCCTTGCCTTGTCTTCTTTATTTAGTTAGGACTTTGATCGGCAATGCTGTCGACAGTTGACAAGTAATCGACTAAAAAAGCTTATTTCAGGAAGAAAATAAATAAAACGACAATAAAAAAAGCTTTTTCGAATTTTTTGTTTACTGTTTATTATATGGAAACGGAAGGGCGGAGGAGCGTTTCGTTTGATTTGAAATTTAATAGATAATTGTACAATTTAACTAAATTAATTTATGTTCTCTGAATACATTAAATAGTAATATTTAATTATGATAGTATTTTTGTATTAGATATAATTTAAAAGTAATTTTTGTTTGTTTTCCAAATGAATCAATAAATACGGGGTCGTTAAAATGAAAACAAGTCAAATAACAGAATAAAATGTAAAATGACTTTAATAAGACTTATTAAAATTTAGAGTAAGCGGTTTCGAGAAGTGCGGTCTTCATTCAGCAAACCATGCAATCACCGCTGTTTCCTCAGCGGAACATGGCAGTCTCACTGGGGAACACAGAATAGTCATTGTGGAAGCATTTGCCGACAAAGTGTTTGGAGTGTGCATAGCATAATCCTAGATTGTCTGTTGAACTAGAAGGTTTGCGCGCAGTAGATGCTACACAACTTAAAATGTGTGCAGAAAGAATTCCCATGGTTTTTCCTTGAATATTTGCCCTTGCATCAAAAGGAAAGTTTTCGCTTTATCGACAGAATCGTTATTATAATGTTTGAACTAGGGAACGAATAAATAGAGCGATTTATTGATTTATAAATGCCATCCTGGTTTTTTTTTTGATGTTGACAGTATATCATGAGAAAAAATATTTTGTTAAAGGTGGTTTTTGTTCTAGAAACGATTGGAGGCTTGGTCGACATTTTTACATCTTTTAGTACATCCACTGTTTAGGAAGTACAGAAAATCCTTAATTTCACGAGTCTATTTTTTAATTCATTTATATCTCAGCAGGAGTTGCGTGTCTGTAAAAGAAAACCCGCCTTCTACAAAATATGTTTACAGAGGGTTGATTCAGATAAAATGAGACGACTTTGCAGTTCTGTTACGATGGTGTAATGCCATGGCGCCACCATCGGTTGTGTTCAATGTGAGAGCCACATTGTTGGACTATCGCCCGGCACCGTAATTTCCACTGAAGTAGGCTGAGTTTGAGGGACTCCATGGGAAGTTCGTTCCACACCTGCTGACACACTTTCCGTAACCCATCAACGGTTCTTGGTCAGCGACTTCCGAGCAGTCGTTTCAGGAGACCAAAACCACAGAAATCCATCGGTGATGCATCAGGGGATTTTACAGGCACATGAGAGAAGGGAATAACTCGTATGCCCGTCTCCTGTTCCATCTTCCTGTAGTAAGCCACAGATGACTTGGCAGTGTTCAGTTGTGTTCAGTCACTCAGTTGTGTGACCGCGCGCTTTATGACCTCGCTCCAAGAATAATTCTGGAGACTGTTGCCTGTGAAATACCTTTCCTTTGGGCTAGACTTCTCTGTGTGGGGGAATTTTCTTTCAGCACTTCAGATCGGATTTCTCGCACCACCTGAGCTGGGCGTGTTGGCTGGGGCTTGTTTCTGGTCTGCTTCTCTGCTCGTCCACGTTCATTAGATGGTCGCAATTTGTTCTTTTTGATTATTCGACCCACAGTAGCTTTGGATACCACAATACCATTTCGTTTGCATAATTCCACAATGCACGAAAGACTGAAGTTAGCGTCGGAAAGGCCAAACATATACCGTTCCCAAAAAGCTGTGATTTTGGAAGCCATGTTTCAGCATGAAATGTCCCAAAGAACAGCAACAAGTGTATACAAAGCTAATCCCCATGAATAGTGGACGAGTCATGCAAATCACATTCCGTCAAGGTCATACGCGGCGTTTAAAGTCGTCTCATTTTATCTGAATCAACCCTCCGTATTTCATAATGTAATATAGAGTGGATATTCAAATACTTCTTCCCATTAAAAAGTATCTCAAAAATTACTGGGTTTTAAGATGATCCAAGGTTCTAATCGGATCGCCCCCTCTGTCCTCTTCAATTTTAAGTACCTGCAGAAAGTAAAGCCCTTCTCCTAATAAACTTAACCCTTTGTTTCTGCAGAATCCTAGGAGTTTGCAGAATAATGGAAATACCACCAGTGCAAGTTGTATCATAAAGTCTCGAGATTAAATCTATATACAAAGAAAGTGCTTACTTGACTTAAATTTCGCCACCATTTTCCTCAAAGTAGTCCCCTTATGCACCACTCTCAGCGCTTTTTCCATTTTAGAAAGCTCCCTGGAACTCCTGTTATGGAAGCGTGTCGAGCATCTTCTACTATTCCCGCTGATCCTGTCCACAGTTTCAAAATTGCGACTCTTCAGCTTTGAAGAAGAATTCGCACAGGACTAAACCCTACTGGGATGAGTGAAAAAGAAATCGCAGTCCCCGTGCTGCCAACTGTTTTCGTTCAACAGAACAGTCTCGATACTGCCTCGTATAAATATCAAATTTTCAAATGAGACAATCATTAGCTAGTCACTGGATCCGATGCACGTCTCTCATTTTAGAGCCATATGAGTATTGACAATCAACGAAGAAACGAGCTAAAATTATCTTTTTTTAAATTTTGAAATATGATTATCAGTTGGATAGAAACAGGATAGTTTCAATTATTTATTTTCTGTAAATATTTAGCAAAGAATGTGTTGCAAAGGGAGAGAGAATTGTTTCTATTCTTACTGTTACTATTCAGCGCTTTCTATTTAACAACAGACATTTTATCAAGTATTAAAGAATGAGTTGAAATTAATTTTAATTTAAAGTCATCAAACTTGACCAGTGAATAAGAAGCATTAAACGTTTACTTATTAATGGCGAGATTGCGTATGCCTGTCCATAATTCTATTGGAAATTCTAGGATTACCGATTTTAAACATGTCAAATGATAGCTTTTACCCATTAAAATAGTGACTTTATTTTCTTAAAATATTTATGATGCGTACAAGTCTGCGTTTTGAAGCTGCATTTTCGTTGCAAATTACATTTCATTTGTGTTGAGCAATTCGCCATAGACCACAAAGCTAGCGATGCACGAAAAACATTCCGACACACCGTATGGACATGTCTGAATTGAACTTAAACCGAACGGATATGTAAGATATGCCGTTGGAAAGAGCCTGAATCTCTTGGAGCCTTTTAAAATCATGTTCCTACTTTATTGAATAAGATGCCACTCTTCTATGCCGCGAAGGTGAATTCATAAAATTTTGAACAATTTTTCTTTAGCGCAGAATTGAAACGGCAAAATTCCGTTATATTTTCATTAATTAAATTCTAGTTCTTTTTCTGTTTTTTTTAATATACTGATATAAGATATTAATTTCACAAAAGCAATATGTGAGAAATAACGTTGGGAGAATCTTTTATAATATAATTAAAAATCTCTAGGAAACTACGAGGTGCGTTCAAGTCCTAAGCTCTCCTAATTTATTTTTGAAAAACTATTGAACCTAAAAAGCTGAAACTCCCGTGATTTGTCCACATAGTCAACTTTTACCCGTAGATATTTTTCACAATGCTGACGCCATGATTGGTAGGCCGCCGCAAATGCTTCTTTACTATAAAGTTTTGGAAAATCGCTTGTGCAAGAACGGAATAAAGCTTCTGCTCATCGAGCGGCTTTTCAGTAGGAAAAACACACCACTATAGAAGTGTTTGCAGCGGCGATGCAATCGTGGCGTCAGCGTTGTGAAAAATGTGTAGGCTAGAGGTTGACTACGTGGACAAATGACGGGAGTTTCAGCTTTCTAGGGTCAATAGTTTTTCAAAAATAAATTAGGAAACTTTAGAACTTGAACGCACCTCGTATTTTGAACCCAACACAAAAAAAAATTAAAAACAAACTAAAGAATTTAATCAAGAATAATACACAGTTCAGAATATAAAAGAAAAATACATTAAAAAGAGTATCCCTCAAAATATTGATAAGATATTAACTGATATTTCATGACAATTAAAAATGACGCAAACATCATGCAAAACTCGAAACATCATTGGCTGCTGATATGTTTCCAATTCCAGTTCTTGCACAAAAAGCAAACGGCGGGCAAAAATTCCACCTACTAAAAAGGTCATGTTGGAGCAGAAATACAAATAGCCTGAGACACAAGTTTCCACATCACTGGATAGAATTGCATACGATGGCTTGTCGTTGAAAAAATACAAACGACAGCATAACGATGTAAAGTCAGTTGCACATTTTAAATTTTGAATTTAGAGTTGCTGGCCGAAAAAATTCCCATGTCGATTAAATGAGTTTAACAATGGCGAAAAACCTTACAACAGTGCTGTCAACAATATATACACTGGTGGCCAAAAGTTTGGACCAACCAGCAATGTCAAGAAAAACTGAATTTATACGAAAACTGTTTTACGCCTACAACTCTATAAGTATATATGAAACAATATTCAGGGAAGAAACAAGTTTATTTCTGCGTTGTTGGTTTCCTAATACCTAAAATCAAAATAAGATTGGCCAAAAGTTTGGACCACATTGGTATAACATAAAAGGAAAAAAGTATTACATCATTAACTAATGAATTATTTTGATATTTGAGATCATTTTGACTCTACAATATTTGACAAACGACCTGAAATAGAATTAAATAAGCTTTTAATAACATTTGGCTTAACAGTTTTCTGAATGGCTGCTATTAGTTGTTCTCGAGATTTGTACTGAGTATTTTGGTAAATTTTTTGTTCCGTGAGATGCCACACATTGTCAATAATAATGAGATCTCGATTTCGAACAGTCCAAGTAAAAGTGGAAATGTTGTTGCTCTCAAAATAGGCTTTCACAACTCGTGCAGTATAGATTGCAGGACTGTACTGCTGCAAAATCCATGGTTTTTGCTTGAACTAGACTTTGCACAAAGGAATGAACACATTGTAAAAATCATCTTTATATTGAGCTGTTGTGCAATGTCCATCTATAATGTGAATCTTCAACTTTCCGTTGCTTCCAATGGCACCCAGAATCATCACTCCACTACCACCCATTTGCCGCTTAATTCGCAGTGGAAGAAGTGTTTCTTTATCACGATGCTCTTCATAAGAAGCTATATTATCAGGACCATCCAAACTGATTCGTTTTTCATCAAAAAACACAACCAATTGGAAGTCTATGTTTTCACGCAGATGTGTCTTAGCAAACTCCAGTCTCTCCTGCATGTGTTTCTGTGTTAGTGGCAACTTTTTGGGTATAATTTCATAGGCAAAGTTCTGAGCACGTAGTTCGCTGCGAATTATTCTTCTTGACGCAGCAAGTTACAGATTAAGTTTGACTTGTGTGGTGTTGACTACATTCCCAGATGTAATATCATTTCTAACATGTCTTTTAATTCTTGATTTGTCTCTTCGCGTCAGTGCACGAGGTCGTCCTATTTCCGTCCTATTTTCCAATTAACATTTTTAACAATTTTGATAAAGATTTGTAGCTCACACGGGAGATTTCAGTAACTTTTTGAAGTCTGTAAATTGCTTGTTAAAATTTATAATTCGTTGGCCTTCAGTTAACATGTACAATACATGATATGGTTTTAGTGCTCACCAAACAACACGATGACTTGTAATATGCAAATTATTTGCATGTTTGTGATGTTGGTCCAAACTTTTGGCCAGTCTAATTTTGATTGAAGGTAATAAAAAAGCAACGACGCAGAAATAAATTTGTTTCTTCCCTGAATATTGTTTCATATTTACTTAGAGTTGTAGGTGTAAAATAGTTTTAGTATAAATTCATTTTTTCTTGATTTTGCTGGTTGGTCAAACTTTTGGCCACCAGTGTAGATACATCGGCAAGTCAAAGAAAAGTCAGTTACGCAATTATAAAATTTTTGAATGAATTGAGAATGGCAATAAAAACCTTACATGATTACATTAATGTTTTCGACTGCCTGACTCATCATCAGAAGAGAATTGGGAAAAAAAAACTTAAAAGAGAACAAGGTCACATGACCATCCAGTCATCGCTGAGCTCATATGACGTTTTACCCAGAGATTGTACGCTATTTTAATGGCATTTTCAGAATGTACACAACATTTGATTAATATTTTATTCTTGGTGTTTTTTCTATTGACTCAACCGTTTAGTAGACAGAGGCAGTGAAAGTGTGGCTTGTTTGGATTTAAAGGAAAGGCATAAAAACAGATATTGTTCCTAAATATGGTGGAAAGAAAACATGTTTTCTTCCACCATGGTTCCTAAACACAATGGATTATAAAATGGATAACAATGTTTTTATTTGAACACTTTTACAGTAATGTTCAAACACATGTCCTTCTTGGTCTATGCACATTTGTAAGCGATGTTGTAGAGACTTTTCTGAATGCAGTGTTGTTCCCTCCTCCAACGCATTACACGCAGATCGGATCCTGCACTGTATATCCTCAGGTGTTGCTGGTCGACTTCTGTAAACTCTATCTTTACCACCCCCCCCCCAAGAAAAAAGTCGAGAGGAGTTAAATCAGGGTTTCGAGGGGGCCATTCAACTGGTCCTCTTCGACCAATTCATCCATCATGGAAAGCGTTTGTAACGGCGATTCAAACTTTTTTTTTAATATAAACTCACCGTCAATCTTTATTTTCGTTTAAATTGATGAACATTTTTTTTTTTTGCCTTTTCTTTCAATCCAAACACACCACACTTTCATTGACTCTTATCTCCTTAACGGTTGGAGCAATGAAAAAAACATAAAAAATAAAACATTTCTCAAATACCATTCTCAAATACAATCTGAAAATACTATTAAAATAGGGGTTTCCATTGCGCTTTTCAAAGTTGAGGTCCATATTCGAAATGGAATATACATAAAAAACCCTCACATAAAAGTACAATAATTCATTCATTGAAAGTATTCTGTCGGATTTGTATTTTAGAAGTTGGCTATTGGTTCACTTTCGGTGAGACACCTTGTATAGTGCGCCCCGATTGACCAACATATTTGAGATCACAATCCTGACATGGAATCTCGTGAATAAAGTAAATCCCATGTATATTAAAGGCAATTTGCATTCGTTTGTGATGTTATTAAATGGTAAATCATTATTGAAATAGCCGATCTTATTGTTTAACGTTTCTCAAGAAAAATAATAGGATATTATACGGTATACGTATATCAACTAAGATTTTCTTGAAAGTTAACATGGCCCTATATGTTTCTCAGTTCTCAGTTTCTTTATAAATTATTTCATAGAAATAAACGAGCAGGTTCCTCTCTTGAAAACGACTTCATAAATTTTCAGCATCTTACTTACTGAAATCTATTGCCCACTATTTACCAAAACGTGAAGGGCTGTACACACATACCACTTTACTTTTGTAACTTTGACCGTTTTCTCCCTTCCCCCACGCACGCATCCTAAAATTGAAATACACGATCTTAAAGCTGCTTTGATCTTTGAGTAATTTTCATCCTCTAAATTTCACAAACCACATTCTTCGAATTTGCGTTTTTTTTATAAACGAGAGAGCTAGAGAGAAAGAAAAGAGAATCATTAATTTTTTAAAAATGATATAAAATGATGAGTTCTTGGCATTGTTTACAGATTCCTTAGCCTTGGCAATCGAAAAACACTCGCGTGAGGAGGAGGTTCGTATTTTGGCGCGTTTGAACGCTAGATGTTCTTGTTAATCTCGTTAAAATGTGAGAGAACTTCTTTCTCGTGGCAGCGAACGAAGGGCCGGGAGAGACCAAATGTCCTCGGGTGTCGACTTAGGGAATAAACAAAAGGGACGAAGAAAATTGAGTTTATCCGCGAAGGAAGCGAAGCGTTACAAAAAGGGTGGAAAAGAAAAAAGAAAAAGGAAAGAAGCACCGCATTCTCGGCACATTCACAAAAGGGCGCCATTCAAGAACTGGCGGTGACATTTTAGCTCATGGCCTACCTAGCCTCGAGTTGCAGGAAATTGTCCACAGCACAACGCACCTTTTGTCTTTTTTCCCCCTGTCGAGCTTCTTTCATAAAGGTAAAGGTATTGAACATATAAGAATGTGTTTACGACATTCTATGAGCGCATTTCAAAGAAATCTGCCTCTCGCTTGTGGACCTGTTTCTCAGGTTAACTTGCAAGTGGGAAATGAAGACGAAACTTTATTATGTTTATTCTGCTCATGGGCAAGGTATAAGGAATAGCTTTATATCCACAGAAATATGAATTAAATGCAGAGATGAAAGATTGAACAAGTTTGTGCACTCCTATTATAAAATCATGAAATATAGGCGCAGATGCAGCACTGAGCAAGTTTGAAGCTTTAATAATTTAACGGATTCCAGTGAGACATAATACCTGAAAAATTCGCTTACAGTAAAACGCCTATTCATATAACACGGAATAAGAAAAAAAAACTTTATTTTATGAGAAGTTCAGATATTGCTTGAATAAATTAATCAGATGCTTACAGATTTCTCAGTCGCCGAGTTTGCTTTTTTTTGTCATTAAAATATAATGAAAATTTTTCTTTAAAATGACTTTAATGTGAAGTCCTCCGCGTTTCTGGCGCTACATTTACTTTCGATGAGCGTGTCGCCCAGAGACAAGAATCCAGCTTGCTGATTCTGTGATAAGTCTATTGCGAGAGATTTTTAAAAACCATATTCTTTTGAAAAATTATAGCAAATTTGCGGCTTTTTTAAATGTCTGTGCATAATAAAATTATGTATTCTTGATATACCGTTTATAAATTCATCAATCTGCCTCGATTCGAATTCACATTAATAACGGTAAAATGATTTATTCAGTACCCTCCCTCGTTTTATCAAAACAAGAACACTTTTATTATTTTTTTAGAATTGTTTTAGAATTTCTGCCCTGTTTTAGAATTTAACGGTTAGTTTGCACGGAAATAAGATTAAAGTAAATTGTGTTCTCTCTTAGTTTAATCCGGCATCCTAAATTTTAATCATCATGTTTTATTACAGTCAAACCGCAATTTTTTAATAGAATGAATTTTTAAAAGGAGCTTTATTACAATGAAAACTGTAAGTTGCTGCTGGAAAAAATATTTTTATTCCAAGAATGAATCTTAATTACAAATTAATTTCAAATGTGACAGTTGCACGTGGATCAATTAATTTTCGCTGGTCCAACAGCTTCGAAAAGCAAATGAATTCTTTAACGTCACGACTATCTAAACGTTTTCCATTTTTAATGTTTCTCCGAATGTAGGCAAGAAAATTAAGCTGATATGTAATATCAGACAGTTAGACCAAAGGAAAAAAACAGTTTAATTTAGCACTTTCTTTTAAAAAAAAACTTTTTTTGCATAAATGGATGCCAAGATAATGAATAAATGTAATTTTATTAATGAATAAGCTAATTAAATTTTTGAAATTTAACGTCTTAAGGCTATGAAGCCATATGATTCGCCAGCAGTTTTCTTCAATTTAAGATGAATAATTGTTAAAAGAATCTCCTGGCAGATTGCCATTTCTCTAAGGCAGATTTTTAATCCGTTCTTTATTATAATTTATAATTAATTATTAAAGTGCAAACTCGTGGATAAAATGTAGAGATTATGCTAATAACTGCTTATCTTTTTTTTCCAAGCAACAACGATTTTTTTTAATTTTAAAAAAGAAAATTATTGAATTATCCAATGAACTATGGATATAAACGATAACCAAGGAAATGAAACACAAACCTCTTGTCCACAAAATCCTCTTCTTTTGTAGATAAGAAGTTTGTGTTTCTTTTCGTGGTTAAGAAGCTTATTGTGTAAACGCTGCGTTATAAAGCGTGTCTCACCTAAAGCGAACCAATAGCCAACTTCTAAAATACAAATCTGACAGAGTACTTTCAATGTAGGAATTATTGAACTTTTATGTGAGAAGTGTTTATGCCTATTCCATTTCCAAAAAAACGACGCAATTTTCGAATATGAAATTCAACTTTGAAATACTGTATGCAATGGAAACCCCTATTTTTACTGTATTTTCAGAATGTACACAATATTTGTAAAATGCGTTATTCTTGGTGGGTTTTTTTTTCAATTTATCCAACCGTTTACGAGATACAGGCAGTAAAAGTGGGATATGTTTGGATTTAAAGAAAAGATTGGATGGATCCAAAAAAAAGGTTACAAGGGTAATAAAAATGTATTTATTAATAATAGAAGAAAATATAAAAGAGAACGCATACTTGCCGATCACTTTTCCACATAATCACCAAATCTATTTAGGCATTTATCTGAACGCAGAAAAATGGTAGACCAACTCTTTTTAACCTGGCTTGGTAGAACTCACGTCTCTGCCCATTGAGCCAGTTCTCGGCAGCTGTTTTTACATCACTGTCTGAAGAGAACATTGTTCTAGATAAGTGTTCCTTCAATTTCGGAAAAAGGAAATAGCCACTGGGTGCCTAACTGGGCTGTATAGGGGGAGGGTGGCTCCAGACTTCCCACTTGGACTTTTGCAGCAATTCTTGAGTTTGGCGAGCAGTATGGGGATTGTCATGCAGAAGGATAATGCCATCACTCAACATACCAGGGCGTTTGCGTCGGATGGCTTCACATTCTTTGCCCATAAGAAACGAATCACGGCTCGCACCTCCAAGATTTTCTAAACGTCTTGCCATTTCAATCGTTCTGACGCGTCTGCGAACTGACACTACCTACCTACACAACCGCTGTAAGACAACTAGCGCCATTTCTCTCTACTCTGGTGAATAATATTCTTTTCACAATAATTACTTTTCAAATGCTACTGCTTGTGTACCCTTTTTTTGAATCCATCCTCGTAGCAGCATCCAGAGATAGTATCCCAAATTCGATAGTGAAGCGCCTTAGCATTACATTATGCTGCTAAACTCCTATCAGTTGTTTCCTCATTCAAATATCTTGGTTTAATTATTACCCATGATCATACACGGGACCGTTACATTTACATCCAATCTCAACAGAAAGCTAGGTTTGATCTCCAGATTACGTTACCTGCCTTTATGACTACTGAAAATAGACTTCCAAACAGGTTACTAAGATGAAAGCATTAATGAAGTGTAATTACCAGGAAGCAGTCAAAGCGGGCTCTGTTTTGTATATGAAAATGACTTTGAAGTTATCATCTGGCAATTATATCTTAACGAAAAAGGTTGATTTGTATAGGGTAAATCTTCTAAAACTGGGAGTTATTATTTTATAGTAAAAAAATAACGGGCTTTTTTTAGTATTAGTAACAATCAATAATAGAACCGCATTCTCAAAAGAACAGTTATATTTTCAATCTACTCTTCGTGGCCTGGTGGGAAAATATTTCCTGATTGCGCGTGTGAAATCAGAGTAATTAGAGAAATTTTAACTAGTAGAATAAATGAAAACAATTATACATTGCTGAACATACACTGTGAGCCTAATGTTCACCAAAGAATCGAGTTAACAATACATGAAATGAAAAAAACGAGATCTTGCGGATTCTTCCCCGTAAGTTCGCTGTGGAGTGTAGTAGAGCCTTGTCGAAGTGATAAATTTGGAAATGCTTTGGGCCGAATCGGTGAAACTTAAAACCAGACGGAAAGAGGTCCTGACGCTACACGCAACGGAGAATAAAGAGATGAAAACTAAGCGACACAGTAGATATCGTAGAATACTTTAATATGGCAATGGAAAATAAAATAATAATATCAATATGATGTAAATTGAGCACTCGTCCACAGCATACACTATACAGAATTAATGGAGAAATTCACTGCATTAATTTTCATTTCAATAGCTAAGGAAGCCACCGAGTTCATCTAACACGCAAGCATTGATTCCCCATTGTAAAATGCCTGACTTTTTCTTAGCACTATAACTCATGTACAATATTGTATTTCAGAGAAGACTTTATTTATATCTTGAATGTTTACTTTATAGAAGAACTAAAGTTTGGTTCGAAGGTTATTTAATTAAAGTATGTAGAATCGTAAATATAAGACGGAAAAGCATTACCGGTTTCTTTGTAAAGAAGCCTTGACAAATTGATTACGTTCCTTGTGCAGCAATATTCTTGCTCGAAGTGTGCTGGCCTTCGGACTTCATTTCCGGAAGCGTAGTTCCTTGATAAAGACGCTTTGAAACGAGATAGAATTAGTGACATTCAATAACTTGTTGTTATCATTCAAAAGTTATTATCAGCTGACATTGCGAGGCGGCTGAGGCTCCAACGATCTCACTGTCGCCCGGGACGATTGCAGAGATTTAATTGAATAATTCCACTTTAATCTCTATTTCTTGATTCAGCAACATTACTATGATTAAATGTGAGTTTCTTAGGATTCTGCAATTTGAATTTATCTCTATCATTCCGCTCGCCTTTCTCTCTCCCCTCTTTTGGTCTCGGTCTCTCTCTCTCTCTCTCTCTCTCTCTCTCTCTCTCTCTCTCTCTCT
>JAHWFO010027470.1:920794-941056 GCA_023313115.1 Rhysida immarginata
TCTCTCTCTCTCTCTCTCTCTCTCTCTCTCTCTCTCTCTCTCTCTCTCTCTCTTTCTTTCTCATTCCTTGGCTTTGAATTAACTGAATGGCCAAGAAGAGTGCCAGACGATTTCTTTTACAGTAAAATCTTGAATACAGGCCGGGTATTCAAATACACGCCGGTCTCGAATAAAAGCCCGGGTGGAGTGTTAAAAATAGATTAAACGCCGGGTCTCAAATAAACGCCGGGTCTTTTTCGGGTCATCGATATAAATTCCGGCGTTTTTCCTCACTTTCAGATTATTAAAGTCTTTTCATGTGTATGCCTTCTTATTGGCCGCTTCATTTAACCCATTCTAATCTATTCTAACCCATTCGACCAATCCCATGCTGCCTTACCCTTGACGTTTCTGCTTATAAAGAAGTTTTCGTGGTGGTCAGGGAAAATTACGTAATTAACCGAGAAAAGTCAGGGAATTTTACGAAATCGTTTTGCTAGACACCCTGTTATTGGGAATAGCGCTTAACGCTGGGTCTTAAATAAACGCCGGGTCTCGATTAATCACCGGGCGGGTCCAGACCATTGAGACAAATAGACTCCCGGGCCTGCTTTCAAGATTTTACGGTATCCACCTTCTGGCCGCCTTGCTTTTTTTTGCATACGGCGCTTCGAAATTTCTTGCTTCACTTCTAATTTTCCCGCCGCAGAGCTCCCATCGTTCTCTTCGTCGGGGAAGGGTTTCGCTTTATGATCTCGATCATGTGACACACATAGTAACCGTAAAATTAGCAAGTCCTTGTTTCAAGAGATATCCTGCGAATCTGTTCAAGATGTGCAGTAAATCGTAAATGACCTTGTACAGCTCCTTTAAAGAGATTTCGTAATTTTACATATTGATACAGTAGCAGAATAGTGGGATAAATAGTCACGTTGACAATCTGCTGAACGTTAAAGATCTTGAAAAGTTTGCGAAATGTCTTCGTTCAGGAAAAAAATTCTTGTTCATACGACAGTTACTATTCTGTCAATATTTATGACAAGTGGATCATTGCTGCTGATGCACTGAGCTCAAATACCTTTCAATAAATTATTTGCTTAAGGCCTGAACCGTCGCTATAACTCGTGTACTCAGAAAAAGGGGCTGTAGGTCCAAAATCTCACCTATAATGTTTCTTCGGATCAATAGCCTTAACTATCTGGCTGTGGTAGGCCACGGCCAATCTACGAGGGGCGATTGATAAATCAGGTCTCCATGGCTGCAACTTTTTTATTTGTTAACCGATTTTCAAAATTCTTTTTGTATCTTATACTCACATTTGTCCTCTGTGTAATGCACTATTCACTTTTCGAAATAGTCCCCATCCCTTTCCACGCATTGCGCCAACGCGTGACTAGTTGAGTGAACCCGTCGGAGAGGAATTCCGGAGTTGTTGTCGACACGAGGATTGAATGGCAGCTTTGGACCCTCTTCTGGAGTACGATAACGTCCGCTCGCACACGAGTCACCACACACCAGAGGCGTTGCAGCGCCTATAGTTCAAAGATGAAAAATTACAGTTCAAAAATGAAAGACTTTGCACATTGCGACTTTCACCACTTCCTACCACTTAAGGGATATGAGTTGATTCTGACGGCGAGGTAAACGCTGCCATTCATTCTTGGTGTCGACAACAACTCCGGAATTCCTCTCCGACGGATTCACCCAACTAGTCACGCGTTGGCGCAATGCGTGGAAAGGGATGGGAACTATGTCGAAAAGTGAATAGTGCATTACATAGAGGACAAATGTGTGTATAAGGTACAAAAAGAATTTTGAAAATCGGTTAACAAATAAAAAAGTTACAGCCATGGAGACCTTATTTATCAATCGCCCCTCGTATGCAGGAACTGTCAAAATCACTCCTATGTTCTTATAAATATACACATATGTATACAATTTGATCATGAAATGTTCTTTCTTCTGAAAGACGTTAAGGAACTTCAACACCTTCCTGAGCAATATAACATACTAGGAGGATAGAAAGAGAAAATCAATTTTAGTACATAATACTAAAGTAACTCCGTTACATTCCACAAGTTTCCTTTTAGTATACTGATTTTCTTCTATCAAACTATTATTATTAAGACGTGCTCAAGCCAAACAAGATCTGCTAATGAACCTCTCAGTGGAACACCGAGCAAAGCAATCACGGATATGAATTGCTGATGTGCAGAGTTGTCCTGAAAATTTGGTCAAAATCAGGACTGGATTGGGCTCGTCATAAAAATAGAAAAATTTCTTATAAACGATAGTCCAAAAATAGGTTCTTCAAGAGTTACCACTTATGATGATGTAACAATGTAAGACGTTTCAGTTAGCAGGCTTTCTTTCTAGGAGGTGTTGGCTTTGTGCACAGACCAATGACGTATATTAAAGATAGAACCCAAAATCTGAGGCCGTATTTGAAAAAAATTGGAAGCTCGGGAGCCCAGAACTGTCATGGGAGTTGCATTGAATGATTAATACGGATTCAGAAAAATGGAAGGCCATGAAAGAAAAAAAAAACAACAACCTAGTTTCTATTTATAAAAGTTGTTGAGTTAAAAATGCCAACGGTTAACTAAAACACACGCTTCCATCCGTCTAACCACGGACTGTCGAACACATTCAAAAATTCCTGTCGTATTTTGTATAATTTCGCAGCTGTTGATAATGCGATCACGTAACTCCTCCATAGCATTGATTTGAATTACATAAATTAGAGCTTATAGATTTCAATTGTTATAATAGATCACTCGACTAAGCTGATTGTTGAACACATTGATTAAAAAAGCACAATTTCTATTATATACGTTCGATCAAAACTTTGAAAGTACGGGGCGATTCATAGAAAACCGGCCGAATAAATTTGCTAATAATTCCGCAGTCACTGAACATAACGATCAAAATTACGACATATTAATCCGTGGGCCTTGCCGAGTCGAATGGGTGTGGATGGTCCGGTGCCATGTCGGGTTTACGAATCATTGGACCGATCTTCTTCGCCACGACAGTGGAAAGCATCGTATATAGCCATAATTTTGACAAATTAGCGCAGCAGTTGGATGATGTGGAACCAACAGAGGGTTATTTTCATTAGGAATCAGCGACCTGTCCTAATGTGTACATGGAACTGATTTGAGAGTTCCTTCCTCAAGATCCCCCGACAGGACAACATTTTTGCTGAAATAAGGAATATAACCAGGGAAATACTGCGACAAGTCACGGAGAATATGGAACAGAGTGTAGCGGCATACTTTGACGAAAACATCTACCACTTTCAACACCTGTTCTGAATCCAATGCAAACTTCATTGCTATCTACTGTTTATGGCATTTTTTATATTCCACCTCATAAACTGGTTCTATATGAATCACCTGTAGTTATCCTTCGAAGGTGATAATTAAATGCCTCGTAATTCCTGAAGGCTTCGGTTTGGACTAACAGTTATGGAAGGTTTTTTCATCCTTAAGACGATCCCAATCCAAATCCTTATTTTGCCCAAGTATTTCAGGTGCTTTTATGCAGAAACCGATTTGGTACCCCTGCATAAAAAATTGGTTTTCGAAACTGCATGTTTTTATTACATTTCGTTTTGTCTGTACCATAAAAACAATAGAAAAAGGGAACCTCACACGAAAAATTAATACATTTTTTCCCTTGTGGATTTTATTTCGTTCACATTTTTGGTGCCCCATGTAACATGGCGCCCATGTGCGGTGCGCAAAATGAACACACACTTCTATCGCCCCTCTTGATACTAGTGTTGGGCATTAGTCGATTAAACGATTACATGATTACACTAATCGATTACATTTGTAATGAAAACATTTAATCTTGTAAATAAAACATTAATTTAGTCGACTAATAGAATTAATCATCACTCTCGATTAAAAGAATTAATTGTAAATCGTTAATTTTTTTTTAAATAATCGATTACATTTTTAATCAAAACATTAAACCGTGATTAATTTAATCGACTAATGAGATTAATCAACAATCTCGATTAAAAGAGTTAATCGTCAATTTTTAGTTTTTAATCGAACTTGCTTATTTTGATACTTGGGCAACTGAAATTGAAATGTGAAATTATGAATAGGTAATCATGGCAATGCTACGTATTAAATATTTACATGTCAACATGTCAATCGTTAAATTCGGAAAATATCAGGTATCGTGAAAACTTAAACTATCAAAAATATAACTCGTAAAACGATTTTCAAATATGCTGAAAAGAAGAATATAAAAATTTGTTGTTTAATATTACAGTAATATTTTTTATACAGCAATGGCGAAAACTGCATGTAAATTTACGTATTCGATTGCAGCGTTCACGCGAATCTTTCCAAACACGCGCGAAATGAGAAATGAAATGCTCTCACGTCTAAATGTTTTAAACTGCTCGCCTATGTTCTTTCCACTGCTAGAGCCATTCATCCCTTCTTATACTCTGTCCAACGAAAGAAAAACTGGGCGTGTCCAGTTAAATTTCCAATTTCAATTGTTAAACATTGTTAATTTTATTTAGCAAAAATGTCTAACAATTGAAATTGGGAATTTAATTAGACACGCCCAGTTTTTCTTTCGTTGAACAGAGTATAATCAAAGTTACCATAAACGTCAGGAGAGAAAAATCATTGTCGCAAAGCATTGTCGGGAAAAATCTTGTAAGCATTCCAAGGAGGTTCACCTGTGACGCAGATATAAATTTAAATTTGAGTATTTCACTTTTACGTGCAGTTGGTTTAAATAAACAATGGAAATACCTTTGATTCTATCCACACACACATCATTTATAAATATAGGCTTAACTTTAATTAGCCATTTTTAACAATAGGCCTAACATTATTTAGTCATTTTAAATATAGGCCTAACATTAATTAGCCATTTTTTAATTATAGGCCTAACATTAATTAACCATTTTTAACTATAGGCCTAACATTATTTAGTCATTTTTGACTATAGGCCAAACATTATTTAGCCATTGAAAAGTGGGCCTAACATTAATTATCCATTTTTAACAATAGGCCTAACATTTAGTCATTTTTAACTATATGCTTAACATTAATTAGCCATTTTAACTATAGGCCTAGTATTAATTAGCCATTTTTAGCATTAATTAACCACATTTAACAATAGGCCTAACAGCACTGAATTTTAAAATGAAATGAGCAGGTGCATCGACAAAGCTTCATATGGGGCACGTGCTCCAAGCTGCCATCAACAATACTTAAATGATAAACAATAGTAACGCTGTATTCGCTTATGACTCATCAGTACGAATCGATTGATATATTACATGCCCTAAGTTCATGTTTTTAACATTAGTGCACGTGCTTGAAGGGGTCCACGATAGCTCATCAAAAATTGATTTATCGCTAGTTAAGTTCTTCCATTTTCACGTTATCGTGCAAACGATGGCTGGCCGGACACATAAAGGTACTGATTAAACTTGTATTCTTATATACTGTATAGCTTTAGCTAAGACTCGTAATAAAGGGTCATTGAAGTACTTTTTAGAGGTCATTTTCTTGGACGTAGCATTTCGAAAATCGAAAAGAATGTCATATTCGTCTTGTGCTCGTCATTCCCGTTCAAATGACATATTACATGCCTTATATTGCCAATAAAATAATTTAATGGGGGGGGGGTCTCAATTGTCACGTGACTGTTAGACCGATTTCAATCACAAACTAATCAGGCAGGTGAGCTCAGGAAGGGTCTCTCTCAAAGAGTGAAAGAATTTGAAAAAGTTAAAGCTTTCTCGAGTAATCGTCGGACATACAGACGGACAGACAGACAGACAAACAGACAAACAGAGCGAAACCAATATATGCTTTTCAGCATATAATAAACGACTTTTACTTATCAACTCTTATTCTGCGTGGGTAGACAAGCAGAAATTAGTTCAAATTATTTCGAATATTTTTTCACTGTAGATCAGAGTTATTGTAGGCCTATGAACTGCTCATCAAGCGATAAAATAAATTTTTTATGCAATTTCTAGCGATTAGTCTTTCTTTCGAATAAATTATAACTTAATCATTAATCGTAACGAACTCCTGGCGGAGATTAACAATTAAAAAAGAAACGTTTAATCGTGATTAACAATTGAATATTATTAATTATAATCATCAATCGTTATTTTGATTGTATATTGCCCAACCTCCATAATCGCGACTAACTCAAGACGATTTACAAAAATAACTTTTAATCATGATTAACGATTGATGATTTTTAATCATAATCATTAATCGCCAGGTTGATTGAATTTCGCCCAACACTGGTTGATACTACCGTGGGAGAACGGGAATGCAGAATAAAAAATGTCTTAAGCTACGAAGATACATAACTAATGTATTCAGGAATTATTTCTTAATACTTAAACGTTATACACTCAATATGCATTGCCTCATTCATGAATGCGATTTTCGTTCAAATGATAGTAGCATGAGAGATCAATTTGATCAAATTCTTTACGGCCATTTAAAGCATCTCCCACTTCTGTTGACCAATTTGGTTGCTACCAGAGTATTTCTTGAAAATTGATATTGAATGGCGTCAGAGACATCTTCATTTACTAAGAGACAAGAGAAGAATAATTTTATCTCTCAGTAATCTGAGTTTTTTGCTCAGTGTTCAGTAAGATGCGCATTAGAAGTGTTCTCCAGTAACGGATGTAGCTCAGACCATCTTTTCCATCACTGAGTTTTTTTTTGCATTAGTCAGTCTGTAAAGGTCATCCATGGTGGAGAAATCAATCCCACCTACGCAGTTGCGATTTGCGACGCCTAAATGTTCGTCACCATGGTAAATAGATCTTCGGGAAAATTTCCACGGAAATATAATTTTTGATATCAGGTAAGCTTATTCCTAAAATTGCATTTCTTAGAAAATATTCAAAGATGATGTCAGTACTTTAGTAAAGGACCATTTCCCCCCCTATTTATATTATTAATGGATTGTATCATTCCATCCGTTATTTATTCTTTATCCCATCTTAAATAGAAATTTTTCAATGTCAATAAAACAAAATTTTCATTTTCTATCTTTCATGTGAACAGCAAATATTAACTTGCTATTGTAAGCACATTTGTAGATTTTATTCAAAAGATGCAAAATTGCAAAGAATATTTTATCACTTTGGAACTGTCATGAAGATCGCGTTCAATAAAGATTATTTAAAAAATTTTAACATTCGATTGGTATCCTATTGGATTGGTGTCTTAAATTAGAAGTCATTCTTCCGTTGAATCAATTAATGAATTAAAAGTATAGATATTTCTGCATAGCAACTAAATGCTAGTCCTTCATATTAAAACTTCAGCGGAACGAATATGGAATGATGATGAGATGCCGCATGAAGCAAGGGTCCAATACACAGATGCTTGATTGTTGGAGGCATCGCAGTCAGTCACTCTGGAGATTACAAAGTTGAGGGGAGGGGGGGGGGGGTTACCCCCTTTCAAAAACAGGAAATCTTGATAACATATAAACTGAACGAATGGGAAAAAAGGGTTTTTCTTCACCCGGAAATTGCACTTCCTCCTACTCCTGAAATTTTATATTTCTGAAATTATATAATACGTAATAAATAAAACAAGGAGGAAATGAAAATGTACTTGCGCATTATCAGCCACGAAATTTCACTAAATCAAATATTACGCTGATTACGAATATGCAATCCTTTTTTCCCGGCATCTCAAACAGTTCCGAAATTCTTCCTCAATGTTACCAGGATATTCATGAGGATAAATAGATCAGATTGATTTATGTTTATTAGACATTCCTGTCTTATATGTATGTTTGCCGGCTCGGTGGCCGAGAGGGTTAAGGCACAGGTCTTTCCGCTCTCGACACCAGCGAGTCGCGGGTTCGAATCCCGCCCAGAGCATGGATGTTTGTGTTTGTTTCCATAATCGTTCTTTCATCGTCATTAGGGGATAGTACAATAGACCTGATGGTCGCAGTGCTTGGTTCTAAGACAACCACCCCTTTCAAAGTCATTACTCATTATATGTATGTTTAGAATCTATATACCGAAGTTTGTAGAACGAATTTTTATACACTCTGTATTTCATTTTGAATATCGGATAAATAAGCTGTGACCATATATCAATTATTTTGCAAGAAAGAGCTTATTTTTTCAGAATTCAAATATATTTTTAGCGTGATTTTATTAATTCTAAAGCATACAGAAAAAAAATTACAAAATGCAGAATATCTTCTAAGCAGAATACTTTTTAATTAAAATATAACTCAAAATGTGCGTATCTTTATAGATGTAGAAAGCGGTTATGAATTATTATTCAGAACTTTTAGAACTTACCCTCCTTTCTCCTCCCCTTGTATTCAAAAGGTTTAATTAAAACATGAATCATTAAGGCTGTCATGAAAATTCTATGATATAGCGTTTGTTAAAACCGCACTCCATACAAACGTCTTCCTAACAACATAGCATCATCATAAAAGGCACATTTTATTATTTATACGCCATAAATAAATAGTTATTTGTGTTCTTCTTCTTTTTTTTTTATCTCGCTCGAATGATTAGGCAACATTCGACAAATCGTAAACTTCAAGAAGAACAAAGTGTATGGTATATCCTTTTTTTAAAGCTAATGTTCTATCATTCATTCTTTTAGATGGCGAAAATGTTTAATATGATGAATTGTAAAGTAGCTTACATATTAAAAGTAATTATCTGTGTACATGATTATGAGTAAACAACATGAATTAACTCATGTGGTTTTTACATGGATCTTTGTCGTTAAAATGTTATTTGGCCTTTGCACAGCAGAAGTAATGTGATGGAAATGATATTCGAACCTACATATCGAAACTCTAATACTAACTCTGTACAATTCTTTATCCAAGCATTCCTTTCTGAAATTATAGTTCGAAAATATGCAAAAAAAAATTTTATTATCTAAAATTATACAATTTAATTAAATAGAAATACTTCTTTAAACTATCCTACTCCTTCACAGTATTTATATGAGGGAAACGGCCAACAGAAAAGACATTTTGGAACCGGATGGAATTTAACAATTCTGTGAGGATGTTGTTCTCTATACTGTTCTTAATAACAAAATTAAAAGAGGCCTTACAGTACAATATTTTAGTTTTAGTTTTAAAAACTAACTAGTTTTGGCTTTATTCCCGCCTTCTTCAGGGTACAAAGCCGAAACTAGTTGGTTTTTAAAACTAAAACTAAAATGTTGTACTGTAAGGCCTCTTTTAATTTTGGAATTTAGCAATGTTGTATGTGCAAGGTCATTTATTTATGTTCGAAAGAACTGTCAAAATGTTCGTGGTCAGCTCGGAAGAGCGAGCTTTTAATTAAACTCAATCCTGGTGACGTGTTTATGGAAAAGGAGAAAATCCTCCGGAATGGCGCAGGATTTAACGTTGTGGTCTTTGTGCGGCCGACCCACTTAGTTTCTATTAAGATCAACTCGACTGTTGCCTAGTGAGTGACATAAATTATTGGCTCAGGTACAGACTTAAGTAAAAGAAGAACTATCAAAGGAGAATTAATATTTGATGCAGGTGACCCCAGTAACCGAGTTGCGTAGAAACACTACCGCCTTCTAAAATTCAGAATAATTCTGAAAAATTTACCAAAATTCTTAAAACTTGAATCATATTTTAATGAAGCACTATGTATAATTGAAAAAAAAACTTTCCTTTCAAATTTGAAATTTTAAGCAATAAAATTTTAATATTATTTGATCGTTATACCAGTTGCCATTATACAAGATGTGTCTATAAAGCTCGGTGAATGGTCCCATATCTAAACAGCAACGAGGCTAGGAACGCGCGCATGGGCAATGACATGTTGAGAAGCATACCTAGCGTCGAACCCAATATACTGAAGCAGATTTGCCTGCTGCGGCCAGTAGAACTTAATGTATGAAGACTCGTGACATAGTGCAATGGAACAACGCGTGAACATAAAGTTTGTTATCAAAACTCTCGACGTGTTCGACCAGAGTTTAACAGGACTGGGCTGGCAACATGCTTTTCTTATTTTGGAGTGAGAGAGGAACGAAGCTAATATTGGAATAGCAATCAAAATATTATTTTAAATTTGAAACATAAGTAGACTATAAGCAGAAAAAATATAAACGCGTTAGCTGAAGATTCCTTGTTCGAGTCCAGGCTGTAAAATTTTCTTTCCTATTTTCTTCAAAGATAGAAGGCTTCAGTATACATTATACATATTTTGAAGACAATTTAAATAAAAAGGCAATACCGAGTGACTTCATTGTAGCTTAAGCGTTTCGGATAATGTCATCTTTATGAGCCAAATCATTCCGAAATCGACAATTTACAAGTGAATATTGCAGTGTATTCTTTAGGATGACAGAAGCAGTGTTTCCACTAGAATCGCCCTGCTGCCTATCGTCAACACAGAGATAGACTCGAGGTGATCCACAATAAGCAAAACGAAAATAAGACTGATGATTGTCAGTGAAGTTATATAAAAAGCAAACGTTAAAAAAGCTATAAAAATCAGCAAGAGAAAAAAGAAGGGTACTAATTTCCTGCATTTGGAAGGAACTTCACTAACGTCATTTAAGTTATGCCAGAATTTATCTCGACTTCAGATATACGGTGTTTGCCACTTATGGCGTTAGTGATGCTTATGGTAAATATGACACCATTTTAGTCAATATCATCCATACAGCCACGAATAGGAGAAGGTATACTTATTTCTGGGCAATCGAACAACGGAGTGTACATTTCTTCGGATGGGACGGAAGCAATTCTTCCCGTAAACTCGCCCTACCTCAATAGATATCAAAGGGAATACACAGAGATACATTCTGATGAACCCAAGTGGTCAGCCACAAAATGCAAATTGGAGAGTAAGACTGGCGATTGTCAGCCTAAAGAGGGAAGACACTAAAAGGAGCATTAACAGGACGAAGAGAGGTATCATATTATTCAGTAATTCGGGAAGGAAACTGTTAATATTTTCAAAATTGATATTATCATGTGATTTGCCGAGGAGAACGAGAGCTCATAGTGAAGGAAGAGGGGAGTCGCGGACTCGAGGTTTCAGTTGGTTTGGTTTGTTTGGTATTAACGTCCTTTTCAACTTCTATGGTCATTTCAGGACGGCGTTATAAGGGCCGCAAATTTTGCCTCGCAAGGGTTCTTTAACGTGCAGCCGGCAAACGACTACACGGGACCAACGGCTTTACTTCCCTTCCGAAGGAAGTGCGTGATCTCAGGATTTACCCCTGAAAAATCCTCGTCGTCCTCGGCCGGGATCGAACCCGCGTACTCGGGTATCAGAGGCGATCACGCAACCTGCTGAGCCACCGAGGCCGATCGAGGTTTCAGAACGCGTTTATTCTGGAATAAAGATTATTGCTCGTGTTCGCGCTCACCCCTTCTGACAAGTGGTTCGGCCGGCGCGCCAACTGAGGGAAAGGAAAATTCCAGAAGGGGGAGTCGGGCTTGAGATGGACGGAGAGAAGGCCGAGGAAGAAAAGAGCGGGATGGTTAGCTCAGAATCTCTCCGAGACGAATATTCTTAGCAGCAGAATATTCAGGAATTGAATATTGACGTTTCTAATGAGTTCTAGCAAGAATTCGTAGAGAGTGAGTTAGAAATATTGACTATAATTTCATTGTGCAAGAATCGTATCTCGGCTGGATTTTTAAATGGATTATCGCCACTTAATGACGGATGTTGGAAATTTTTGTAATTCGCCATCGGACTCACCCGCCAGTATTAATAATAAATTTGACATTGCAGAATTGGATGAGCCAGGCGAATGAGCGTAGACAGAAGAAGTTTCTCTACCTGCAACAGTAAATGAACTGGTCCCGTTCTACAGGCGAAATGGTTGGGACACAGTTCCTGAGAAGAGCCCTTTAAACGGTAATAGCGTTAAATTTTCTCAAGATTTTGTTGCTATTTTATATCGCCACATATATGGTTATGGGCATAATTATGTCGCCATTTTAATAGCGGAGAACAGCGAATAATTTAATGCTGTTAACATTTGCGAGAGCGAGCATGGCTCTTAAGTATTTTTCCATTTGGAGTTGTATGTTACTAATGTGAGAACATTGGAATCATGTTACATACATTTTGAGTAACTCTTTCCAAAATTCTTAATCTGAAGAGTTAATTTCAGTGGCTTGATAGAGTTTTGATTTCAAGCAAGACTTTTAAGTTCCACGTTTCGCCAGAGACATTTATTAGCATAAAGTTAGCTTGTATCAAACTGTATTTAGTAACGGACTCTTGTATTTGATAAATTTGCTAAGTTAGTTATGAATGGTTCATAGGGCCTATTACTCTTGATGACCTTATTCTACTAAGACAACTATATCTCAAATTAGAATTTATTGAATTGATATATTGCATTACTTTGATTTATACCTATTGCATATTGGCTGCTATTCCTATATAATGATTTACTTATCTGTTTCCTAGTTGTCTGAGAGTTCAGCGGTTCTACGTTGTACGTAAGAGTTGCGTGCTTCAGCCAGCAGTGAGTGTGTGGTACTCACCTGCATTAATCCTTTGAAGGCGGGTTGGATCGACGATCGTGCTTCAGGTTCCACTGGGCTACTTATCTGCATCATTGCAATTTTCAACAAATGCCGCATTTAGCCACGCTTCCATTTGCTAAATAAGCTCTGCATTTCATTCATTTCTATTTAATTTATTTATGTGGAAAAATATATTTTTAGCTAACAAGTGTTCAGCATTGTACTATACTTTGGCATTCATTTAATTGCCTTTATTACCTTAATTTAATATATCTTTATTATATTTCAAGCTTGTATGTATCGCTACCTGTTAATTCTTGCACGTGACAGATATGTAGAAAGGCCCCAAATTTTTTTCAACCTGTTGGACAATCTGCAGTGACATGCTTATATGCTTTCCTTTCGGCAAAAAATCAAAAGAAGACGTTGCAAGAATTTTTAAATGGCATCGGACATGCAATCAGAATAGAGTGAATTGAAATTATTGTTCAAGACTTTAATTTTTTATGCATTATTTTTTAATTTTTAGAAAATTAAAAATTTAATTTCTTGCATGTGATCAATTTTGTGCATTACTTATATAGAGTTATTAATTTTTTCTGAAGTTACCGTATGAGTAGTGTGGGTTTTGCAGACTTTTCCGAGTAGCATAGGGGCGTTTGTCTTTGTGGATTTTGTCTTTGGGGCAAATGTCCTACACTCGTTTACAGAACACGAAGATAGTCAACAGTGATATAGTCATTAGGATTTAGGGTAGCGCTGACATTGAATGTGGCAGTGATTTCATGTGCTGTGGCTTGTGGGTTAGAATGGACCGGCGGTCACGGTCGGAAAGCAGTCTTGATCGGCCAATGAGTTGTCTTTTTTCTTCTTCGTTTCAATCACTGCTTATTTTTTTAAACGCGTTGAAATAGCAGGCACACTCCACGCCAAGTCAAGGGCTATCGACAAAGAATGAATGAACGGAATTCCACGAATCGTTGCATATTTGCAGTTGATGAATGTACTATTACTTTTTTGCTTTACGTGCGACTGTATATTATTTTTCAACCGCCTCTCGTAATAAGGAAAATAAGGAAAAATTGCGGGAGCGAATGAACTATGAAGAACGTGAATAACCTATAATCCACATAAAAAAAACAAAAACAAAACACCATCTGACTCGCCAAAGTCATTCAAAATGTTTTCTGACCAGATATCTTCCGCAAGTTGAACGACTATTACTATCCTTCCAGGTTAATGCAATTCCAATAATCTTAGCAATCACCTGAATTTTTTTCTTTACTGAATGAAGCCAATATTTCCCTCCTTCCGGAAATGTCTTCAGAAATGTGTTTAAAATTTGAAAACTACACACTGCGCCAATTAAAATAATTATTGCCACAAAAATATCATTGGCTTCTAAGTATTTGCGTAATTAAAATTCCACCAGCGAATTTTTTGGGCCTGACAGTGTGGATTCAGAAATCCGAATTTCATTGTGAACATAAATGCTTATTTTATATTACGAATATCAATGACGGAAGAAACGTTACATTGTGCCAATTATGCAAATTATTTTTTTCTGGAGATTAATAGAATAAAAAATAAAATAAATAAAATAAAATCCTTGCGCTCAGCTCTTTAAACTATAAAAAAGTGGTTTTACTTTAAAATTCTGTCTTGGAAATTCTCGGGTGGCCTCTATCGATTGCAGCTTCTATTAAGAGTAGGAAGTGCGCTGGTGGATTTTAATGCGGAGCCTCGAGCTTCGAATCGTCTTACGAGTGAATCTGCTATCCCGTCCATTCCAATGGTAAAATAGGCGGAACTGACGGAAGAATATGTTACCAGTCGGCTTGAGGACAAGGAATTATTAAGGCGAAAGTAATTTAATCAGACCGGTTTTGAATCCACGTGTCAAGTACAGAAACCGCGTTGAATCTTTCTGAATGTAGAGTCCAAAATAAAAAAGAATTCAATACAATATAAGCCACTGTCTGTATAAACTTAAGACGATCCCTTTTTTTATTAATTGTATTTAAAAATATTAATGACTAATAATGTGGTGTTTGAACTTTAATTAATTTTTATAAATATGCTAATCCTTAATAAAATTGTACATAAGAGGAGATTAATAGAAAATGAGATGACTATATTTGTATTGAATGCGTCACTTCATAATAAAGAGAGGCTAGACGATTTTTTTTTCATTAATATATTTTTTGAGGTTAATTTATTATATTTTTTGTTGATTTATGTTGTCAATTTCAAGATATAGGAACATTTGTTATTTGGAATTATTTTATTATTAATGCGTCGAAATGGATTTGTCATGCTCTTTCTATCACCACTACGGTATTTACTGTAGCATAATGAGAATAGAAATCGATGTAGTCAACATCTTTCTTCATCAACCAAATGGAAATTGCTCAGTTCGAATCATTGATGATGGTCTGAGAAATAATTTATGAAGGTGTGAATATTCTTCACTTTTCTGTGTAGATGTTCATCTTAAAGCTTCTAAATTAACATTTGAAAAATAGCAAAAGTTATAACTATAGTAGAGATAAGCAGAGGAATAACTAAGAAATTAGAATACTTAAAAACATTAAAAGATATCTCCGTTTTTTTATTGTATATGAGATCAGAGGACTTAGGTTGTAAGTAATTTTTCCCGTAGGTAATTTTCGCCCGTAAGATTATGCACTTGCTTCGATTAATTGTTCTAAGTTATAAAACTTTTATTTTGATAGATAACAGATAAGTTTTATGATCTTACAAAAATTTCCTCTTTGACCATGTATTTGAATTTTAATAATATAAATAGTAAAATTTTAAAGCATCGAAAAAAAAAAAAAAAAAGTTGTATAGGATAGAAAACTCAATCGATGTTAAACTGCATCTGTTGATGGGTATATCTCATTGTATATCTGACGGTCTCCTGGCCATTACCACTTGCTTTTCCACACGGTCTAATACAAATTCAGTGAAAAAACAATGATAACCGATAAAGCTGCCGCGCCACGCTATCGCGAAAATTATGCATTTCCGGACATACGTGGATTATTATGGAATACATGGCAGCCATTTTTCCTTGCAAAATACGAGGTCTGTTTAAAATGTTATAGAATGTTGTAGTAAAACTCTTTATTTAATTCTTATTTACACATCAACCTTATCATCTTCATAATAGTTCCCTTGAGAGGATACACTACTCCTCATAGCAGTGCTGAAAGTTGTGAAGTGTAAGCACTTTCAGTTGGTCCGTCACATGGAAAAAGTCACATGACGCAAGATCAGGGAAGTAGCAAGGTTGGTTAAGGTATCACTAAAACCCTTTTTGGGCCAGAAATAGCATGACCGAGAGTGCTGTGTGATAAGATGCATTGTTGTCATGCGCATCCAAGTTTCAACAATGCTTGATCTCACTCTTTTTTCCAATTTCGAGGCATACATTTTCGTAACAAACTAAAGAATCACTTTTCACGCGAATATTTTGTATCAATAGTGTAGTGATTACACTGTCGATTGAGTAGATGTTTGTCTAAGCTACCACTAGAGGGAGACACCTCGTGAGTTTCCCGACAGCACGCTGTGCTTGCATTCTCATTACTTTTTAAACAGAACTCGTATGCGACAAGATTACAATTCAATGCATGTTTGAAATCCCTTTGGATGTGATAACACAACTAGTCGGGACATATGGACAACTAGTCGCTTTACCGTGCAATCAAACAGCCAGTCTATTGCCGGCACCATTCAACACATTAATTATCCACATGCAGCAGATTTTATTTACTTCTTTGAAATCGTCGCCTTGTCGAATTCTTTGAGGGGTGTTAATTTGTATTGACCATTGTCGTATTCATTATATCAAGAGCTGATAAGGGAGAGTGAGACACAAGATAGGATTTCTGGTCCCATCATCGAGCACGTTTTGGCGACCTTAGGCGGAGAAATTTTGAACTGCGCTTGAAAAACGGCGCGATCGTCGCGACCAATGCGTTAAAATCGTCACCTATTTTTAGTTTCAGCGCCCTTGAGTGGCAGAATTTAAAGCTCCCTATCCAGAGCTTTAGAAAAACGTGATCCATCGTAGAAACGCTACAAAACGGAAGCCATCGCTAGTTTGACGAATACGAAAGGTTAAAAAACAAAAAATGATATGAGAATAATGCTATCGCCATTATGCATCAAAATTTTCGGAAAACTCATCATTAAATAATAAAAAGAATTTAAACAAGCAGTAAAATATCTGTGATACAGGTTGAATAATTAAATAATTACAGGCAGATTGATAATCATTGTGATTAATAAAAATTAATTATTATTCAATAAAAAGAGCATTAAGAATTTCGATACTGTACAACAATTAATTCGAGGAGTTAGCTATGAAATCGAATTTAAATATAAAATTTAAAAAAATAAAAAAGTTGCCATCCGTCGATTAAATTTCGTACAATAAAACAAATAAAATTAATTATATTTCTGAATATTTTTTTACTAAAATTGAACACAGGGTGGTAGGACCCTGAACAAAAGTTGATGTTTCGGATAGACGCTACACTTTGTAAAAGTGGAATGACTTTTGACTAACAAATAATTAATCCTACAAAGAAGATTTTTAATAGAATAAATCCAGTACTTCAGTACTTGTCACCTGCCATGTTTTAGAAATATCTAACATAATCATATACCTATCTTATATCATGGAATTTATATCAGATCATTAAAAAGTGCTTGTGTGTTTTCAGTATACTGAAAAAACATTCAATTTATTACAATAACCGTTTGTAATATCCTATAATATAACAAAATATTAACAGTTAAAACGATGAATTTGTTAATATCAATAATGAATAAGTAAACGATTTATCTCATAATTACTAATCATTATTGACATAAAAATTTATCCTTTAAATTGGTAATATTGTGTTATATTGTAAGATATTACAAATAATTATTATGATATTAAAAATTCACAGTTTTTATTCTTAGTAATTCAATTTATTCCTAAAAAAAAAAACCCCTTACGATTAATAACATATCCAGAATGGCTAGGAAATGTAAATCCCATGTCTTTGGTAAAAACTTTGATTTTGGAGGTGAAAAAGTCTCCAACTCTATTTCGAGGGCATGACGATCTCTAAACTGTCGTTTGCGCATGATTATCTAATGATCTAACAGATGATAATATGTGGGAGAGAAGTCATATGAGTACGGAGAGATGAAGCACAGTTTCCCACCCAAACGGCAAGATCTTAAAGGCTGTATGCTATTTTGTATAGACCTGTAGCAGTACGGCCTTTGCGATTTACTAATGAAGGTTGTTGTTGAAGAGTTTCTGAAGAGTCCGTTGAAGCATATCACAGTACACATAAAAATGACATTGATCTAACAGTAACACCTCGAAGTGCATTACTCCAAGTGCTATCCAGAAAACGGTCAGCAACACTTTCTTCACGTGCAGGTCCTGTTTGGAATATTTCTTGGAGGTTGGTTAGTTCGATAGATTTTTGGACGCGCCAATAACTAGGTCATTTCTAATATTTCCTCACCCAGTCGAGAGTATTCAACATGATTATTATCTTTTTACATTCCGAGAACAAACACAAACATCCATACCTGCAACCCGACGGATTCTTTGTACGCTCCAGCGTTTTCGGCCACTGGGCTGGCCTTTCTAGGACGTTCTTCTGAAGATAATCATTGGTAAAATAGATGAATATTATTGTAGAAGACCCACTTTTCATGTCATGTGATGATTCAGTCCATCAGTGGCTCTCCGTGGTTGACGTTGGAGCAAGGAAGAGAAAGTGGGCCAGGCGTTGCACTTTATTTGCTCCTGATAAAGCATGGAGGCAGAGCCCGCTCTAGGGGCGGATAACCTGGAAATTTGTCCGGGCCGGCAAATTTAAAAGGGGGCATTTTGTTGTGAATGTGACAAAATACTGATAAGTTAAATACCCAATTAATCGAAATTTGTCGATTTATTTCTTTGGCTAAAATTACCATGCAATTTACCAAGGGCGCTGCGTGAACTTGTTTGAAACAGGAATACCGGTAGGAAAGAATATCATGCTTTGAATTCAAGAAATATCATGCCTCAGATTGCAAAGGGCCGCTAGGGTGATTTCGTTACATAAAAGCATTAATTTTGCTAATACGTCGGTGGTGATAACAAGTGCAATATTTTATATAACCCCTGGAAAGAAAAAACTAATATGTATTCCAACTCATTGCGATGCATCTAAACAAATTAATTAAAAAAGAATTACTCGTAAAATCATTTGGAAAATAAGTTATTGGTAAAGAGCTATATTTGATTTTCATAACCAAATGGTTGGATTTTCATTAAAAATTACAGAAGTAACTCTTCTGTGGAAAATAAAATCTAATACGCATAATCTTGAGAAATAAGAAACTAATATTTGCCATTTCACTTGTAAATTGCATTTTATATTCCTGAATCTTCACCTATCTTCCTTTCTGTTAAATGAGCTATTCCATGACAGCAATCAACACATTTTATTATTCATTTTAAAGTCGACCCCCATTAATAATGGCTCCAAAAAAACAGCTGTCCGATGATATGAAAACAAGAATAACTGAAAACTTGCAACGTGGCGACAAGCAAGATGTAGCCAAGTGTTTTGGATGCACACAAGGTGAAGTTTCCAACTTCTGGAAGAAATTCAAGACCACAGGATTCGTTAAGAGGCAAAAAGGAAGTGGAAGACCAAAGGCAACAACTCCGAGACAGGATCCAGAATTGAGGAAGCTGTGCAAGAACATGAGAAAACAGACCTCCAAAGACATGAACAGTGAATGGGCTAAGTCAGGTGTGAAAGTGAGTGACAAAAGACTAAGAAACATATTACATGAACTGGGCTATCATTATCGGACAAAACCAGCTCTCACAACCAAACAAGGGAGCACCGTACACGCATCCGCGTGCTCTTCGAACCATGCACGGACACTGCGCGCTGCACGGCACGGCGCATTGTCCTGCTGGAAGATGCCATCATGCTGAGGAAACACAATCTGCAGGTACGGGTGGACATGGTCCGAAAGAAGAGATGCATACTTCCATTGGTCCATGGTGCCGTCCACAATGATGAGTGCACCCAGGGAATGCCATGAAAACATTCCCCAGACCAAAACGCTGCGTCCTCCGGCCTGGACCCTTGCGGCACGTGTTGCAGGGTGTTTGTTTTCTGACGCTGAATGCCGTACACGCCATCGCCCATCTGTCCGATGGAACATAAACCATGATTCATCGGAAAAAACATCTTTCGCCAGTTGGTTGCGATACTGGCGAGCAAATGTCAGTCTTTGTTTTCGGTGAACAGCATTGGTGCACGAACCACCCGTTTGCTGCAGAGCTTAACTGTCGTTGAGATACAGGTTTAGTAGCTCCCTGGTTCATCTGGGAGGTCAGTTGGTCAGTTGGAAGTTACACGTCTGTTCGCTTGCACGCATTTCCGTAGCCGTCGTTCACCTCTGTCAACTATGGCCCGTGGTGCCCCACACAGGGCAAGTCTCTGATTTTGGGTATTGCCATTCTGCTATGCAATATACATTTTCACCATGGCGGCACGCGAGCAGTTCACAAAACTAGCCGTTTCAGAAATACTGCCGCCCTTGACTCGGAAGCCAATGATCATGGAGGTCGGATAAATGGTGAAAAGTTTCGCCACGACTCCAACAATTGCAATGTTTTCTGCTTCCCTCTGACACTCTTCTTATACCCCCCCCCCC
>JAHWFO010027507.1:0-11144 GCA_023313115.1 Rhysida immarginata
CTGGAGATGATCTCCGAAGGTTGGATAAGGAACCACTTCACTTTTCTCGACAATCAGCCATTGCCGGATGAAATGATCTGGATGGGATTTAACTAAAATTGCCTTTGCAATCTCTTTTAATTTAATTAGGTTTATATTTGATTTAAATGTCAATAAGGCCAAGTTATTACATATATTAGTGATAGGATGTCTCCATGGTAAATTTAAGGTCGTTCGTATTATGTTATTGTAAGCCACTCGTAGTTTCTCAAAGGAGTATTTATTGGACGTATACCAGATAATAAACCCATACAGATCTTTGGTAACACTTTAACCTTCAAAATGATGATTAATTCAGCTGTAGTTAAGGTAGACCTTAATTTCTTGACTAAAATTTTTAACTTATTGCAATGACCGATTATAGTCTCAATTTGTAAATTAAACTTTAGATTATTGTCAAAAATAACCTCCAAGATCTTTTGATTTACAGTATTAAATGCTTCCTTTTTATCAATATTAAGAATGGTGGTTTTATCCATATTTATTCTCATTCCTCTCTCGGAGAACCATTCTTGGATACGATTGATATCGCTGGTAATATCATGTTGGATCTGATGAACAGATCGATGACTATAGCTTTTTGTTAAAATAATATCATCTACAAATGCCCTTAATTTAAAATTAAGTGATAAACTAAATATAGGATCGATGAGGGTCGCAAAGAGAACATTACTAATACCTGAACTTTGCGGGATACCCCGATCAGAGGTGTTAATATATGTATTACTTGACGAAGTTAAAATATTTGTACGCTGGGTAAAAAGGTCATCCAGCAACTGCATAGTCCGCCCTGCAATACCCGCCGCTTTTAATTCAATAAACAGTTGAGCATGGGAAACAGTGTTAAATGCCTTGGCAATATCAACACATACAATAACAAAACAATGCTTATCATCAAGTGCATGAACTGCTTCCAATAAAATTGTCAATAACAGCTCTAACGCCGATGTATTGGGTTTACCTTCAAACTGTTCAGTCGGGAGGTGTTTCCAAAGGTAGTCAATCATCGGTTGGAAAATGATTTTTTCGATCATTTTATACTGTATATGAACGGGACCCACGCGCAGTTTGCGCGGTTATTAGTTTTATCAAATTAAATTCATTCAAATTGTTTCGTTTGATGAACTCACATTTTCTCCTTTATTCATAGTTTTGTGATTGAAAGATGATAAAAATTGTTGCTCAGACAACAATAGTCAGGTGGCTTTTCAGTTCCGGCGTGTGCTTTAAGTGAGCGCCAACAATGCTTAAACATGCAATAACAATGCAAAACTGTTTCCGTGACGAACCCACATGTTCTCCTTTATATATAGTTGGATTTTTAGCTTTTTCGACGTTTCTTATCTTCCGTCAACAATTGTTTTCCTTCTGTTATTGTTGCCATATGCGCTCGTTTTCTTGCCTTTTCGTGGTCGCGCTGTTTTGTTGCGCAAGTTGCGCAAACATTTTGTCTGCTTGGCTTTTCGTTTTTCAGTTTGGCAGTTGAAGTCAGTGTCTTGACTTGGGAACCACCTCCTTCTCAGCTCCCAGATACTTTTTCTCGGATTCCTTCTTTGTTTTGGCGTGGTTGTGACTAAAACAGCCGTGGGCATTGAACGTTCGCTGAAGTTTTCGTTTCTCCATTGTCGCCTGGCCTTTTTCACCGAGATGCCTCTCCAAGTTTCTTTTCGTCAGCGAGTCCCGCGGCCCAGGCTCGTCCATAGCAAACTGTGGCTTTCTTGTCGAGGCCTTGGGTGCTTTAGCTTGAATCCATCGGAGTCCCATCTTCAGTTTCTCAGTAAGACATCGGTCTGCCTGATGGAGTACTGTTAATCATTACGTTTGCTCTCGACGTAGTTCTCTCATCCTTAGGCCTGGCGTTAGGCCTTCTCTGTGTAGCTTTTATTGTAAGATGCCTTCTTTCTCTGTTCTGATGTTTACTGCATCAGTTCTGGTGGTAGCTAGGTGTTTTCCTTTTTTTTCCTATTAACTCATTAATTACTTTATTTTTTTCTTTGTCTTTTTTCTCCACTTTTTTAGTATTAGATTTTATTTTTTTATCTTACCCTCCCTGGAATTTTGCCTGTTTACCATTCTACTGTTTTCCTTGTGTTTGCTTTCTTCCTCAGATGCTTAATTCCAGCCATGCAACTGTATCCTGCTCGTCCGTGTCTACTGTACAGTTGTCTTTGCTTCGTCTTCAGTGTGTTCCTTATTTTTTATTTGTGGCTTTCGTGACTCTTCTTCCTTCAAGTCTTCTTCGTAGCCACGTCAACGTTTTCTTCTTGAAGATTTCTTCGTTTTTTTTTATTTTATTTCCTTTTGAACCTCTTCTATTTATTTTTAATCTTTTGGAGAGGGGTTCTTCTTGTTTTTAGTGGGTAACTTTGGCTCTATCTTACAGGGTGATTCAATCAATTTCTGACCATTTCACTGGAATGACGTGCATTAGGGAAAAACAATTGAAACAATATGAGCGCCATATCGAATTTCTAAATAGTTGGAGTTTGTATTGTTGAAACGGCACTGCATAAAAATCGTATCGTTGAAAAATGGCGCCCCGTTTATCAACAGAGCAGAAATGCAAGGTTGTCGAATGCTATTTCGAGACAAAATCACCTGTAACCATGCAAAGAAAGTTCCGGAAGGAGTATAAGTGTCGAGACACACCAGGCAGGCAAGCAATCATGGATTTTCTTAAGCAATTTCGTGCCATTGGATGTGGTAAAGGCAAGAAAAAAGGCGGGAGCGAAGCTCGTTTTCGAACGGCCGAAGTTGTCGAAAATGTTCGCACAAGGTTGGTAGATTCCCCTACCAAAAATATGTTTGCTGCCTATCCATTGAAGAAGTGCTGTCGTATACCACGACGTGGCGAATTTTGGGAAAGGATTTACACCTCTTCCCGTATAAGATCTAGGTTTATCAGGATTTAACAGACACTGGAAGACAAAAGCGACAACCATTTGCGATGGAGTTTCGAGCAGAAATGGAAGCCAATCAGGACATTGTGGACAACCTGTGGATGTCAGAGGAGGCCTTCTTTCATCTGTCAGGTGACGTTAATAAACACAACGTTCGTTTTTGGGGTTCCCAGCACCCTCATGATATCCATAAGTCACCTCTTCATCCACGAAAGGTTATGGCTTGGTGCGCGATTTCCAAAAGAGGCATCATTGGTCCGTTCTTTTTTAGGGCACTGTAACGTCACAGGCTTACCTTAACATATTGGAAACCTTCTTCATCCCCGAGCTGCGAAGGAGGCGTATACCGCTTCGACATCAATGGTTTCAACATGATGGGGCTAGGCCTCACACAACTAATGAAGTGCTAGACTTTCTTAATCAGAAATTCGGAGATCGTGTCATTTCAAACAGGTTTCCAGATCGATTCGGGGGTAGTTTTCTTTGGCCCTCCTACGAATCCTGACTTAAACCCATGTCATTTTTATCTCTGGGGGCTCCTTAAAGATTGTGTGTTGACTAGAGCACCAAGAACCCTAGACCAGCTGCGACAAAGAATCGTCGACTGCTGCACCCTGTGGATGCAGAAATCCTGGATAGAGTTATGAACTTCACCATTCGGTTGTGAGCAGTTCAAAACGTTCGTGGTGGCCACATTGAGGATATCATCAAGACTTTTCCACGGGAATAAAAACTCCGAACTGCCTAAAATATCCTACTGAAATGCTTGTAAACTTTAATGGGTCAATAAATCATAGTACTGAAGTGGTCACCCTGTATATTGTTGGTCCGTGCAGAGTGTTTGTGCATTGCGCGGTTATACCATTGTTGATACCTATTGTTACACAAACTTTGCCTTGCTTTTTTGGTCATAAGATATATATTGTTGATCCCTGCCTAGTGTTTGTGGATTGCGTGTTTATACCATTGTTGATACCTATTGTTGCATAAATTTTACCGTGCATTGTTGGTCATGAGATATTTCTCATTAATATGCCCTGACATAACCATGAATATCGATTTTTTTTATCAATAATTGTTATTTTTCCGAAATATGAGGTGACATGCTTTGAAGGTCAATTATGCAAAATTTCATCAAGATCGGAATAAAACTGTTGATTTGCATAAGTAACAAACAAACCCACAAACAAACAAACAAACAAACAAACAGACCCACAAACATCTTTCTTTATATATATAGAAAGATATAGATACAGATATAGATAGACATAAGAATGATTCCATGGAACCTTTAGAAAGCTATTGAAAGAAACTAGCCGTTAACATCAACGTAAATAGTAAATAACATTAACATACAATATTTAATTTAATTTAGTTAATTAAAAATGTGCAACTCATCTTCATCTTTTAGTAAATAGTTAGTTGTTTTTATATCATTTTATAAACATCTCGCATTTTCAGACCTTCCTTCTGATAAGCAGATTAAAAATACTACATGCTGTTTAAAAAAAGTTAATTAAATTGCCATTAAAAATTTAAGATGCAATCTCTAAAGCACTTTTGAAACCAAATACTGTATACAAGGTTTTCAGTATACCTTGACTGTTCTTCTCTTCCACTTTTTTTCCTTTTACACTGAATACCGCCCTTTTGTTTCATTTGCAGGTACGTTTTGTTAAAGCTTTACCATTTCTCCTCGAATACTTAATTAGATCAGCCTTTTTAACAAACAGCAACTGATGCAATTATTTGATATCTTTTGATTGATCAATCCTTACGCTGCTTTGTTAATGCGAAACTTCGATTGGACGGAAGGTCTTAATTAATTAGTGCGATTTTATTTCAGGAAGACGAAGAAACGTTCTTCTCCAATTACTCTAAGTTCTTAGCAAAAGTATTCCACACTACTTAAAAAATAAAGAGTTAAATTACGTTATGGAGTGGAATGAGAAGGGAACAAAATAGAGACTAGCATTCAAAATTAACCCTTGCAAATGTTTTTTATGGCTGCACTTGTAAAAGAAAAATAAATCTTAACATCACTGTTTGTATGTTGAGAAAAGAACTTTTCATCTATATTTTTTTAAGAAACGGGACTTATGTATGGTCTTTAAGATGTGAGACTTGTGTATGATCTCTCATCGCTGATTACGGATATCGCATCCATATTTCTGCGGGATCAATAGTTCCAGAAATATCGGCCAAAAAACGAATTTCTAAATTATTATGACCACCAGCTAATTTCCCGAATAACCGCCTTTAGCGGCACGGACAGCATCTAGACGGCGTGGGAGTGAATCAATAAGATTCTGGTAGCTTTCTACTGGTAGCTGTTGCCATGCAGACGATCAAGGTGATCCCAAACGTTCTCGATTGGGTTGAGGTCTGAGGAAATAGGGGGCCAGGGTAGTACTTGGAACTCTTGGTCGTGTTCCTCAAACCACTCCTGAAAAATTGCAGCCATATGACACGTCGCTTTGTCTTGCTGGAATGTGCCAAACTCCTCTGGGAAGACTATCGCCACGTATGGGTGTACTTGATCTGCAATTATGGAGAAATTACCGAATCGGTTGAGAGTGCCTTCCACAGGTATCAGTGGGCCCAGGCATTGCCATGAGAACACTCCCCACACCGCAACGCTGCCGCCACCAGCCTGGATTCATCCAACAATGATTACAGGATGCTTGTTCCCGGAGATTTCTCGGCTCACCCGCCAACGGCCGTCACTTCTGTGGAGCAGAAATCGTGACTCATCGGAGAAGAACCTTTTTCCAGTCAGAAGTGGTCCAGTTTCTGTTCTGTTGGGCAAATGGAAGCCGTTTTTGGCGATGAACCTTCCTCAACATTGGTGCGGTGACCATCCGTCTGCTGCAGCGGCCCATACGCGGTTTTCGAAATACTGCCACAGTTGGCCCGAAAGCCGATTATCATCCTTTTTTCCAGATCTGATAAATAACGTTTCTTACCCATTGTAGCAATGAGTGATATGCTTTTAACATTGGAAACCTACCTTATATAGTCACCTAACCAATTCCCAACACGTGACATAGTTCCTCATCTGGGCAATCCCAAAGACTAACGTGAGGAGAGGTCATAATAATGTGACTCGACCCTGTATCTATAAAAAGGTGAGGCACAGCAAAATGGACCCAAAACAATTCATTAACATAAAACATTTAATTTAATTAACTAAAAATGCTCAACTATACTCATCTTCATCAGAGACAATTGTAAAAGGAAACTTGGCATTAGCTTCTACTTCCTGTAATGCGTTTCACGGCTCCCAGCATGCAACGGGCTCATAAAGTTTACTCGTTCGTCAGATGGAGCCACTGTAGTTTCAGTAGTTTCAGTTTCGAACAGGAAATAGGAGTTGCTAGGTTGTTTGTTTACTTCCTGTTGGCAAAGTCACGTTTGCGCAACGTGGTTTGACTATGGCTGGGCCTAACCTTGGACTAATAAGTGACTATGGCAGTTACTGCCTGAAGTCCAAGGCCTAACTTTGACAGTTACATGTACTGCCTGAAGTCCAAGGCCTAACTTTGGCAGTTACTGCCTGAAGTTTGCTCGTTTGCTCTGTGTCTTCGCTCTTTCTTTGATCTCCAATATTCAGAGACGTATTTATCAGAGATATCTTTTAAATTTAAAATGTCAGAAAGACTTTATGCTACAAAATTTTGTAAAACCGTCAAGGTGAAGGAAAAAATTTTCAATTTTTCAGATTTCCAGCTGATGGACGAAGGTGAGTTTTGGGTAGCTATTTTTTTTTAATTCTTCAGTTAAGCTGTAAATGTTCCGTTCAAAAATACCAACGGCAACGAGAAAGCGTTTTGTATTGATGTGTCTTAACATTTAAAAGGTAATTTAAGACCTGAAGTTAAAGTTTTTTTTAATGAACTTTCATTAAGTTTTGAAAACTGCATCTGATTTCATTCTTTTAGGTTTGACTCCCTCTAAAACGTGTACATATTATCTATGAAATTTCCACTAAAATGGCAAACTATTATTCCGAAAAATTGCTCGTTATACTAGTAGGCTCTTATGAAATTCAGAATTTTCTCTGAAAACCAGTACTCCTTTTCTTGGCATTATAGAATCATTTTTAAACGATTGCATCATTAATTTTTAAAGAAATTTTATACAAAAAACAGTATTTTTTATTATACTCTAGTTCTTAAATCACAAAAAATTATTATTATAATTTCAGTAGCTTGCCTGGTATTTTAAAGAATATTTTAACCTTAAATAGCCATAAGCCATTTTAATATCAGGTATTTTTGCTGACCCATCATTTCATTCACTCTTTGTTTTTTTAGCCAGTGTTATTTTTAAAACTAATTTAATAATGCAGATTTTCTTATCTATTTAGGTGTTTTTCTGATAATATTTTATGTATTCTTCAGATGTGGAACATGGTTACTGGCATCAGAAAGAGAGGATTTACTGGAAAAAGATGTGTTAACAATAAGCAAAACATACAAATTGTGTTCATTATACATTATATTTTGTAGAACCGTACAAAAGTTTGATATATTTTTATTTGATTATATTTTGTAAAAAAACATTTACTATTTTAAACGTTCTATTCATAAGCTGCGAACATAATTGTAAATAACTTTGTATATAAAATTAATTTCCTAAATCTGGCAAATAATTAAAAATTCTATTGGAACTGCTCTGTAAATATTGCATATTATGTTGATGTTTATTTGTTTACATTTTTGATGGAATAAAATCGGACCTTGAAAAAAGAATCTAAGTGTTTTACAGCGAAATTTTATGCCATAAAAACAGAATTTAACCAATTTGGATTAATGAATATGATAAAATACAATAGTTAAAACCATTATCAAGTAAAAAAGCATGGGAGGGTAGCAGCAAGAACGGATGAAGGTAGCAGTAATGAAAACTTTTACTGCAGTTTCTTGTATGACGTCAGTAATGAACACGTTATTACGTCATTTATCAATTTCCCGCAGTTTCTTGTATGACTTCAGTAATATACGTTCCCCGTAGAACTTGCTCGGACTATCAGAGGACGCCACATGACCGGAATTACAGAATTTCAATGGGCTAATCGTCAAATGCCCAGTCTCCTTTTACAATTGTCTCTGCATCTTCATCTTACAGTAAATATTTAGTAGTTTGTATCCCATTTAACAAATATTTAGCATCTTCAGACTTTCTTTCTGAAAATCGGATTAAAAATGCAATATGCTGTTAAAAAAAAAAGTCAATTAAAATTCCATTAAAATTTTAAGATGCAATCTTTAAAGAAATTTGAAACCAAATATTGAATACAAGGAAATTGGTTTCTCTGGAACCTTTTGTAAGTTCTTCGCGCTCACGGTTGATTTCTCCCTCAACAGTGAATGCCGACTTTTATTTCATCTGCAAAATTCAATAATTTTTTCATCGGCCTCGATGGCTCAGGGGTTGCGTGGTCGCCTCTGATGCCCGAGGACGCGGGTTCGACTCCGGCCGAGGCCGACGAGTATTTTTTCAAGGGGAAAATCCTGAGATCACGCACTTCCTTCGGAAGGGAAGTAAAGCCGTTGGTCCCGTGTAGTTGTTTGCCGGCTGCACGTTAAAGAACCCTTGCGAGGCAAAATTTGCGGCCCCTATAACACCGTCCTGAACTGACCATGGCAGTTGAAAAGGACGTTAACACCAAACAAAACAAACCAAACCAAACCAATAAATTTTTCCATTGAACAGTATTCAATATTCCAACGGATCCTATCGAAAAATAATGGATAATGGATATTAAAAATAACAATATACAGCAGATACATATGTGTCAGATATATGAATATACACTAGTCTCATTACTAAGCATAAATGTTTTTCCGTTGCGATTATACACTCACTCACCAAACGTCATGGCACACCTTTCCAATCAGGTTCCCTGTCCGTAGTGAGACAGATCCCAGTGTTTCCATTCTCGGAATGCAGGTGCACAGGACTCCTTGATATCACACAATCATTGTAAGCAAATCTAGCTGCAGAAATGGCAGCACGCCTAGAGCTATCCGCATTTGAACGAGGGATGATTGTTGGTGTTAGACGTATGGGTGCCTCAATATCAGATGTAGCCAACATCTTACAATTTTCCCGCACAACTGTTGTAAGGGTCTATCGAGAGTATACCCAACGAGGGGTTACAACCTATGTCGGACAGCGGACGGGCCGCTCACGCCTCTTGATGCCAGAGGTGTTTGCCGGGTCAACTGGCTTGCAACTGCTGACCGAAGGGCGACAGCGGACCAAATCATCATGCGGTAAAACCAGGGACGACCCACAACTGTGTCTGTGACGACAATTCAGCGAACCTTGGCAGCTGCAGGCTTTGGGAGCAGGAGGTCACGACGTGTGCCACTCTTAATAGCTGCACATTGTCGGCAACGCTTACACTGGGCCAACCAGCATCGACATTGGGCCACTGAGGACTGGAGAAGGGTTGCCTGGTCCAACGAGTCACGGTTTCAGCTGTATCAGGCCGATGGTTTTGTCCGTGTCTGGCGCAGGCCACAAGATGACATGGACCCCATTTGTCAGTTGGGGACCATTCAGGCACGTTGAGGCTCCTTACTGTTTTGGCATGCAATGGGTTCAGTGGTGCGTCTGACATCCATTCTGCGTGCTACTTCCTACGTTGATCTGCTTGGGGACCACCTGCACCCCTTCATGAACTGTTTTTACCCTGCGGGCGACGGCATTTTCCAGCAATATAATGCGCCTCCCCACACGGCCCTTGTGATCCGGCACTGGCTAGAGGAACATGATTTTACCGACTTCACGACAATGATTTGGTTTCCACGTTCCCCAGATTGCAATCCCATTGAGCATTTGTGGGACGCCATCGAACAATCTATCCGGTCGTCACCAACAAAACTGGTAAATGCATCATCGTTATGGAGTGCAGTGGAGGCGGCATGGCTTGCAGTGCCTGTGGATGTGTTTCGGGGATTGGTAGACACACTTCCACGACGGGTCGTCGCCGTTATCTGGGACACAGGGGGCCCAAAACGTTATTACGCAGGTGTGCCATGGCTTTTGGTGAGTGAGTGTAAATGTAATTTAGATTGCTTAATTTAAGTGATGCTTTAATTATCCCATTTTCTTTGTTAAAATAAAACTTACTGCAGCGAGGTACTATTTTGTGGTTTAGCTACTTAAACACTAGAATTTATTAGTATATAAAAATCATACACAAATATTCTGTTTTTAAAGCTTTACGCTTTATTCTCACGCACCCACTTATAAACCTTCCGAATCAATACATTTCACTCAAATATGTTCATCAAAATCCTAATTCACTCCCCGTGCATGCAGCTGTCGAATGCATTTACTAATTGATATCAAGACAGTTTGCGTTTTCTTGTATGAAAGTCAAAAAAATACGAAAACGAAATAATTTAAGAGGCAGTTACGTATCTGCTCATAATTATTTATTGTTTTCCCCAAATAAGTTGCGCTGTACACACTAAAACGATTTTCCTTTTTACGAAACGAAAATTCTTCAATCCCATAAACACAATAAACCATCCTTCTTCTATTGCCAGTCTGCATCTTCCCGCTTGAGAAAGACTAGCTGATTCAATATGTACAATAGCACGTGCACTAATAGCTGCCATTGCGATACCCCTTTAAAATATTCAATGCTATCATATGGCATTTAATATATCAAACAACTGGTAACGACATGACATGCTTGAATTTAACGTGTAATTAATGATAATAGAAATTGGTTTAGTAATACGTATTCTGTTGTATGTAACGTGCTAAGTTAAAACTTAACACGTACAGCCAAAAACGGGCAGTTAAACCCAAGAAACGTTTCCCGTTTAATACAGGGTGATTCAGTCAATTTCTGACCATATCATTACTATGACTTATTGACCCATTAATGTTTACAAACTTAGCATTTCAGTAAGATATTTTAGGCAGTTCGGAGTTTTTATTCCCGTGGAAAAGTCTTGATGATATCCATAATGTGGTCACCACGAACGTTTTGAACTGCTCGCAGCCAAATGGTGAAGCTGTTCATAACTCTATCCAGGATTTCTGCATACACAAGGGTGCAGCAGTCGACGATTTTTTGTCGCAGCTGGTCTAAGGTTCTTGGTGCTCTAGTCAACACACTATCTTTAAGGAGCCCCCAGAGATAAAAATCACATGGGTTTAAGTCAGGATTCGTAGGAG
>JAHWFO010027509.1:0-24078 GCA_023313115.1 Rhysida immarginata
AAGATAATTTAAGATATGAATTTCAACTTGGTCAAGCTCCAATTAAGGCTCAAATAAAATAATACAATTTGTAAGTAAGAAATGACTTGTGGCAATTTGACTAATTATTCGTTTCGATGAGTGATCAGAATTCCAAATAATAACTTAGTAATTAAATTATGTGGCATACAACAGAATGATTATCAATTAAGGATTCCTTTAGACGGAACTTATATGACAATGATCAGAAGTTCTTGTTATAACAATAATGATATATTAGCAATAGCAATATGTAAATTAGGTATGAATGTAATTCTCAATTATTCGATTATACAATTTATATCTCAAGGAAATTCGGGTTATACTGAATTTAAGATTACACAGTGATAACAATGTTCAACAGGAACTCTAATCTGTAAATGGTTCTATTTCTCTCGGAATGTAAAATACAAATATGGCTTTAATAGCTCTGAAATGATAATGAATGTAAACTACTGACTGAGCAATCTGCTATATTGCTACTGAATAAAGATCTGAACGTAAGACTTTAATAAATACAATTAAATAATTAACTGGATAAAATACAGAATTTAGATTAAATTAATCAGGGTTCTTTACGTATAATATGACTGTTCTAAGTTACGTTATAATTGTCCTTCCCACTGTTTGATAGAATAATCCGTTCCCAAATTATGAATGTATAAATGGAATAGAAAGAATGAAATTAAGTGAGGAATTAAAGAATTGGCCATTGAGACATTAAATTGGAAATGGGCTGTACCGTGTCTTCTCAATCTGTCCGCTCTTGGATCTCTCTCGTCCTCTCTGCTACAATAGCTTGGCGGGAGGGGGGTCGTCCTCGTCCAACGGAGTGGCTCACAGGAAGATCGTCTCTGGCTTCTTGTACTGGATCTGGTACTCCACGGGGCTCGGTACACATTCTTGCAACATCCCCCGCAAACCATGAAATTATTGGAATTGATGACGCTGGTTCTCAGCTCGATAGAAACTCTTCAAAAACACCTCGATAACGCGAGCTAACTAAATTTCAATCTGACGGTTACATTTTCATAAGCTACAATTCAAACCGGATTAATACTAAGATTTTAAACTTCCCATCTGGAATCTAAGAATTACCAGATGGAGGCCGAATTAGTATATAAATTTATGAGCAGTTCGCCGCACACTCGGCTACGGGAATCGTTACATTGCTACTCACTAAACTCTTTTACTTAGCATCTCAGAACTAACAATTTCGATGTTCGATAGCCAATCAAACCTCGGCATCCACGTGATCATTCCCTGTCTCCTTTCTCTCTTCAAAATCCAAAGTTCAATCCTTACATTCATCTTTCTTGCTTTCTATCTGTTCATCCGGTTTCCAATTCACTTGTCCTACACTGCCCATACAATTTCTATCCTTGAATATGATTCTAACGATCAAAACAAGCTGTGTAAACTGACTCTTGCTTTCTCCTTCTGACAAACCTTAAAACTTGGCTTCTTATTAACAACTCCTTACACCTACGCATAAAAAAATATTTAAAACAATTAATACTTTATTTAATCTTTCTCTGCATAAAAACTCTTCTAAACTTTATATAAACTCTTAACTTCTGAATCTAATTAGACAATCCTGAACGCGAATAATAAAATAGCTCATTTGCATAAATAATCTGAATATTCAAATTCTAGCTAATTAATTCTCAAAACCTTACACTTCTTAGTCTGAGGACCCCCCCCCCCTCTTCAACCCTAATTATTGGGGAAGTTATTGGATCGCTAGCTTCTTTTTCTCCGCACTCAACTTTTTTAATTCACTCTCACACACAGAAATCAATGCCAGACATATAACTCCGCAAAACACCGCGGAAAAATAAGTAAATAAATAAAATTAAACCTACTCTATCTATGTCCTTTTCCTTATTTCTAGGTTCCTGTATCTATGTCCTTTCCTTTTCCTTATTCCAGCCAAGGATCCTGGACGGATTTGTAGGACTGTCATAGAAGAAGAAGTAGTTTCCGAGGACTATTTCCCCGTAATCGCGTCTCATATGACTAAACACTTAATCTATCCAGAAGTGAAGAAATAGGGACGGGTTATCACCAAATAAATAACTCCTTAATCAGTTAAAATGATACGTACGTACGCAAATAATTTCGAATATACACTTTTAATGCAAAACGGGACTTGTTCTAAATTAGCTTCTCATATTTTCTAACACAAGTTCATTGCTAAGTGATGCATTGCATGGCATAAAAACTGTTATCTATTATGTCTTTATTTTAATAATAATAAAATTATAATTAAATAAAATGAATAAAACAAGTTTATGTTACTGGAAAATTTGATATTTTTTATTCCACTGTGTCATTGTCATCTTATATAATAAAAAAATACGAAAGCCAAAAAAATATGCTTGCACATATTGGTAAAAAATTGCACAAGTAATTTGTAATATCATAGGCCTGCAAATATACGCTATTTTTTTTAAAATTATACTCAATTACTAGAATACTTACTTCCACCCCTCCCCTGCAAATATTCACCGACAGGAAAAGACTGACATTGTAAGTCAGGAAAAGTAAGAAATATCCTTTCTTCTCCAACCCCCCCCCCCCCCTCTTTTATTTTTACTAACAAACAGGCAAATTCTTAGGATGGAAAACTACTTGAATGATAAATCAAGCATTTAATATTTTCAGATAAAGTTTAAGATTCCAGTCTTCTGTAAGGTGCTATAATAACAGAGCAAGACACAGTGAGAAGGCACTATATAATTTTGCACACCATGTGATACAGAGAACCGGCATATGTCCTATGCTCTGAACAAACCGAAGAGGGCTAAGTACAGTATCATAGCTCTCATGGGTCGCAACAGCGCCCTCAGCATTGACAACAAGCTACTTCTGTACAAATCGATTATCCGGACCATATTCCTCTATGGCATGCCTGCGTGGGTGACTATCTGTAAAACCAGATGGAGTGAACTACAGTCATTCCAGAATGTTACCCTGAGGACCACTGCCCAGCTGGACAGAAGGACGGTGAAAAACCAATCCATCCACTTGGATTTAAACATGGCCCATATCGGAAAGTTTATACAGGATCTCCTTTTGATTATGATACAGAAGATGAAGACTCACGACAATAAGCTTGTGAAAGGGATACTGAAGAACTCAATTAATATGAACTGGCATATGAAGTATCGTAAACCGAGGCACGTTCTTGACATCAATTTTGAAGATATTAGCAACGTCTCTTTCCCAGACTACTGGAAGATGTGATTATCTTCTTTCTCTTTGTATTTTTTATTTCGTTTGTTTTTTGTTTCTGACAATCATCAATCTTATTTTCTTTTTTGTATAATATGGAAGACCGCTTGGGTTGGTTAGGCTTCTTGACTACCTCAGTGTATTTCATTTGGAGTTTATTCTGGTTAGATGAGCTTTGTGAAAGCGCTGCTTTCGTCCCATCCTAACAAATGTACACTTCACTGTTCGATTGTTGATTGTTCGATTGTCGATTACACCAAGGTACTTGTAGTTCTTCACCCAGTCCAGTTTTTTGTCATATAAGGCCAGGGTCCCTGGAGGATTCTTTCGTTTACCTGTAATGTACATAGCTTTACATTTGTTGATGTTGAGCTTTAACCTGCATTTGTCGAACCATTTTTCGCACTGTAGCAAAGCCTTTTGTAAGCGACTAATGACGTGTGCGGGATTCCTTGCGCTTGTTGTGATGGCTGCATCATCAGCGAATAGGTAGAGTTTGCATTTTTCCGAATTCCGGTAGGTTGTGAATGAAAAAATTGATAATCCAAATTGGTTCAAAGGTACTGGTTTAATGGATCATTATGATCGATTGGAAACTTTCAATATTGACATAGGGCACTTTAAAATAAGGTTCTGCGAATGGTTTCGTATAACCTTTCGGTACTTGGTTATGTCATTCCTTAATGGCTTATTTTATTTGCTGTTAACGCTAATAGAAAAAAAGGAGACAGATCTCCGAAATGTACATATGGGTTTTTAATTTTGAAAGTTCATTTATGCGGAATAGTGGTTTCTCTGACCAGTGTTGCCAGGTTTTGAAAACGGAAAGTGCTACAGTGCCATTTGAATTATGCTACTTTATGCTACAGACCCATCTCAATTATGCTACGCTTTATGCTACATATAAGCCTGTCATAAATTACAATTGTGATTGCCAAACACAAAAGAAATAAACCACTACTTATAATTTATAACTTTTACTTATATGAAAGTTTCAAATATTTGCATTATACATTCATTTTCACTAATCTTTTGATACATATCGTTATTAAAACGTGATGACATTTCAGTTGATGGTGTAAATGATGTGCATGTTCCATCATCATCGTCTATATGTTCCATAATTAGAATTTTACAATGAAGGCACAATGGTCCACGTGCATTTAACACTGACATCATGCAACAACAATTTAAGCATATTAAATAATCTCTTAGAAAAATAAATAAATAATCACATCCTTTAATTTATGATAGGCGATCATCCGTCTTGCAGTACAGTAGCAGCAGTGGGTCCCGACTGAATTCCATGCAGAGATTTCTGGGTTTATATATGCTACTAGCAAGGGACCCGGCGTTGCCCGGGATAATTACACTTTTTATTAATATTTCTTGGAAACAAACGTTCAATCATCGCATTATCAGCTTCTCAACTTCCAAAATATTCACATTCACACATAATATGGTCAAAATGTATTTTTACGAAATGTTTGGATCTGCTGTGCTACCAAATAAGCTAGGTGATAACCCCGTCGTGGCTCTGACTGTTTTTTTTGGTTTACCGTGCAAACCATGCTAAATGTGCTACAAAAGTGCTACAATTTCAATTGCAGCACCGTGCTATGGTTTATGCTACGGTCTCTTTTTAGGCCCCAAATATGCTAGCGTAGCATCAAAAATGCTACTGGTACATCTGGCAACACTGTCTCTGACATCGATGCTAACCTCGATGTTTTCGACTTAACATCGAGTAGCTTTTCTGACATCGATGCTAACATGGTTTAAAAATTGCGATATTTATTTATAAAATACAAAAAATTCTGTACAAAAGAATGTCCTATACAATATGATTTAATTGAGGAATAGGCATTGCGATCTCAATTACAAAAGAAAATATTTCTCGGAATAAAATAAAAAAATACTTAAATGTACGTTAAATACAGCAAAACACTGTAATGAGAAATATTAATTGAGCGAATTGAGATTAAATATAAAAAGAATTGAGACAGACCAATTCCTTATAAAGAATAAGGAAAAAGAAATTTCAAATTTCCATTTAATGTCTAAAGAAAGACTGCGAAATCATAATTAATTATTAATGGGAAATAAGAATTGAAATGTGCAGCATGGCGTCCCTTATGCGCGTTAGTGTTGAAATAGCATTAAAAGAAATTTCATTATTACCTTATGGGTAAACCCACAAAACAATGCTGCTCAGTAAAGAAACAATGGCTGCCACGAGAAAGTGAGAAATTCAATAAGAAACTAAACATCGAACGGCAGGGTAGGAGTAATTTGCAGAGCATTGGAATGAAAATGATAAATGGAAGTTGAACGTTATGCTGCAGGCTAGTAAGGACGTGGAGGACCAGAAGAAGGGACGACTGGTCAAGCCAGAAGCTGGAAGTGGTCTGTCTGAAATAAAAACAAACAGTAACGACGGAAAGAACATCAACAATAGTGGGACACACATCCTCGTGATCACGAAAATTATTCGCGAGGGACAACTAGCTGCAGACAGTGATAATCACGTGGAGATTTTTTAATTAACATTTATTAAAACAATATATATTCAACAATCACTGTCGGCAAAACAGTAAAAAAAATGTAAATCATCAGATATAGTTTTAAAATTTTCTTTTCTTTGATAATTCAAAAGTTTTATAATCATATACTAATAATCAATGAAGGATTAATACATAATTTGTATTATATTCATATATACATTGAGTATGGACTGTTGAAGATATTCAGTTACCATATTTATCTTCACATAAACGTGTAAGAGATACGCCCATGAGTTGTCCTCAAATTAAGTCAAAGCAAGAGGGGATCAAACCTCATTTATGACAACTTAAAACTAATCCAATCTGTTTAAGCTACAATAATATCAGTTTATCATTCAGAATGCATGCAGCAATAAGATTAAGTTGACTAATAAATACAAACTTTAAAATAGAATGAAGCTTTTTCTCGAGAGAATGAAAAATAAAGCTTTGCACTCTGTTGCTACCCCTCCCTCTCAATATGATAATCAAGCTTTCACATCTTTGCAGGTTTTAAATATATAATTTTGAGCACGTTTTCATGACATTTTCTTCTGAGATATAAATTCTGTATCATGTTAGACATGACACAAATTTTGTTAATTTTCAGAAATTATTTCCACAATATGCAGTTAAAAATGTATTAAAGTCAGAATTTATTGTAAAGGATCATAACTTGAACAAGAAATATACTTGCTATTTAGACACAAAATAAAAACTAATATGGAATGGAATAAATAATGAAAACTATATTCTCAAAGGGAAAAATAATAAAAATCTTCTCAAAACATATCATTAATGAAGCATTAAAATGTCCAACTAAAATTTTACTTTAATTGCATCAAAATGTTTTTATCAAAAATAAATTGATTCACAATAAATAAAAATGAATATTAGATTTTATTAAATAATTGCAAAAGTAAGATTTTTAAAAACAGTAAAATGAATCCATGTTTTGAATTGAATCCACCAACTGTAATGTTTCCAAAACTAAGTACTTCAATTATTCTAGGGATATCTTTGACAATCCTCATTCTAACAACAGAAGAAAACTGAAGGAACTTTTTTTTTAAAAAAAGTTATTAAACCTACTTATAAGAAGGGTGTATATGCATGCTCAGGATGCTAAATAGGATGGATATATGCATAGTTTAGTAATTTCAGAAAACATCAATTTGCCAAAGTAGAAAAATGTTTTGATAGATCATTTTTATTACTAAATACAGTAGCACAAATATTACACAGCTGGTTGTAAAATCTTATAAATACAGGGTGTAACTAAAGGTGTGTTACAAACTTTGGCGAATGATAGAACTGGTCAAAATAAGCATTTTTTGTTCTATGAACATTGGTCCACAACTGCATCGTTTAAGAGTTATAGCCACTGTTCAAAATGACGTCTTCAGCATCAATGCAGGCTTATGACACACCCCTTTCTGAATTGTGGTATGGTCATGTAAATTTTTAAAATAACATGACCACACCATCACATTACCATGCAAGCAGATCCTGCACACTAAAAAATCTAACGTGTGTGATCGCATCCGGATATGGACTACACCTTTAACGAGTGCACTGACATGTTGTTAGTGTACGGTGCTGCAGACGGTAATGGAAGGGCTGCTTGTCGACTGTACAGACGGCAGTTTCCACAACGTCGTCAGCCACCTCACACAATGTTTGCTCGGCTTGTGCGACATCTACGAGCAACAGGAAGTGTAGCTGTGATGCGTGGAGAGCATGGTCGCGCTCGCACCCGTCGTACCGCTCAATTCGAAGAAGCTGTGCTTCGTAGATTTCACGGAAGACCAACATGTAGCACCCGTGCGCTTGCACACATCATGAACACAGATCACATGTCTGTTTGGCGAGTTCTGCATGACCAACTGTTTCATCCGTTTCGTATGCAACGAGTGCAAGCATTTGGAGCTGCTGACTTTGCACCACGTATGGCATTCTGCAGATGGTTTCTTGCACGTTGTAGAGAGGAACTAGCATTCCCACAGCAGGTGCTGTTCACTGATGAAGCAACCTTCACCAGGGAAGGCATTTTCAACCACCAGAATATCCATGTTTGGGACCGTATCAACCCCCATGCCATTTCGACAAGGCGCTTCCAGCAACGATTTTCTGTCAACGCGTGGGCTGGTATTGTTGGCAATCGCCTCATTGGGCCGTACATTCTCCCAGCTCGTATGAATGCACAAACCTACCTCATCTTTCTTCAGGACGTGCTGCCTGAACTGTTGGATGACATACCTCTTAACATCCGTCAGGTAATGTGGTTCCAACATGATGGTGCACCTCCACATTTCTCACAGCATGTCCGGGCCTTCCTCACTGATACGTTTGGCGATCGTTGGATTGGACGGGGTGGTCCAGTTACCTGGCCGCCACAATCACCAGACCTAACACCATTGGATTTCTTTGTGTGGGGCCACCTAAAGTCCCTGATATACGAAACAATGGTTAATTCAGTGGAGGAACTCATCGCACGATTGGCTGTAGCAGCAGACAACATCCAGATGCTGCAACGGGTGTCTTGCAACGTACAGCGACGAATGCAAGCCTGCATTGACGCTGAAGGGCATTATTTTGAACAGTTGCTATAACTCTTAAACAATGCAGTTGTGGACCAATGTTCATAGAACAAAAAATGCTTATTTTGACCAGTACTATCATTCCCCAAAGTTTGTAACACACCTTTAGTTACACCCTGTATAGTAGACTTTTAGCAAAATGAAATATTGTAATATATTATTGAGAATGCCACAATTCACTTAAAATGAGTTTTTTTCAAAACTTTTTAAGGATGAAATAACAAGTTCAAGAAAAATCATAAAATAGGGAGAAATCTTTCTTAGGGTAAAATTTAATTTTTTTAAGAAAACTTGAAACAATATATAAATATCAAATTTAAAATATCAGTATTTCATAGTATTACATAATATTTACAGGAGATCCTATCTTAAACTTTATCTGACATATGAAATACTTGATTTAGCATTCAAGTGGCATTTCCATCCTCTGAAAATTGAAAATGCCTTTTTGTCAATTAAATATGCAAAATGGTTAAAAGTACAACAGTGGCTTTGGGAAGAATGATGGATGTATTTCTCTCATTCTCTGTTAATGACTAGTTGAGAGAGGGGGGGGGATGAATATATTCTGGTAGTTGAGTATACTTTTAAAAGGAAATTAGCCTAATTTTTCAAGTCTAGGTTATACACATTACTTTACAGTTTCCCCCAATATTTAACCTATTGTATGCAAGTGTATTTTTGTCTTTTCAAAAGAATATATTTTCTTATTGTCTAAGATGACAAACGGTAGAGTAGTATTGAAAATAAAAAATATTAATCCCGCTTTAAATTGATAGCACTGGAACTGTTACAGCGTGTAAATTGCCACGCTCTAAGATTGTGTTCTCTCACCAAAAGAAATAGTTCCAACAATAGATAGAATGTATACAAAACATTCAAATAAATGGAAGATTATTATATTTATTAAGAGTTCCGTTTATTATTTAATATTATATTTCTCTCATGATTATTATAATAAAAGTACTTTGCACCTGCACAGTGCACTCCAGATGTCTTCATTTTCACTTAGCAATGGCCGAGGTTTCATCCCCCCAGCGCTATTTTTCCAAGCATAAAAGGGGTAAGCCCCTTAATAATTCAAGCAAGCAGAAGTGGTCTTCGCGTAGTTCATCCATCGGAGTCTGTGAACAACATTGTAAAAATGATGGAAGAATTAACTGGCATCTCAGCGATCTTACGAGCAAAGGCCGAAATCGTTAGCAAAGGGCAGTTAAGCACTCCTGTGAAGACACGTCAACTTGCTAAAGGAGCCCACCGTATTTCACAGCGATATGAGGAATTTACCCTGTCTGCTATACGCAGAATTGTTCATGGGTTTTTCATACGAAATGAAATATCAACGATTGACAAAGTATTGAAATATATAAATGAACAAGACGATATGCCAAAGTTTTCACGAACAGTTTTGCATCGTGTATTGAAAGAGATAGGCTTCACTTTCAGTAATAGAAAACGTGAAGCATATTTGCTCTAGTGATCTGGAGAAGAAATTATCTCCGATCTATAAAACAATACAGAGAAAAAAGAACTCATGCGTGTTGTTGACTCTGTACAACACAAATTTAATACTTATAGAGTTGATAATATAGCAAAATTAGCTGGTCATAATGTATTTCGTCTTCCCCCCTATCATTGTGACTTAAATCCAATCGACATGGCTTGGAGCCAAGTGAAAGGATTTGTGGCTCATGAAAATCGTCATTTCAAAATAGAAGAAGTCGAACGCTTAACTTCGGATGCTATATCACGAGTTACAAAAGAAAATTGGGAGAATTATGTGCGACATGTGAAAGCTGAAGAAGAAAAATTATGGAGCTCGATGGCCTGGTTGAAACGACGGTGGAGCGATTGGCATTCTCCGTTGGTGATTCGACCAATTCAGCTTCATCCTCCGATAATGAAATGAGCGGCGTTGATGAACTTTAAATTTTTTTGTGCTTAAACGGCCCTTTTCAGGGCCATCAGGCCCGTTCTTAGGTGTTATGCGGCCCTACGCGGCCCCTCCGATCCCAAATATTTTTTTGGGATATTTGAAATTACAACTACTTTTTCGCACTTTCATTTTGGCGAAATATTTAAGAGTTCCGATTAACCTGCTGCTATGCCAAGAGTTAACTTAAATTAACCTAAGAAGTCTACTTTCCGCACTTTCATCCGGGCAAAATCCTTTATAAGTTCTGAATAATCAAGGGTTTGGCCAATATCTTGCTCAATTGATATCAATGCCAAACCATTTAGAAGTTCTTGGGTCATGCTGGTCCTCAAGTCATCCTTAATTAAAAAAAACGGGGGATCGAGGGCGCCTCACGGGGGCCCCCTCACGTTCGGGGCCCTACGCGGATGTGTAGTCAGCGTATGCCTAAGAACGGGCCTGGGGCCATAGCCTATGCTCTTCTATCAGCGTAGGCTACGTCAGGGCCACCATATTAAGGAAACAGACAAAACCATGGAGTTTTGTATATTTACTGCATATTTCATTAAAGGGCGTGTAAGGATACACATTTTCAGGTAAATTGTCAGACTCGTTTGCGCGCAATTTAACACTTGCAGCGCTATCAACTTAAAGCGGGATAGACTAATTATTAATTTTATTTAACTATTTTCATTATTATTGATATAAATAAATAAACATATATTACAGATTAACAGTCTCTTAATTTATCACTAAGCTATCATCAGTTAGGTAGAAGCATACGAGAAACTAATTTTGACGTTTAAGCATACGAGAAACAAAGAGTTAATAGTCAGTTACCCCCTTCCTCTCTTGGATACCAATGTAGTTACGCAAATTCCAATACAAGAAATGGTTAGGAACTGGAGGGTGCTCTATCTGATGGAGCACCTTTCATCATCTCAAATATCCAAATTAAAGCACATCTAAATTCTATCTCGAAAACCGTAAGAGATACACAAAGAATTCCAATTGCACATTTGTTCAACAGCAAATTCCAAACAAAACAAAAAAGTTCACCAAAATCCGATGACTGGATCACTCACAATCCTCATTGCAAGCTCATTGGACGACTTCAATGTGGCATACGGAACATGTCGAGTTGACTGCAAGACAAAATGATTCTAGGTCAAAGTGAATGATGTGACGGGAAGTGATTCTGGGACAAAGTGAATGATGTGACGAAATGATCTGATAACGTTTTTGTTTCCAGTTTGTTTGTTTTATAAAACGCTAAAAATTTCCTCCTCAGTTTTCCCATCGAATAGGGTAGACTCAATGACATGATGTTATTTTAACTGAAGAAACAAAACGCGAACGTCTACCACGGAAATTTCGGTTTTCGGTCGATAATTCGCACGCCGATAAGGATTTCTCCTTATCTTTGGTTGAATGCGAGCTGAAGAGCGTAACAATTATCCTCCCCTGGGAAAGAACGGGATAGTCTGAACGAGTGTCAATCAAAACCCTCGCCGATGAAAACCCCCAGACATAAAACCCACCGGTAAAAAAAACCCAGGCACATAACCCCCAGCCTTAAAGTGCAAGAGAGGGAAAAAACCCCAGAGTAAAAGCACTGATGAAAAAATTTTATTTCCAAGGTACAAAACATTTTTTTTATAATTTGTAGATCATTTTCATCGAGTTTTTTCCTCTTATAAGTTTGCTCAATAGTAATTTTGTAACGATGTAAAATAATAGCCATAATAATAATAATAACAAGAAGTTAATAGGAAAGTAGTGGAAGCACTGAGATCATCTATGCATAACCAAGTGTGAAGAAATATTAAAGATTTTTATTTCATTCCGGTCTTTGTATTCTTATGTTCTATTTTCATTTATCTACTGGGTTTTTTTTTCAGTTTTATTCTTCTTATTCTTTTCGTTCATTTTATAATGTTAATTTCACTTCCTATACATCTAATGATTCTTACTTCATTACACACATTTGATTTTTTATCTGAAAGCCAGTTTTCATTTCTCTCATTTTTCTACAAATACTCTCTCCCCTCTTTGCCTTTCTTATGTCCCCCCCCCCCCCCCATAATCATAAATTCTCCCCTTTTTTGGCTTTACATATGGTCTTCATTTTTCCTCCTCCTGCTCTCTGTCCATTACTCCATTCTATTATTATATAAAATAAAAATAAATATATAAAATTTCCTTCCCAGTGGGTCAATCAAAACCAAACTAAATAGTGACAGCGTTGGTAGTCGTGCGAGAATTCTCGTACATGTACCAGGATTTTAACTCGTGTACGATGTACGAGGCAAAATGTATTCTCGTACGCGAAAGTACGAAAATTTCAATATCTAGGCTTGGCGCTAGATAGCAGCACTGAGTCTGAGACCATGCCCACAACCACCTGTTCCCCTACTGGTCGTCAAGTGATGCCACTTCTGGAAGGGGGCTAGGCCAACACCACCTAAAAAACAAAGCCTGGTTACGGCGTCATCAAACCAGGGCTTACAATCCAATCTTCATTGTTTAAAACAAACGAAAAAACACTTGCTGTAATCAGTGTTTTTTCGTTTGTTGAAACAATGAAAGTTGGATTGTCAGCCCTCGTTTGATGACGCACTCAGCAAGCAGTGAGCAGGCCTTGTTTATTAGGTGGCGTTGGCTAGGCGCCATTTCTGGGGATTTTGCTACACAGCTATAGTGCTATCTACCACCCAGCCCAGCTACCATCTACGATTACGGCCACGCCTAGTAAGTTCATACGTCCAGAGAACATGTACATGGGAGTTAGTGTCATGGAAGGTCTAAAAAATCCGTAAGTGCCGCAAAAACGTGACATTTACTTCAGGCAAAAATGCCGAGAATATCTGCAACAGCTATGTTTGGGAATAAAAACACGTTTTCCCTTTGAAAATGAATTACTGATGACATTGCCAGTTTTGAATCTCGACAAAGCTTTGTCAGTTAAATTTCGATATGACACTCCATCTATCATGTTTTTAAGTGACCTGTGTCCCAGAGCAAAACCATCAGACCCTAAAGAACTGCAACAGCTTGATGACGAATGGAGACGTCTTCCATTTGACAATCTTCCTCCAGTGCTCACCAAACAAAAGGAGGTGGACGTCTTTTGGCACAGACTTTCTCAAACCGTCACTGATGAAGGTAAACGCAAATTTGCATTTTTACCTCAATTTGCATTTAACTATTCTAAATTCCAATGCCGATACTGAGAGGCATTTCAGCAAGAACTTAACAAAAACACAAAGAAACAAGCTATCAACAAAATCTGTAAAAGTAGCCCTACTTTCATCTCAATGCATTAAAATGTAGTCAAATGTTTGCTGTTTTGGTTTTAAACCAACCACGCAAATAATGAGTCGCATGACGTCGGCTGTGCTCTACCCAAATAAACCGGCTACTGTAGTGCAATCTTCACCTGATGACAAAAACTTTTGATGTAGATTGTGATTCAGATGCTGATAATCCTAGCTTGATGTAGATTATAAATTATTTTTTAAGTCAATAATATTAAAACCTGTCTCCTTATTTTTCAACTAATCTTTCTAATTTGTAAGTTTATTATGAAAATTTTCTGAGTCATTATCCGTTTACTTAAAAGATTCGGTTTTTTGCATTTAAAATTTTTGCATTTAAAACGATATATTCAGTTTTTAAAATAATTTTTTGTTATAAAACTGATATTTTAAGGAAGCAAAACTTGAATGAAGAATACGACTAATACTAAAACTGACTTTTATAAAATAAAGTTTAGTCGATTACACTTAATCATAACTTGTAGTTCTGTGAAACGACACACTGTGGCAGTGTACGAGAATTTTTCAGATGGTACGCGAATATTACAAGTTTCGTCCGAAAATTTATTTCTATTGGTCTACCAACCCTGAATAGTGAAGATAGTAAGCTACATTCCGAATTTCAACCTTCTACCTCAAAAAATGTGGAAATTATGAAGGGGACGAACGGACGGACAGACAGACGGACGGACATTGTAAAGACGGGGCTTTAATGAATTTGAAAATTATTACAATCAATTTACAAAGCTGAAAATCTCTGCATCTCTAATGTATTTTTTAGTTTTGTATAATTATTTTGTTCGTCTTTTATTAATAATTATATCAAATTTAATTTTGAAAATTTAAAAAAAAAAATTGCCACATACATCATCATCATCATCATCATTATTATTATTATTATTATCATTATTGTTATTGTATAGAATTTTCACTAAATAAATAAATAAAGATTGTTTTACATTGTTACATTATTAATATTGATCAAACTTATAAGAAGAAAAAACTCAATCAGTGCTGGGTTTTTTTCCCTCCCTTGCACTTTAAGGCTGGGGGTTTTGTGCCTGGGTTTTTTTTACCGGCGGGTTTTATGCCTGGGGGTTTTGTGTGGTGGGGGTTTTGAGTGGATCCCAGTCTGAACATAGAAGAAACAAAGCCGAGGAAATCATAAACAACACGATTCGTTCGTTATAATCTTCGGTCGCATGCAAGCAGAGAAGCGGGAAACTTACAATTTTTGATTTGCGTGGTCAAATTCCAAACTCGATTCTCTAATTTTGTCATAAATCACTTTGTCATTCAGTCAGCTGAACGGATCCAATTCGTCACATTTATTTCATTGCAATAACTCAGGCCAACGATGAAAAATCATCTTGAATGAATTTGCCTTATTCTTATGGGGGTTTTTTTGTGCGCTGAGTCATCTGCTTTTAGATTTTTTCCTTCACGTCACGTTTCCAAGTTATGCACATAAATAAAAAGTAATTGGTGTGAAGAGAAGCGACTGCAATGTTAAAGTATCCATATGTTTGGGCCACAAGGAAATTTAACAGGATCCAAACTCTGAATAATTTAAAAGTGTTTCATTGATAAACAAATCTGTGGGTGAGAGAAAAAAATCTGAGATTCGGATTCAGCACAAAAGAAAGCGTACGAGAAAATCAGGTCTTAACGTTAAAAATGACTTTTAAAAGTTTTTTTTGTTGGCCTGTGTAATTCAAACCATTCTTTTTTCACAGATTTACTACTTCATTACTCAACAAGAACATTTCATTGCTATTATCAAAAATGAACTTATGTTCAAATGCATAGAAATTAAATTCAATTTTAAATTAAGACTAAAGCTACACAAATATATATTTATTTATTTATTTATTTATTTATTTATTTGGAAAATTATAATTTTTAATACAGGGTGACCCAAACTTATCCAGCATAATTGTTTAGGAACATTGTACGGTTCAAATGGAACAAAAATGTCCTATAAACATTACATCTGCTTTCGATCGTGTGTGAGACATCGACGTCTGAACGATCCTGTCTCCCTTAGAACTTGGTGTACCCTCGAAAACACCTCTCAATGTGGATGGCGCCTATGGGAAATGCATCCACGTACAACCTGCTGGCTTCTGCAGCGTAACCAGCAGTAAGCCCATAGTAAAAATGAATGTTCGCATATACTTCATTTGTGAAAATAAACGCCATAATGAACTTCGACTTTGTGTTGCAGAATATGAGTAACTGCTCAAATCAACGGCCAAGTCAATGAAATACCTTTCACACGTGTTATGGCGATTCCTCTTCCTGTTTGGCATGCAAAGCAGGAACAGTATATTTAAGAATAAATAGGTAAACCTACGTTTTTTCTAGGAAAAGACTCTAAATAAAAGAAAATAGACAAACGTCAATATCTCACACACGATCGAAACTAGATGTATTGTTTATAGGACATTTTTTGTTCCATTTGAACCATACAGTGTTCCTAAACAATTATGCTGGATAAGTTTGGGTCACCCTGTATAGATATGCACACTGTTTTAAAAAAAAGAGAAGAGAAACGGTTTATTTAAAAATAAAAATTATATTTAAACGAGAATTATTTCCTACTGAAAAAATGCGCACTTATGACTTGAATATAATACATTGTAAACTGAAAATGTACGGGTATAAACATTTGAACAGCCATAACCGTGTATTTTCATGGTGGCGCATAAAAATGTTAAAAAATTGAGTTTTTGTTAATGATGGATGTAAAAGAAAAAAAGGACGAGACACAAAAAAAACCTGGAATAAAAAGCAAATTGGACACAGAATAGAAAGACCCTGAAAAAGAAAAAGCTGACGTTTCGGATAGAATCCTTGGTCAAGGCAAAAAAAAATGAGGTTTTTGTTAGGTAATTAAATAATGAGAAGAAGTAAAGGTCCAGGATTATTATATGATATTATACAACTAAATTTTAATAATAAAATGGTGCTGATAAATTGTTTTATTTATGAAGCATCGCTTTCTTTAAAAAAAAATTAAAAACAACATTTGATGGGAAAAAGTTTAAGACCTATCACTTCTATCCCCTCCCCCTCCCCATTTTAGCGGCATATTCCATTTACATGATCAGCCAATTACTATTACGTCGCATGAAAATATATGCAAAGTGTGGATAATTATTTGTAATGCATACACCATTTCAAAATGACTTTAAATTGGCAAAATACAAGCCCATCTATCAGAAAGGGCAGACTTGCCAAGAAGTGACAGACCCGCAAAACAACTCCTAGACTGCACCGCATTATAGTGCGAAAGTAAAAGAAACATGAAATATGTGAAATTAATGAAGAAAGTAGTGTAAATATCAATTGAAAAAGTGTTTCACGCTGCTCGAATAAAGCTGGAATTCGAGTAACGAAACCTTTTATCTTCACCAAAAATCGTAAATCTAGACTAGAATTTGCTATACTCATTTGTCATGGACGTCTAAAATGTGGCGCAAAATCTTGTTTTCTGATAAAAACAAGTTTCAACTATTTGGCAGTGACGGAATAAGAAATATTCGACTGTGTTAATGGTGAAAGATTTAATCTTGCACATCAATTGCCAACAGAGACAATTACCATTTATCGCACTGATTGTGTGGGAGCATTTTCTTACGCTGCATAGATGACAACATGCATCAAATACATGACATTACGGATCGATATGTATACAGAGATATTCTTAAAGATAAGAAATTCCAAATAGAATGGTAAATACCAGGTCATTTAATAAATTCTTGCTTATTTCAGCAGCCTGAACCACTTAACAAAAATTTGCATCTTTATACCTATTCTTTTGAGAAGAGTCTTAATTGAAATTACTTTATCATAGTCACAAGCGGTAAATGAAGGGTCAAAATTCGAACAACATTGTTTTTTGAATTCAAACTGTCACAAGACAACTGAGACATCTTGAAATGTATGTTAAGAGTATGCACAGGATGCCTTGTCAACATGAAAAGCTCAGTTTTGGTTTTCAAAATTCCTGGATGGAGCCGTCGAAGATAACACCCGCTCTGGGCGACCGCCTGCTGTTGATGGAGATGCACTGAAGGCAATTATTGCGGCTGATCTATGCCAAACCTGTCATGCATTAGCACAGTGACAGAGAGAACTGTGCATAATCATTTTCGCATACAGGGAAAAGTTAAAATATTGGATAAATGGATCCTCCATCAGAGCCCGCTCTAGCTTTCATGCCGCCCCGGACGCATATTACCGACTTTTACATTGTTAGAGTTCATTAGGACTCTTATGCGTTCTCCTATGATGTCAGAAGCGGTGTGTTATGGATAACTAGCGTTGAAAACGTCATCCGCAGTATGACTTAATAATATTTTTATCTTTAATTTAATCGTTTTTTGAAACAGATGTCTGTTATTTATCGCACAATAAATTTGCTTCATTTTTTTATATCGCAAAATAAAATTATCGAACATGATTTTACTTCAACAACACTGATGAATTTCGCGTTCTGTTTATTATTCGTTTACTGCTTGTGAATAGTCTTTTAAGAAACCTTTTTTTAATAGAAAAAAATATCCAAAATTTCATTTTTATGAACTCTAGCAATATAAAGATAGGTAATATGCTCTCCGGACAAAAAGACAAACTGCCCCCTTTAAATATATACTTTTTAAAAATATACAGGGTGTCCCAACGGTACACGTCCAAAATGAAAAAACTGAGTAAAGGAGCTCAGTTCTTATGAGAATCATCCCCATGTATGTATCCGAAATATTATTATTATGGAAATATTAACGATTTTGTGATTTTGTCAGTAACCTTACCTTATTCCATTAATGTGTGCTTTCAGGAATGTATGTCGTTTTGAGGAATTTGGTCAATGGAATTATATTCTTTGGGCAACGTAATATTCAATTTCCGAAAATGGACGAACTGCATGCATATAATTTTTCGCAAATCAAGGGTAAAGTAGGAAGTTCTGAGTTATTGTGAAGTTTCAGAAATCTTTGATGATGAATCCAAACAAAATAAATCAGGTCAGGAGCACTGATAGGTATTTAATAGACTGTCAGAAAAAAACAGTACATGTAATAGGTTAAAAAAAACATGCAATTTTAAAGGTAAAAATAGGAGTTGTATAGTAAAATTGATATATCCTCTGGGGACAGCTAAATCATCTTAAAGGTTTCTACACGTGGATTATTGAAAACTCACACATATTATTTGGAAAGCATGTCATTACAATAACTGTTCGAAGTGTCTGCCACCAACTTCTACACACACTGTCCAATGAATTAGAAACCCGTGATGAATTACTGTACTAATATGTAAAGCAGGGCCACAGGTCAGAAACGATTGTAATATGCAAATGAATGCAATCATGTGAGGTACATGCTCATTCCAAGCTGCAGGTACAGGGTAGGAACAAGCTGAAGCTGCTCAAGTTGAGCAAAATGGGGAAAAAGCAGACCTGTCTGAGTTCCAAAAAGGAGTTATTGTGGGAGCCCATCTAGCTGGAGCTCCGATTTCCAGGACAGTACAACTGAACGGTATCTCAAAAGGTCAGGTCTCCAAGGTGTTCAATGCGTGGAAACGGAATCCACAAGAGTTGTCGAAACGGCAGAATTGTGGATCAAAAACAATCAACACAGACAGGGACCGACGTCGTCTGAGACGGATTGTGCAGCGAAACCGAAGGTTTACTGTGGAGCAACTGACGGCAGACTTCAATGAAGGATCATCGCAACCCATCTCCTCCAGAACAATGCGCCGAGAGTTGAAGCGAATAGGGATGGGAAGTCGCATGCCAGTGAGGAAGCCCTTGGTGTAAGCAACAAACCGGAAAGTTCGCCTGCAGTGGTGTAAAGAACGGTGTGACTGGACAGTCGACGACTGCAAAAAGGTGATGTAGTCGGACGAGTCACGTTACACATTGTTTTGCACCGATGGCCGGCAGAGAATTTGGCATCAGCCCCATGAAGCGATTGACCCCTCATGTGTTGTGAACACAGTTCAAGCTGCAGGAGGAGGTTTCATGGTATGGGCCATGTTTTGTTGGTATGGCAAGGGTCCCCTGATATTCCTTGACAGTCAGGTAAAAGCCAAAGACTACCTGAGCATTCTGGCAGATCAAGTCCATCCTGCAATGGTGCATTTATACCCAAATGGTGACGGGTTCTTCATGGATGACAATGCTACTGTCCATCGAGCAAGAATTGGTCAGGAGTGGTTTTCTGAACATGACACCGAGTTGCAACATCTGCCGTGGCCAGCGCAAAGTCCGGATTTGAATCCGATCGAGAATGTATGGGACATGTTGGAAAGAGACATTCGTCGAAGGCATCCGCTTCCGTCTACTCTGCAGGACTTGAAGGTCTCTCTGACGAATGCATGGTCTGCGATTACCTTACCTGCATTGCAACAACTTGTAGAGTCCATGCCAAACCGCGTATGTTCTGTAAATACAGCCAAAGGAGGGTCAATACCATATTGAACGAATGTTACTAATTCATTGCCGGTGTGTGTATATCTTCGAAGGGTTACTGACAAAATCACAAAATTGTTAATATCGTTAATAATATCATAAGAGTAATATTTTAGATAAATTACATGGGGGTGATTCTCATAGGTATTGAGGTCCTGTACTCAATTTTTCATTTTGGATGTGTACCGTTGGAACACCCTGTATATCTTTTATTTTAAATAAAGATCAATTGGTTTTAAATTATAATAAAAACGTATTATATTTAGAAAGAAACATTCAAAATAAGATTAACAGTCAAGTACACAAAACAGTAAAAATTAAAATGTACTTGTACCTGGTTACAAATTTTTATTCAGATGCATTTTTAATATACAGTCTAATCAGATTAATGTGACCATCCACTACGTTCAACTTCGGCGGAAAATGGTTACGTCCACAAGGTACATACCAGTATCAGAGTTGGCGGGGGGGGGGTATAAGAAGTGTGTCCGAGGGAAGCAGAAAACATTTCAATTGTTGGAGTCATGGCGAAACTTTTACCACTTATCCGACCTCCATGATCATTGGCTTCCGAGCCAAGAGGGGCAGTATTTCTGAAACGGCTAGTTTTGTGAACTGCTTGCGTGCCGCCGTGGTGAAAATGTACTGTGCATAGCAGAATGGCAATACTCAAAATCAGCAACGGGCCATAGTAGACAGGGGTAAACGAAGGCTACGGAGATGCGTGCAAGCAAACAGACGTGCAACCATGGACCAACTGACCTCCCAGGTGAACCAGGGAGCTACCAAACGTGTATCTCAATGACAGTTGGGCTCCGCAGCCGACGGGTGGTTCGTGCACCAATGCTGTTCACCGGAAACAAAGACTGGCATTTGCTTGACAGTATCGCAACTGGACAGCAACCAACTGGCGAAAGGTGTTTTCTTTCCAATGAATCATGGTTTATGTTCCATCGGATAGATGGGCGATGGCGTGTACGGCGTTCAGCGTCAGAAAACAAACACCCTGCAACACGTGCGGCAAGGGTCCAGGCCGGAGGAGGCAGCGTTATGGTCTGGGGAATGTTTTCATGGCATTCCCTGGGTGCACTCATCATTGTGGACGACACCATGGACCAATGGAAGTACGCATCTGTTCTTTCGGACCATGTCCACCCCTACCTGCAGATTGTGTTTCCTCAGCACGATGGCATCTTCCAGCAGGACAATGCGCCATGCCGTGCAGCGCGCAGTGTCCGTGCATGGTTCGAAGAGCACGCGGATGCGGGTAGGTGCTCCCTTGTTTGGTTGTGAGAGCTGGTTTTGTACGATAATGATAATCCAGTTCATGTAATCTGTTTCTTAGTTTTTTGTCACTCACTTTCACACCTGACTTAGCCCATTCACTGTTCATGTCTTTGGAGGTCTGTTTTCTCATGATCTTGCACAGCTTCCTGAATTCTCGATCTTGTCTCGGAATTGTTGCCTTTGGTCTTCCACTTCCTTTTTGCCTCTTAGCGGATCCTGTGGTCTTGAATTTCTTCCATAAGTTGGAAACTTCACCTTGTGTGCATCCAAAGCACTTGGCTACATCTTGCTTGTCGCCACGTTGCAAGTTTTCAGTTATTCTTGTTTTCATATCATCGGGCAGCTGCATTTTTGGAGCCATTATTAATGGGGGTCGACTTTAAAATGAATAATAAAATGTGTTGATTGCTGTCATGGAATAGCTCATTTAACAGAAAAGGGAGGTAGGTGAAGATTCAGGAATATATAATGCAATTTACAAGTGAAACGGCACATATTAGTTTCTTATTTCTCAAGATTATGCGTATTAGTTTTTATTTTCCACAGAAGAGTTCCTTCTGTAATTTTTAATGAAAATCCAACTATTAGAAGTCTACATAAAAAATGGGTTATGAAAATCAAATATAGCTCTTTACCAATAAATTATTTTCCAAATGATCTTACGAGTAATTCTTTTTTTAATTAATTTATTTAGATGCACCGCAATGAGTTGGAATACATATTAGTTTTTTCTTTCCAGGGGTTGTATAAAATCTTGCACTTGTTATCACCACCGACGTATTAGCAAAATTAATGCTTTTATGTAACGAAATCTCCTTAAGTGCGGCCCTTTGTAATATGAGGCATGATATTTCTTCAATTCAAAGCATGATATTCTTTCCTACCGGCATTCCTGTTTCAAACAAGTTCACGCAGCGCCCTTCGTAAATTGCATGGTAATTTTAGCCAAAGAAATAAATCGACAAATTTCGATTAATTGGGTATTTAACTTATAAATATTTTGTCACATTCACAACCAAAATGCCGCCTTTTAGATTTCCCGCCCCGGTCAAATGTCCAGGTTGTCCTCCCCTAGAGCGGGCTTAGGTTAGTCAGGAGCAAATAAAGTGCAACGCCTGGCCCACTTTCTCTTCCTTGCTCCAACGTCAAATACGGAGAGCCACTGATGGACTGAATCATAACATGACATGAAAAATGGGTCGTCTACAATAATATTCATCTACTAGCAGAGGACCCGGCGTAGCCCGGGATAATAACGCTTGTAGGTAAACAGAACAACCTCAAAAAACTAAATTAAACCTCCAAATTGGTTAAATAATAACTCAATCACTACAATATAGAGCGAAGGGACTATCCATTCTAAGAAAAATCCGAAAGACAAGAATTTACCTCTTCACTGAAAAAATCCATTCTAGGTGATATACCGGGACTTGATTTACCGAAAAAAAATTTTTTAAAGGCTCACAATGGATGGACCTCTCCAAGGACGCCTTCTAGTCTAAATAACTTTTTACTCACGTAATCTTACTTTAGATGTCCACTTGATGTTGTTGCAATTTCCTTTCTTCTTTCGATGTCTTGAAGCAAAAATTGGCCATTCATCACTTTGTGTAGTCTAGCGGTCGCCGATTCTTCTATTTACTTGCTTACCATTTGCTGAATACAGCACGGAGCTAAAGGAGCGCTTCCTCTGTCGTCTTTCACTCTTTCTCAATAGTCTGCTAACTCATTATCTCCAGTTACTGATCATTTTTAAAGATTTTCAAGAAATTGTTAAGTACTAAGAATTCTCTTTTCTAAGAAAAGCCTGAATAACAGGAATTCTATGCATTGAATTCTATATTGCACAAACTTTGCCTTGCATTGTTGGTCATGAGACATATATTGTTGATCCTTGCATAGTGTTGGTGCATTGCGTGTTGACACCATTGTTGTTACTTTTTGTTGCAAAAACTTTGTCTTGCATTGTTGGTCATGCGATATTTCTCATTAATATGCCCTGCCATAACCATGAATATCGATTTTTTTATCAATAATTATTATTTTTTCGAAATCTGAGGCATACATGACCTTCCTCATGCTTTGAAGGTCATGTATGCGAAATTTTATCAAGAACGGAATAAAACTGTAGATTTGTATAAAACACAAACAAACAAACAAACAAACAAACAGACCCACAAACAAACATCCTTCTTTATATATATAGAAGACTAGCAAAGGTACCCGGCGTTGCCCGGGATAATTACACTTGTATGTAAACAGAATAATCTCAAAAAATTAAATTAAATTTTGCAATATCCTAAAAATAAACACATGAAAATTCTTAGAATTAATACAGTAAAAATTCCTAATGAAAATTCGAAAGAAATCTTTTTAAAGGCTCACAATGGCTGGACCTCTCCAAGGATGCCACTGCTAGTCTAAATAATTTCTTACTCACGTAATCTTACCTCAGATGTATACTTAGTGTTGTTGCATTTCCACTCTTCTCTCGATGTGTTGAAGCAAAACTTGGCCATTCATCACTTTGTGGAGTCTAGCGGTCGCCGATTCTTCTATTTACTTGCTTCCCATTTGCTCAATACATCACGGAGCTAAAGGAGTGCTTCCTCTGTCGTCTTTCCACTCTTTCTCAATAGTCTGCTAACTCTCCATTATCTCCAGTTACTGATCATTTTTAAAG
>JAHWFO010027514.1:0-14000 GCA_023313115.1 Rhysida immarginata
ATGTGCAAACTGATCAGGACAAGGCCCAAGTCATTGCAGATTCACTAGAAATGCAGTTTGTTACTCCTACCAACGATAAGCCCGAGAGCCAAATCGTGTCTCAGCGTGTGGAAGAACGTATTGTCAACTTTGATGAAGTCCCACAGCATTTAACGAATAATAGCATCGAGGCTGGAGAGGTCGCCACCATCATAAGTAAACTGAAAAAGAAGAAGGCTCCAGGAAGAGACATGGTGAGTAATAACGCCCTTATAAATCTCCCGAAGAACTTTATTGACTATCTCCCTAATATCATTAACGTCTGCTGGAAATTTTCTTACTTCCCTGTGGCTTGGAAGCAATCTATTGTGTTGAGTATCCCCAAGCAGGGACAAAATCCTGCGATTCCGGCGAGTTACCGATCTATAAGCCTGCTACCCACGATGCCCATAGTGTTGGAGAAAACGATTCTCGTCAGATTCCAAGACCACTGTCTAGCAAATGACCTTTTTCGGGAAGAGCAGTTTGGCTTTCGTGCTGCCCACTCTTGTCCGATGCAGATATGGAGGCTCGTTGAAGACCTGAGCACCCCCCTGAACTTCTCCAGGTACTGTGGGGTGGTATTTCTCGATGTCAGTAAAGCTTTTGACCAAGTGGGGCATGAGGGCCTTGTCTACAAAATGATGAGAGACGGGTTCCCTGCCGATTTGATTTCGTTGGTGAAATCCTTTCTTGACGGCAGATCCTATCAAGCCAAAGTTGGAGAAAATCTTTCCACGCCCCGTGTTGTAAAGGCCGGTGTCCCTCAGGGTTCTGTCCTCGGGCCTGTGCTATTTAATTACTTTGTACATGATTTCCCGAAACCCGATAATTGTAATCTGTATTTTTATGCGGATGATACTGCCATTATGACATGGGCACACAAGCCGGCTCACGTTATCACTCGGCTGCAGTGCGCCTTGAAGCAGTTCGAAGACTGGTTTAACTACTGGAAGTTGAACCTTAACGTCGGAAAGTGCAAGGCTTTGTACCTCAATAGGAAGCTCAAGCGTACCCCAGATTCTCTTGTTCTATTCAATACGAAACTGGACTGGATGGACAACTACAAGTATCTGGGAGTTATCATTGACTCAAGACTCTCATGGAACCGGCATATGTCCTATGCTCTGAACAAGGCAAAGAGGGCTAAGTACAGTATCATAGCTCTCATGGGTCGCAACAGCGCCCTCAGCATTGACAACAAGCTACTTCTGTACAAATCGATTTTCCGGACCATACTCCTCTATGGCATGCCTGCGTGGGCGACTATCTGTAAAACCAGATGGAATGAACTACAGTCATTCCCTGAGGACCATTGCTCAGCTGGACAGAAGGACGGTGAAAAACCAATCCATCCACATGGATTTAAACATGGCCCATATCGGAAAGTTTATACAGGATCTCCTTTTGATTATGATACAGAAGATGAAGACTCACGACAATAAACTTGTGGATGGAATACTGAAGAACTCATTGAATATGAACTGGCATACGAAGTATCGTAAACCGAGGCACGTTCTTGACGTCAATTTTGAAGATATTAGCAACGTCTCTTTCCCGGATTACTAGAAGATGTGATAATCTTCTTTCTCCTTGTGTTTTTTATTTCGTTTGTATTTTGCTTCTGACAATCGTCAATCTTATTATCATTTTTGTATAATATGGAAGACCGCTTGGGTTGGTTAGGCTTCTAGACTACCTCAGTGTATTCATTTGGAGTTTATTCTGGTTGGATGAGCTTTGTGAAAGCGCTGCTTTCGTCCCATCCTAACAAATGTACACTTCACTGTTCGATTGTCGATACAATCGGCCCAAATGCGCATGCACCGCCGCCCTATCGGGCGATAGAAACTTTAGTTTCATTTTTAATTTCAAGGAAATACCTCTATCTTAGATCATGGTCGGTCGGCCCTAGTACTAAGATACATTCTACCCAGGTACACAAGTCTTCAACCCTGTCCATGAAACGAGTTTGGCACCGTCTTTCTCCCACGTGACAGGGCGCTGCGGTGCCATGTAGGTAGAACTTACTGTGTATTTACATTGGGGATATGCTATTTTAATGTTTTACTCTTGTATTTTCTTTATTATTTTTTTTATTTTACTGCATTTTTTAAATAAGTGGTGTCTAAACATATATACAAAATCAAGTGACAATTCAAACATTTTATTTTCTATAATTTTGACAATTTTCGTTGGCTATTTTGTTTTTCAATGTGTTTGTTTCCTCTGTTTATAGATCTAATATAAAAATGCATTCTTATAGTAACGTAGAATTTTGTCACAAATTTTAAGATGTCAATTTGGTGGATGTTGCATCCAATAGGGAATCTGGAAACCTTATTATTGACTTCTTCCAAAACGAGCAACAATGAAATTATTGATTTGCTATTTATTTAAGCTTTATCATAATATCACTTACTCTTCTAAATTTCTTAATTATCTCCAATTACGCGTACCTAAGCTAAATTCCCGAAACTATGAAATTATTTATTTACCTTTACTAAAGAAAACAATTGTTAATAATTTACCCTTCTATAGAATGCTTAAATTATGTAATATTATATCCAATCTGATTGATACCAATGCAATGAATTATAACCATTTCAAAAATATTGTTATAGAAAATATTTCACTCTTTCTGTAATTCTTAATTATTTTTCTTTGATTACAGTTTTTTTTTTCATATTAAATTTTCATTTTTTTATTATCTATAAATTTATTGTACTTTAATTTCTTTCTTTCAATGTAATTGTTCAGCTTACTGGGCACTCAGCCTGTTGCTTACAATTTTAAATAAATAAATAAAATAAATAAACACCAAATCCCCATAAATTGGGCTGCACTTCAAAACATTCCCCATGCATCTTTCTATTGCCAGTAATTGATGATACAGCAAGAGTACATGATTTTTGGCTCTAAAAGTGAACCAAGCTATGAAGGAATACACGTGTTGAAGTGGAAATATCTCACGTCGTGCTACAGTAGCGCCCTCAAGCGTAGGTCAGAAAAAAATTGCCTCGTCTTGGCAGGAACTTGGGTACCTGTGTAGAATGTATCTTACTAGTACCATCTGTTTCAATGATGTATATTAAAAATAGACTCCGAATCCTATTGTTGTAACTTGAAGCAAATTGGGAAGCTCCATGCCCAGAACTGTCATGGCTGAAAGTGAGTGAATCTGATGCAAAACACATGGCTAAACACGAGAGTAGCTGATTAATAATTCTTTCACACGCCGATTACGGAGTGATAAGTTTATCTTTTCGTTTACTTTGTATTTGAAGTATTTTATTATATTTTATAAACAATTTTTCGACCATGGTTTCAATTTCAATTTCGTTTCGATTGTCTTTCAGTAACGTAATTTCATTTTAGTTATGTATTTTTGATTTATTTTTGTGGAAAATGATTCCTGATACTGTTTCTTGTCTGTTTGTACAGTTGTACGCAGAACAACTTTGAATAATGGTTTTGAATTAATTATTCCTCGGGCCCAAAATCTTCAAAAAAAAGCAGCCAGACAAGTAATTACTCCACGGCTCACTCCTGCCCAGAACTATCATGGCTCAATTTGCTTCACTTTTTGCCGCTGTTAACAATAGGATTCGGAGTCTATCTTTAATATACGTTTAATCATTGATCTGTTTTCCTTAGCTTCTCGAAACAATGGAAAATATCAGAAGCTCGATGACTATTTATATCTATAGATTGTGATATCTATAAAATAAATATATACAATTCAGTCAACAATAGTAACGTGCGAGCACCATAATTTTCTAATAATACAAAAAAAAAATTGATCCATTGTTAAATGGGAAGAAAGCGATCACGGCCTGAACATGTGGTTCTGTTTTTTTTATTTAGTTTCCAAACCAACATCGTAGTACCGCTACGATCGCTTTTACTTCAAAAAAGGAGCATCGCTTCACTTCCCATGATATCTTTTCCCTGGTTTCACTATTGAATCTAGGATAGGGTTAGTTAGGAGATTGATCTCGTTATTACAGAAATGGGTATTTGAATGTAGTTCGCTGGAGAAAAGGCGATGCGGATTATGTGTCTTTTATTTTTTTTTTATTTTTTTTTTCCAGTTATAACTTGGCGGTGGCATAATATTTTGTATGGCGAACCAGATCAGAGCAGCATAAAGTATTTTTAGGATAACTTTTACTTTAATAAAGGTGTTCAACTCTCTCTTTTAGGTAACACCTTCGAAAGTCTTATACAGTGGGTTCCAAAAATGAATGGACACCTTCAACATTTTTCCAATGATTTTGAAATAAATATTCTTGTTGTTCTACAAATTTGCATGGGTGATACCATGAGTTTTAACTTTCGAATGAGGGGTGCTAGATTTCATTTTTAATCTAAGAATTAAAACGATTGAGTGCTTTTAGAGAAGGGAGCGATGTGGGCAATTGTGTAATTTGCCTTTCAACTATGCATTTTCAGGTATGCATGACTGTAATTCTTTGCAGATTTCAACCAAAATAATACAAAACATTCATTTTGTGATGTCGTGTCTTTAGCAAACTATTTTATTGAAATTGCTGTTCATTGCCAATTGTGCGTCCTATCTCCACCAACAGCATCCTTTCATTTCTTGACAAGGGTTATTCTTCTCGTAAAATTGCTGCAGGTTGGTGTAGGTCATTCAACAGTAGACAACGTTCGCAAGAAATATCGATGTAATGATCAGATCTCTGCTCCAGGCCGTCCGCACAAACTAACACCTTCTGACCACCGTCATCTGGCTCGCCTTATCACCACTGGAAAGGTGAGCAATGCGGCTCAGGCAACTAGAGAACTTCGCTACATCACAAGCAAAGATGTCAGTGTCCAAACATTACGTAGGTCACTTAAGCAATATGGAATGAAGGCCATTGTCAAGCAGAAAAAAAACTCATATGACGACAAAACACATGAAGGCTCGATTGGAGTTTGCACGTAAGCTTCAAAGTTGGACTAATGAAGACTGGAAACGAGTTGTCTGGTCGGACGAGACCAAAATCAACCGTCTGGGCTCTGATGGATGGATTCATCATGGTCAGCAACGATCTCAACAACATTACAAGGGGACGGTAAAATTTGGTGGTGGCAATATTATGATTTGGGGCTGCATGACTTCTAAAGGTATTGGTTACGTAGCAAAAGAAGATGGCCGAATGAATGCACAGAGTTATGTCAACATCCTGCAGGGACATCTCCTCCCCAGTCTGAAATACTATAGACCTTGCCCAATAGTAAACAAACGGCCATTTTGAAAATAAGCAGACGAGCACTTCCGCGAGCAACAGTGCTTCCTGTTGTGAGCTTGTCAGCTCTAAAGGTGCCAACACACATATCCGACTTTGACGCGCACGGTTTTCATCCGACTTGAAGCGACACCAGAGTGCATACGACTAGCAAAACACACATTTCCAACTTCCGCGCACACGACTTTCAACCGACAAGCATTTTAACTCAAATTGTGTCCGTGATAGCACTGCAGTCACACAAGAAACTGTATTCATTTCCGCCAAAATGGATTCGATTACGCGTCAAAAATACAATTTATTATTAATCCAACAAAGATTAATTTTAATCGTGATGCTAAATCGTGTATATTCTTCCCGTGATGCTAATCGTGTGGATGCTTCCCGTGATGCTAATCGTGTGGATGCTTCTCGCAACCTGATTGGTTATCGTGAACGACAAGTCGCGTGAAAGTCGGACAGAGCTGAAGTTTGAAAAACTAGTCGTACGACTCCTACGACTGGCCGTTTGAGACCGGAAGTAGTCGTTCCAGAGTCGCATGCAACAGCTAGTCGGATGTAAACCGTACATGTGTGTCTCCGCCTTAAGACTAGCCTGCTCCTATCTCTATGTAGTACATAGTGCCGCACAATTTTATCGTTACAAAAGGAGACAAGGAATCTACACTTCAGAGCACCCGATAATGCATTTTATATTTTTATATTTTGGTTTCTGAAAAATTTTAGGCAAATTTCTTTGGCAGGGGTAGGCCACTTAATGAATGACTGTAATATACGATACAAAACGTCTAGCCATTTATGCCTTACTTTTCCTCAGTCTTCCTTCAATTATCCAAGCCTTTATTATTGGCTTGTGGAGCTAAAAAACGGGAAAAAAACTTCTCTCTTAAGTTTAAAATGGATAATAGAAATTATTCTAAGATGGAATGAGCATTTTTATTACATAGAAAATATCATATCATTAGAATAAAATCTTCTGTCTCTTTTTTTTTATTTTTTATTTTTTTTTTAATTTTCCTCTTGAGAGGGAAAAAAATCTTTTTTCTCAAGAGCTCCTTCTTTCAAGGGAGGGGGTGCTCTGATTGTGAGACAAAAAAAAAATTCTCTATAATTCTCTTATCCGTCCGAGGCCAACAAAGAACGTTACAACAATACGTCCGAATCCAGGGGCTGTTGTGGTTTAAGACAATACTCAGTCATTGTTATTAATTAAATAAAATCTTGTAAACATTCCAAGGAGGAGCTTTAGCAGTGAAGGAGAAATACATTTATACATTTATTAAAAAAATTAATCCCCTTTCCCCCTCCCCCCGAGTAGGGTAAGGCAAGTCAACTATTTTTACCCCTTTATCTACACTTTTTACCTCTCCCCAAGTTTTTTAATTAAAAATTAATTTTCTCGCACGTAATATGTAGAAAATGTAAAAAGGCTCGTATTTTCTTTCCTTTCTCATCATTTCCGAACGTATGATATATCACAAGCCATATGTTGGCTTAGTTCTAAATACCACGTGACTACCACCCCCGCAAATCCGACCCCAATGGAACACCTGGGGTCGGATACTGAATTTCACGCCTTTACGAACCTAAATAGCACATAGATATGTTGTCATCTCTGAATCCCACCCCCCGTAATTCCGACCCCAGTGTACCAATCAATACCAAACTAAATAGTGCAGATGAACATTCCCATAGGAACCTACATTCCGAATTTCAACCTTCTACCTCAAAAAAATGTAGAAATTATGAAGGGGATGGACTGACATTATAAAACCAATAAGTAACTCCATTCTTATTCTACGGTCAGTCAAATGAAAACCGGAAATATTTTTTTACAGCTTCTTTATGACAGATAGAGTTGGTACACTATTTTTCAATGTAGTCCCCATCTTTTCGATGCATTCCGCCATCGAGTCGGGAAGGCATGAATACCTCGGGAAAAAAAATCTTCATATAATGGAGATCTTGCTTATAGGAATCTGCATACCGAATTTCACTCCTTTATTTGCATAAATACACCTAGACCGTTTGATCCCCTCTAATTTTCACCCCCAAAACTCCGATCTTAGAGGGCTAATCAAAACAAAACTAAACAGTGAAGGTGCACATGCCCACAGTAAGCAACATTCCGAATTTCAACCTTCTACCTCAAAAAATGTAGAAATGATGAAGGGTGACTCAAATCGTGTGTAAAATAAAACCAATAAGTAGCTTTATTTTTCCGCTACTTAATAATAAGCTTATAGATTATGAGCACTTGAGCAATCGTGCGTCGACAAAGCGATTTCACGTGCGCGCGCCGATGTCAATAATGCTTAAAGATGAACAGAAAGTAACAATATATTCTTTCTTGACAAATCGATTGTTATATGACATGCCAATATCTTTGAATTCTTTACACTCACTGTTTTAGCATGTGAATTCGACTTGAAGGGGTCCACGAAAAATTCTGAAAGCTTGATACGACCGAGCTAATACTTTGAGCTAAATTCTGAAAACAGAATTTTAAAAAGTTAATCCGTTTTCTAGTTATCGTGCAAACGGCGGACGGCCGGATAAACGAACAGACCAAGGGCGCATTCTTATAAGTAGCTTTTATGCTAAAGCTACTAATAATTCTCTTGGTCAGTCCAAAGCCAGGGATTGTTGTGGTAAGATAATACTCAGCCATTGTTGTGAATTAAATAGATAAATTGAAAAATATTTTATGCAGATAAACAGTATATTGTTGCAGAATATTAAGTTTTGAAAACCATTGATGCTCCACTTTCGTTTCTTTACCCTTCAACCTGTACGGTTGATACCCATCATGTGACAGATGGAACTCTAGTAAATAAATAAAATCTTGTAAACATTCCAAGTAAGAGCTTTAGCAGTGAAGGAGAAATGCATTTATACACTTATTAAAAAATGATTCCCCCCTCCCCCTCCCTCCGAGTAGGGTAAGGCAAGTAGGAGATCCTGAAGTCATCTGTTTTTACCTCTCTATCTGCACTTTTTACCTCTCTCCAAGTTTTTTAATCAAAATTTAATTTTTTTGAACGTAATATGTAGAAAATGTAAAAAACCTCGTATTTTCTTTCCTTTCTCATCATTTCCAAACGTATTATATATCACAAGCCATATGGTGGCATAGTTTTAAAGACCACGTGAGTACAACCCCCGCAAATCCGACCCCCCTGGAACAATTGGGCCTAAACTTCATAGTACTGTAGATCTTGCCCAGAGAAATCTGGATACCGAATTTCACGCCTTTACGTACCTAAATAGCACATAGATATGTTGTCCTCTCTGAATCCCACCCCGGTAATTCCGACCCCAGAGTACCAATCAAAACCAAACTAAATAGTGCAGATGGACATGTCCATAGGAAGCTACATTCCGAATTTCAACCTTCTACCTCAAAAAATGTAGTAATAATGTAGTAAGGGGACGGACTGACATTATAAAAGCATTAAGTAGCTCCATTCTTCCACTATTTAATATAGATTATGAGCACTTGAGCAATCGTGCGTCGACAAAGCGATTTCACGTGCGCGCGCCGATATCAGTAATGCATAAAAGATGAACAGAAAGTAACAATGTATTCTTTCTTGATAAATCGATTGTTATTTGATATGCCATTAGCTTGGTATTCTTTACACTCACTGTTTTAGCACGTGAATTCGACGTGAAGGGTTCCACGAAAAATTCTGAAAAGTTGATACGGCCGAGCTAAGACTTTGAAGGTCATATTTCTGAAAACAGAATTTAAAAAAGTTAATCCGTTTTCAAGTTATCGTGCAAACGGCGGCCGGCCGGATAAACGTACAGACCAAGGGCGCATTCTTATAAGTAGCTTTTATGCTAAAGCTCCTAATAATTTGCACCCAGTTATTTTGATCCATGCATGTTGGCGTTGTGAATCTCGTGAAAATCGAAAGAACCGAACCTCACAGTTTGTGCAACATTTGTTAACCAATGAAGTAAAACAAATTGATCCTATCGTCTTCCGTTTCATAAAGAGGTAGAAAATACAGAAAAGAATCGGCTGATTAATTTTCCCATGCCATATTTTCCCCATTAATTTTTCTAATGCACTGTTGCTAGGCACGACTCTTTGGCATTTCTTAAATTTAAATCACTCTCGAATTCGCTCGGACGCTATGCTGATGCTGAGTATCTGGTAAAACCGGAAGTCTTTTTGCTGACCGACCCGTCTCCCTCTTGTGGCGATTTTTTCGTCAGGCAAGGTCTATAAGATGAAGATAAAAGACGTGGTGCTTCAGCAGGATAACGATCCAAAGCATACGTCTAAACTCGCACAATCTTGGCTCAAAAACCATCATATTGAGACATTAGATTGGCTGGCGCAATCTCCTGATCTCAATCCGATTGAACATTTATAGTGAATTGAATAGACGTCTTGCATTATATAACGAACAGCCAAAAAGTATGCACGAGCTTTGGGTTCGGATTCTAGAAGAATGGGAAAAAATTCCAGTTGAATGCTGCTTGAACCTGATTGAGAGGATGCCCAAACGCATTTCATCTGTTACAAAAGCCAAAGGTGGTAACACAAAATATTAAAAAATAAATTGTGCTAAAAATTCTTAACTCAGAATTAAAGTTACAAAATTGCCTACATGGTGGTATTCCTTTTGACCTGCTCTAGCTCCTTATTCTATTGGGTCAGAAACTTTATCTACATTTCGTTAGAAAGAGATTAGACGTATTATTTACAATGTAACAGATGATAATCATTTGAATACCTATTAAAAAGTTCTGGTCCCATAACCACAGACTTTCCAAACATTTGGGCATTTTTGGAACCCACTGTAATTAGGAATTGCATTCGGTTAAGCTGAAAAGCATTATAATGGTTTCAAGTGAAGAATTCCAGTCTAAGGAGATCAATTCAAAAACGAATATTATATTAAAGAACATTTGTTTGTTATACCGAAATTAATTAATAACTACAAATTATCTTTTGAACATCCCAAACTTGTTTGTGGCAAAACTTCGTACATAAAATCTTTCCCATCGTTGACAATATATTAATTTCATATCCGTATTTTGAATCGTCTCTTTTACAAATTTTATAAGGATTATTGCTTTCTACAGCATTACTCTTTAACGTTAATTTTAAGAAATATTAGGCATAACATCGATTGCATATATGCAAGCGGAGGTGCTTCTGTTTGTTTACGATAATAATAAGTGTTTGCCAGTCATCCCTGGAATTGTAGCGACCATCAAAATGTTTCAAGGCAAATGCTTTACGAGCATGCTTTATCGGAAGAAATCTATTTAGCACTTAATGCATTGTTTACGTTTAGGTTGCTTAACATTAAAAAAATTATCTTTGCTCAACTTCACCTCTGAAATAAGTCTTTGTGGGTTTGAAGTGGTGCTCAGATAAAAGTTAATAGCCCGTTACGAATGACGTCAGCCAAACGTACTCACGAATAGTAAACTAGAGGGACGAGAGCTGATAAACAAGCGTGAAAACAAAAATGGTAAAGTGACGTCGTTGAAACCATGACGTTTGAGTGGAAATCGTGGAAGCATTAGTCTTTATACTATTGTCTTAAAAAATTCAGTGAAGTACACCTTTGTAAAGGTAAGTTTAATAAAAGTTTCATAAGAAATGTCTATAAATAAATGAGTTGAGCGGATACAGATACTGGAAGTAAACTGAAAATTTCTTTTGATATTTTTATTTTAAAAGACACTGTGAGCAATATATCTGTCGCGCAGTTACAGAAAAGCAATTTATCATCTGCAACATGCTGCAATTCGTCATTCTGTCGTTAACCTCAGTGCCACCTTCACCTTGGCCTTTTTTTTCCACTCTCACTTGCCAAGTTGTTTTACTGCCTTGGGTCAACAGACGAATGACACGGAGCAACGATTACAAAAAAAATTGACTTCTGACGCCACGACACTGTAAACAAAGGCCAAAAGCTGCAGAAAAAAAAATACTTCAGGAGAGACGGATATCGTTTGCCTTCTGTTAACAAACAGGAACCGCAGCCGTTTTATTTTTCTTCATCCTGATGTTTTCTTTTACGTTCCCTTTACTTTAATCTCGTAAACAAATGAGATAATCGACATGTAAAATACGTTGCGGGCGTTAAATTTCACGCTAAATTGTTAAAATCATTTGCGTGTTCATAATTCAAGTGCTTTATAAAAACCGAAATTTAAATAAAGAAACTGTAAAATGTAAAATTGTTAGTAGCTTAACGAGTGCACAAAAAATTATCGTGAATTCTCAATTTCTCAATACTTTCTAATTTAGAACTTCGATATCTCGGCAATGGTAAGACTGCCGAACTGATTTTCATTTAAACTGACTAATAAAACAATTAAATAATTTAATAAATTTTAAATGAAAATTGGAAGACCTACTAAACTTTAAATTCAAAATTCACTTTATCAAAAATATAATTTACGTAAAAATTACATTATCTATCAAAAATAACCTCTATTAAAACTTACAATACCGGATGACCGAGCTTTGCTCGGTGAAAATTTTATGTTTGGAATATTTGTGAAGAAATTAGTAGGAATAATGAATGTCGACGCTGATATATTATGCAATGAAATAAACGTGATTGAAAGGTTTCATTTAATAAAACAACAGAAACGCACGATATAAAATTGTACTTACAATCATAGCCTACAATGATAAGAGAAGAGCCTGCACAATCCAATACCGCCTAGAGAGAAAGCCTACTCACTGAAAAATCATATCTAGTTACATCACCTACGGTATATTGTTGCTCGATTTACTTTGGTCATGTGACTTTTTAGTGCCCCGGCCTGTATTTCTAGTTGGCTTTGCCAACACCTCCTAAAGAGAAGGCCTACGGACAATAGGTGTATACATTGTTATAACATCATCAAGCGGCCAAATTTAGCGCTTATTATTGGTAGGAATACGATTAACAATGTATACATCAAATTTGGCTGCTTGATGATGATGTAACAATGTATGCACCTTTTGTCCGCAGGCCTTCTCTCTAGGAAGTGTTGGCTTTGCGGTAGGGACAATTTCGGGCTTATTATTGGTAGAAATAAGATGAGCAATATCCTACCGCGTAGCCAACGAGAAAGACAGGCCTCGGCTGGATTGTTGGCCTGACTACTATGATCAGGTGATTTTTTCGCGCCGGGGCCTGTCCTTCTCGTTGTCTACGCCCAGAGACAAATGAAAGGAAGAGACTGGCAGTGACCTAGTGGTGCCTTCGCGCCGCCATATTGGGACTGGCAAGAAACAGCTGATCGCCCCAGGCAATGCACATGAATCAACCGGTTTGGTTTGCTTTGTTTGGTATTAACGTCCTTTTCAACTGGTATGGTCATTTCAGGACAGCGTTATAGGGGCCGCAAATTTTGCCTCGCAAGAGATCTCTAACGTGCAGCTGGCAAACGACTCACAGGACAACAGCTTTACTTCCCTTCCGAAGGAAGTGCGTGATCTCAGAATTTTCCCACTGAAAAAAGTCGTCGTCGTCCTCGGCCAGGATCGAACCCGCGTCCTCGGGCATCAGAAGCGATCACGCAACCACTGAGCCACCGACGCCGATGTATGAATCAATCGCAAACAACTATTTTTTCTAATATCTACCTAAGATATCTGGATGAATTTATTGGGGGACCACCAGAAAAACTTGCTCTATTAAACAAAAAAAATAATCATCTAATTCGGTCCATCTGATAAAAAGTTATTTAGTGATAAATAAAGTTATTCTTAAACATAAATTTTAAAAAAAAAAAGTTTAAATGGAAAAGGAGGCAGAGATTATATAATTAACTACGAAAATTCTCCTTTATAAATTATAATTTGAAAGTAAATAAAATAAAATACACAGTTCACCAATTATAATCCAAATTATTGTTGATTTGTACGAGAATTTTTATGTATTAATTATGACCTCTCCTTCTAATAACTAACTGGACCACATTCTCATACATATAGGTTGATTTAAATGCCAAATCAATCCGCCAGATGGTATTCGCTACGGTTTATGAATTTTGTTCTAGTTTATTTACAAAAGTTTAGTGAAGATGAAAGTTAAAGACTTGAAAGAAAAGCTTCAGTTAATAGGATCGAAAACTGACGGAAATAAACAAGTATTGACTAATAGTGAGCAAATTCTATAATGAATTACGATGTACGAAAGTGACGATGCTAAATATTGGGCTAGTCTACGATATCTCATTTAACCTCACTGAATTTTTCGATCTGTAGGAAATCCATAAAACTTGAGATTTTTGTTTTTAACATTGTTGTACGAACACTATGGAACTGATCAATTTACATGCATGTTCTTATACAGTATTCTTAACATTGCCGAGATTTTCTCCTCATTTCGACCATAGCGTCATAGCCTCAGATTCATAAAGCGTAAGCGCTGCCATCTATACTTAAATCAACCTATTGGTCAAATCGTTTTTTTTAAAAAAGATCCAATACTTCAGATCATAAGTAATTATAGTATTAGTTAATTGCTTATTACAATATGTGGATTATAAATTGATTAATTTATTGAACTGAGAATTATTTCTTCCTTTTCTTTTAGAATAAATCATTAGATGGTCAGTGAGGGTTTTAATGGTACGCCTACCTCAGCTGTTCGAATTAATGATGAAAAATAGGAAAGAAAATTCCGCAGCCTGGATTCGAGCAGTTTGGTTAGAGCAGTTACCTAGTTCGCAGGCTGGGACTATCTTTCC
>JAHWFO010027518.1:0-10728 GCA_023313115.1 Rhysida immarginata
GGTTGTTTCATCACGACAACGCTCCAGCCCATTCAGCCCTCAGAACTCGAGAGTTTTTGGCCAAACACTCGATCACTGTTCTTCCTCACCCACCCTACTCACCTGACCTCGCTCCTTGTGACTTCTTCTTGTTTCCCAAACTCAAAAGACCTTTGAAAGGAAGGAGATTTCAGTCGATTCCCGACATAAAGGCAAATGCGACGAAGGCGCTGAAGGACATCACAAAAGAAGTGTTCCAGGACTGTTTCCAAAAGTGGAAACACCGTTGGGATAAGTGTGTGCGTCGGGGAGGAGAGTACTTTGAAGGGGACCCAGATGTGTAACTTCTGAATAAAGTATATTTTGTTTTATGACGTCAGTCTACGTATTTTTTGAACAGACCTCGTATAACCAAAAGTAAATTTTTGGTCACTACGCATGTGCAAACAAAAATTTTTGGTATGCTCATAGATCTTTTTAAAGGAGTGACACTAAACTTTTTTTTTTTGCGTGTTCGAAACATATTTTTGTAAAAACTTTCATATGGAGGAAAATTAATTCAGTTTCGTTCAAATTCATGATGCCTAATGTTCATACACAGTTACTATAAATGCTAATTGTAAAACCTATCAATAGTTAACCATGTATTTTATATTTTACGAAAACCAGATGAGCCTAAACTTTCTGCGTGGACGAGGTCAATATGCCTTCATATCAGCGTAAGAAGAAAAAGTTGATAATGCTGTCCAGTCCAAAAATAAAAATTTAGAAAGAACCTCTTATGTTTTGTTTTTTTTTTGTATTTTTTTTGAGAGCAAGTGAAATTCACCTCATTCTATCGGCGATATCTTGCTGAATTTTCACGATATTTGCTTGGGCTTTTCATAAGAGTAGCTCTATACATTTGGCTAATAAATTATGCAAAAGACATTTTGGTAACGCTTGCGCATGCGCAGTTAAACATTATTTAGTAAAAATGCTCATATTTTCATCAAATATTTAATATTATTATATTCTGATTGCAGAGTGTTGTCTCTACTGTAGCTTTTCAAGTTTCCTGAAAATGGCATTGCATTGGGTTGAAAACCTGCATGTTATAAACACTAAAACTAGGAAAAAATTTCGATTTTTTATTTTAAAAGAAATCTTTATATCTCCAAGAATATACGTGCTATTCTCATATAAATGAACATTGATAAGTAAAAGAAGCCTCATAATAATATGGTACAGTTACAACGCATTACAAGCACTATTTTTTACAGAGTGATCCCAAACAATATTTCTTTTTGTTCAATTTATTGCTGGTCTCCTATTTGCCTTCGGGACAAAACCTTCGCTGACATACATGAGGCGTAACATGCTCTTTACAACCCTGAAGTTTCAGAATAATTCGTCAAGTAATTTTCTAGATATTCGATAAAACGTCTAAAATCGAAAGTGTCCAATTACTTTTGGGTAGATAGTGTATATTGTACCAAGAAATACGCATTCCGCTTTTTCCTCAAATATTTGCAATGGTAAAACTCAACAGAATGTTAAAACTCTTACTGAAAAAGGGAGAGTGAAAAGCAAACAATTTTCAACGTACAGCATAATAAAGGCTATAAACGAGTTTCTACAATAAATTTCGAACCAGACAAACCAAGATACAAAATGAACTAAATGAGTTTTGAAATGAAGGGCGAAAATGATATACATGTACATTGTCGTAAAAAAAAAGTAACACATGGAAGGAGTGAGTCAATTTTAATGAAATTCCACAAGAGCTTAGGGTGGATGGCATACAACATGAAATAGAACTACACCTTCAATGTGTTGCGATTTTTCTTTTTTTCTATTTGTTTTTTTGGCTGGCAGTATAATTCAAAGCCTCAAAGAACAAAGTTTCAAGAGATGTTATTGAAAGTTTAAAATAATCCATAAATGCTGTGAACAATTTCACAATACAGTATATGATGAAGGCATCTAGCGAGTATATCTTAAAATATTTTACCTAAAGCTTCTCCTTACAAGTAAGATATGAATTATCCTGTTAAAAGCGTGGCTTTCGCCCATTCAAATGTATCTTATTATTTAAAACTTATTCTTTCAGATGAGGGTTGTTCAAGAATTTTTGCCTCCTCATCCGTAACTTTTTTATTTGTTCACCGATTTTCAAAATTCTTCTTGTATCTGATACTTACATTTGTCGTCTATGTAATGCACTATTCACTTTTCGACATAGTCACCATCCCTTTCCACGCACTGCGCCAACGCGTGAATAGTCGGGTGAACCCGTCGAAGAGGAATTCTGGAGTAGTTGTCGACACGAGGATTGAATGGAGTCTTTCACCTCTTCGTCAGAACGCAACTCATGTCCCTTAAAGTGTTATTCCTTCTTTGGGAAGTGGTGAAAGTCGAAAGGTGCAAAGTTTTTCATTTTTGAACTGCAGATTTTCATCTTTGAACTGCAGGCGCTGCAACGCCTCTAGTGTGTGTCGTATGATATATCACTTGCCATATGTTGCCATAGTTCTAAAGACTAAGTGACTGCCACCCCCGCAAATCCGACCCCAATGGAACAACTGGGCCTAAACTTCATAGAGGAATCTGGATACTGAATTTCACGCCTTTACTAAATTTTACGCCTTTACTAAATAGCACATAGACATGTTGTCCTCTCTGAATCCTACCCCCGTAATTCCGACCCCAGTGTACCAATCAAAACCAAACTAAATAGTGCAGATGGACATGCCCATAGTAAGTTACATTCCGAATTCCAATCTTCTACCTCAAAAAATGTAGAAATTATGAAGGGGACGGACTGACATTATAAAACCAATAAGTAGCTCCATTCTTCCGCTACTTAATAATTATAGATTATGAGCAATCGTGCGTCGAGAAAGCGATTTCACGTGCGCGCGCCGATGTCAGTAATGCTTAAAAGATAAACAGAAAGAAACAATATATTCCTTCTTGACAAATCGATTATTATATGACATGCCATTATCTTGGTATTCTTACACTCACCGTTTTAGCAGACGACTTGAAGGAGTCCACGAAAAATGCTGAAAAGTTGATACGGCCGAGCTAAGACTTTAATGGTCCTATTTCTGACAACAGAATTTGAAAAAGTTAATCCGTTTTCAAGTTATCGTGCAAACGGCGGACGGCCGGCCGGATAAACATACAGACCAAGGGCGCATTCTTATAAGTAGCTTTTATGCTAAAGCTCCTAATAAGTACTGGAATAAAGCTCTAATAAGTCAAAACGGTGTTTTACCATCCTCAGATAAACACCAGAATAAACCACCGATATCGTGATAAAGTTATACGACCCTCTAGAGGTCGGATAGCCACTTATTCCTCGTATAGGCCGTGTTCGTAAATTGAGCGCTCACTGAGCACTCAGACGACGCTCGCTCCAAATGCGTTCGTAAATGCGTTCGTAAATGCGCCTCCTATATCTCGACTTCGTAAAATCTTGCTCTTCGAGAGCGCTCCCCGAGCTTATTTTGGCTCAGTTTACGAATATGGCCATAGTGAACCGTTTCGCTCAAATTTACGAGCGTAAATAGCGGCACCTCCGGTCCGCTTCGATCTGATCAAAACCATAGTATTTCGTGTTATATAATCACCATTTTAAACTACTACGGTAGGAACAAGTTTTAGGGTGCAAGTGAACAGCAGATTAGATCTAGATTACCTGTCTGTATTTTATTTTCAAAAGGAGAAACGAAACGGAAGTTTTGCGTCTCTGAGGTCTGAGTTCTCCAGCTGCATTTGTTTTTCGCAATTGTTTTTCCTGCCATGCCGCATTTCAACACTGACTGGAATACTTTTGGGGTTTTTCACGGTAGAGGGCTTTCTCTTATCATTGTAGGCTATGCACTGATTGGAATGAATACTTTTGTTTTTTCACGATAGAGGGAAACACTAAACATCAAACCGACCAATCACTGTGCGCTTTACAATGCTTGTCCTCTATACCTTCGATAAAGTTTTCCGAGGAATAAAAAATGTTGGTAGAACGCAACCGAAGCAGTATACCGGTTTTAAGTTTAAACCTTCGATAGCTATCTGAGGATTTATCCGAGGTTGGTAGAAACAGCCCTAAGTGATACAACAATAAACAAACAAAATAACTTCATAGAATACAAAATAAAAGCTTTAGTATAAAGCTAGTGTTAGTGTGTTGATAAATAATTATTCAAGTGGTATCTGGGTAATCTCCTAAGTATAACCCATTCAGTGCACTTGTCAACAAGTGCCGCTCGCACATAAAGGTTCCGAAAATTTGTAACGAAGGCTAACTCCATCAGATTCCCGTACCGGGATCCATTACTTCCCGAGATTTCACTAATTCTCTAGATAATAATGGGGGATATGAAATTAAGAATTTTGGTATGAGGCACAATAAGATCTCAGCTAAAATAACATCCCCAAGTTATGGTGAAATGTCTCCGTGAACAAGACATTTTAATTCCTTACGAGATGCAGAATACGGGATGATTGTACGAATTTTCAGTGGTAATTTTGCCCAAGCAGCAATTCCAGCAAACGAGATGCTATTGCTCCGATATTTACTCTTCGTCATTGGTAGATAAATATTTTCCGATTGTCGGGTAGAGTAATTATGTTTGTCATGCACTGTGATTAATATGATCGGGGTAGAAATAAACAATAGTGAGTTCAATGTTTTATATATAAAAGAATTCAGTTGTATCAAAGAATATTTTTACAACCTGATGAATCGTAGGTATATTTAGATTGAAGAAATTATGCGAGACCGAGGAACTTCGTGGAACCTTAAGCAAAACCCGTAGGAACCACTTTTGTAATTTTAAAATTCTAGATAAATTGAAAGCAGAGGTAGTACCCCAGAATATTGTACCATAAAATAAGTTGGATTGAATCAATGCATAATATAATAAAAGAATCATTTCAGTAGGTAAATAGTGCAATTTGGACATTAAACTCATGTTACGGTTTAACTTTATCATCAGAGAATCGATGTTCGGTCCCATGACAGATCTTGTGAAATCTCAAGGCCTAGGTATTTAAAGAACTCGGTAGTCCCAATAATGTCATTATCAAAATATATAATGGGGGCATTAGGGACGTGCCGTTTATTTCTCTAATAGAAAAACATTATTTTAGTTTTAGTAACATTAATTTCCAACCTGTTTTTCTTACTCCATTCGTACAACACTGCAGATACTCGACTTAAAGCGGCCAATAAATCTTGAACGTCCCTGTTCGCGAGCAGTAGCGCCACATCGTCTTCGCACATAATTGTTTTAGTGGATACAAAACCAGTTGGAAGATCGTTAATATACAAAATAAATAGTAAGGGAGGTAACACAGATCCCTGTGGAACCCCTCGATTTCTAAGAATTGTAGATGATGATGCTCCAGCACTGCTCATAAAATATACTCTCTATCACTAAGAAAATCCGCGATCCAAGCTAAAGGTGAACCGCAAATGTGGTATTGCTTTTCCAGCTTAAGCAAGAGCAGTGGAATCGAAATAGTATCAAAGGCCTTTGAGAATTCAACAAAAAATGCTGCCACTAACTTGTTAGCCGCCATCTCTGGTGTAATGAACTCAGTGAGCTCATAACAAGCAGTTTCGGTATTCCTATTTGGAACGAATCCATGTTGACATAAACTAATGTATGCCTTAGCATGTATATATTTATAAGAATAAATTCTTTAGGATCATCAGAGATTGCTAGAGCTACAACGGGGATTCGCGAACATTAGGGATAGCAGCATTTAATAAGAAATTCTTTATCCTTACGGTTATAACAAATTTAAAACGAGTGTTTTTAGAGAGCGAATGGAGGTGGGAAGATGAAGGTCAAAGGATTCTTTAGCACTTAAGCAATAAATTACAGTTATCTTTAATTTCTGGAAGAAAGATTAAGCGGAATTCATATTCAAAACGTTCCAAACCATAAAAACTGCAAAGAATTAGAGAAACCATTATCGATCATGTGCAGATCTAAAATACTTAAGCATTTTACAGGACGTTGTTAACTCAAGCCAAAACTTGGATTCCATATCAAATACTTCATAAATCTAGTGGCTAATAGTCATCAATCTGTCTCACATTCGAGCATTCACAATCGTTCTATCGAACTCTTTCTTTTTATCCTGAATAAATTACAGATTTCGCTAATTTCGCAATTTCAAATTCAAATGGTAAATAACTTCTTCCCCGATTCACGCCATCCTGTAACAACTTCTATGAGTTGTAATATTCCTGATGATATTAAACTTTCTAATGGATTTTTTTTTTTTAATAAAACATCTGTTTTTCTTCATGTCTAATGAGAACCCACAGAAAAAATGTAGATTACCTAAAGATGAAACGAACCGAAAACCGCATCCGGGAAAATGTTCCTAAAAATAACCATAAGGAAGAAAGCGAAACCTTTAATGGAACTTTTATGGAATCCTAGCTCATAGTTTAAGGATTAAAAATGGACCTTTTATAAATAATTTTTTTTAAAAAGTTCATACTTTTGTAATTAGTAATAAAAATTTTCAAGTTTTCAATTTATTTAGTCATCAGAATTGCTATGGTAAGCTGAGGTGGCCTTAGGTTGACTTCCGAATGTCCGACAGATGTCATGAAAATACTATCCATGAAATATTTAAGAAGGCAGTATTTACGGTTCATTACAAATTTATATTAGCATTATGAAAGGAACAGAATTGTGCAATAATATGACCAAATTCAAAATGCTTAGCTCACGTGCTCCACTCTTCCTTATTTCCGATTTGAAAAGACATTCTAAGCAGCTTAAGGTTTCACTGTGGATTCTAACAAGAGAACCATCCGAATCTGATCTCACATAAAAGAGTTTGTGAACATAAAAGTGTTAGTAACAATGGAGTCTTTGTTAGGCTATATGCGCTCAAATATTTTTGTTTTTACGGTTTTTTTAGGCGATTTTTTTTTTATTTTGCAAGCATCAATAGTAGCTTTAAGTGGTTAAACCTATTTCAATGTGGTGTGAAAATGTGAGATACAGGTTTCGATGATTCCGTTGTAAGTACAGTGACCTGGTAGAGGAGGGGAGTAAGGGGCTGTGTAGAGAATTGCGACGAAGGAACTCCATTATTTGAACGAAGGAACTGTTTGTGATACGGTTTTATTTTTATTTTGGTTGGCCAAATCTTGTAGGGTGTGCAATATTTTATCTAAATTCTTGATGCAAGCCGTAAAAAAGGTTAAAGAACGCTGTCTACACTAATAGCATGCTTATTCCGGAAGTAGCCCCCCCCCCTCCTCCCCGAGGAATTTTTGGCTACGCCACGGCATTGACAGTTGACCAAATTACGCACTGCGCAAATTAATTTTAATGCGCTTGAAAAATTAAAAGAAATATTTTAATAATGAACTAACTAGACAGCAGATGTCTCAACATTAAAAAACGCATCACGCATTATTAATGAATAAATAACGGCATCATCAAGAGATACATTAAGACAAGAAACAAGATTACAAGGGAAAATAAAAATTATCTAGACTTTAGAAAAGGTTCAATCCGCAGATGATTAAAAGCTCAGATTGAACTCATTCTATAGGAAAAAAATACGAGCACGCAAGCAGCAGCATCTGAATAAAGAATTTCTTTATGCAATCAACATCGACAACCATAGCAGCTTCAACTGTAAGAACAACAGCCGTAAAAATATGAAGATTCACGTAGCCAGAATGCATATGAATATGTAATAGTAAAGTTGCAAGGTTTGTATTAAATCCCTCTGGGATTTCGAAGTCTCGCCATGTATGTCCAGAGTCAGGTATAGGAGATATCATACGTGGGGAAAAGTATTTTCTTAGTGTTGATTTTAAAAATTTCATGGTTGATACATCTTATCATATGGATGTTCTTGAGTGGACCAAAGATATGGTAGTCGCAATTGAGAGTTCGGGGATATACGGGGAATGTTCACGGAATTCCCTCTGAAATCGCTGAAACAAATCTTTGCACGCAGTAGCCACATGAGGGCGGGCATTGTCGTTCAACTGTAGTGTGCGGAGAAGATTGGTGACAACTCGCACTTTTATGGCTTCCGTCCGCCATTTTAATCCCGAAATACTCAGCTACGCATAGGAGAACGCATGTTTTTTGCTCAAATACTCGTACGATGCTAACAGTCTCGCTTAATAAAGTTAGAATACTCTTTATTTATCTATTATTAGGAAGGAAAATGGTATCTGGGATCTTTGACCAAAATCAGTTATCAAGTAATGATCGCAAATCACAGTTTGAAGCTAGTGTAAATCGACAATGCAGCTGATTCGCCTGATATTACCAGATGATTCTTTGAAAAAAAAAATGAGCCACTAAAGCGGCAAGCATTTGTTAGTCCATACAAGTATTTAGCCTCACGGAGAAGCTTATAAAGAGTGGTGGTGAGGTCTTCCATTATAGCAACTCGTGTCTGTCGCGATTTCAATTTTTTTTTTTTTTTTTACGATTTTTTAATTACTAGATCACGAAGCAATAAGTAGTAAAACGTAAGATTAGAGGTCGAGAATTGCCAGAAGTACGGAGGCCTAACCAATGAGCAGCTATCTAATAAGATATATCTGCTGAACTTATTGAAGTATCCAGATTTTCGGAAAAAAATGATGGAAGGATATCAACCAGAATCTCAGACTGCTGCTCAGCTGATCAAAAATTCGTAAATGGGGAAGAATGTATAACATTTCTCAAGCAAAACACCACATGGCGAATTGTATTACCCATCCTAAAGCAGCCATTTTTAATGTTAACCTACGGGGAAAACGGCGGTAATTTTTTAAGTACGAGGGAAAACAATTCGGTTTTCAAAGATTTATTAAAATTCAATAATAAATGAAAATTGTTAAAAAAAATTGTTTAAGTGCCAGATGGATTTTCTTATGAAAATTCGCATAAAAATACCGCTTTTTTTAAACATCAGTTTGCTGAGCTACATAATTTATTAATTCCATAAAAATGTTTAGCCTGGCATTTTTTAATTTGAGAAAGCAATAGCTATTGCAAATTGTTAAATTTTCACGTCTGTTATAATTTTTATTACAAATTTATTTTAAAAATTCATTTTAATTAAAAATAAGAACTTGTGAAAAAGTGATAGATATCAATAACAGTAGTGAGACATTTAATATTTTTAACATCACCATTTTTATTAATTCAGAACAAAAAATTGTAGTTTCTCCCATAGGTTAACATTAAAAAATTGCTGCCTTAGGGTGGATAGTACAATCTGCCATCTGGTGTCTTCTGATGTCTAAATTCTTCCCCATTGGCCCGGCGCGAATGCTGTTCCAAGTTATCCATTTCTTCAGTTAGCAGATCAATTCGGGAGCGACCGTCGAAGTGAAGTTCACTATCCAAACCATCAAGCTTATCCTGCAATGAATTATATTTGGCGTCGAACGTCTCCATTTGCGATGTTAACTTATCCAAACGGGAGGAAATAGTTTTTTAATCACTACTCATTTCAGCTATCTTATTGTCAAAAAGTTCAGTCAATTTATCAATCAACTTACTGGCAAACAGGTCCCAGAAATTCGGTCGTTCAAAAATAGCGAGTACAGACGATTCAATCGAAGCCAGGGTAGGATCGTCGGATGCAGGCTTCATGGGCGTACCACCGGTCGCCGGACGAGTAGATGAAGGTTTCGACACTGAAGCACTAATGTTTCATAATCGTAAATTTAGACAAATGAAGACACAATACTAGTAATAAAACATTGAAACGGGTCCAGAAGAATCGCCAGAGCACAAATAAAATAATCGTAATTATTCGAATGACTCTCCAACTAGCACATTTATACCGCCTCTTTTTATAATTATTCTTAGTAGGAATGTTTAAATTGATAATCGTCTTTCCAATGGTACTGGATAAATTTGTAAACAATATTTATGTTTTTGGATATTATTTTGTGCCGGCGCACAGAAAGTAAAGTTCGTCGGATTTTAGAAAATCACCCATGATATGATCCTCTGCACTATGTGCTTATGTTTCCGTACGGAACGCAAGGGTGGTATACTACACAGAAGTATTTGAAAATTTTGGGCATTTTTTTTGTTTGAGGTCCGAAATAATTTGTCGGAATGTAGTCCATGGATTGTTGTTTTAATATTTCTGGTGATTTGTTTATAATTTCTTATTAATTTATTTTATGATTGGTAGATTGTAGTTGTTAAGGTGTCTTTAATCATTTTGAGTTCTTTAGTTTTGATTCCTTGTTAAATAATTTCTAAAAAAATAATTGTTAAGTCTATTTATAAGTGAGCAAAAACTTGCTAATGTGTGAGAATTTAGGGTGATTGGAGATGTTATGAATGATATTATTCGTCGTGGGTTTCAAGTAGATAGAGTATTTGCCTTGTTTGAGAGATCTTTGGATAGTAATGTCTAAAAATTAATTTTTCCGTTACTTCTTCCTCTGATGTAAATTCAGACCTGCCAACTTTCAGAAAATAAAAAGAGTAAAATATTTCGTTATAATTAGGCCTATGCGAATTTATACAGGGTGATTCAGAAAGGTAGGTCAAGAATGAAATACCATGTACAGTTTTTCCTATAAACACGGGTCAGGAAATGCATCCTTACAGAGATAATGCAACTTGTATGAGGTAGTAAACACTGAAATGATACGCGATGCGGTGCCTAATATCTCGAAGGCCACGTCCTTCATGATGGAAAAAATAGTCCTACTTTAAGGATTTAATTTCCGTAATAATGTTCTCCATC